>OX328106.1:32795693-33395693 GCA_946811185.2 Hippopus hippopus
CAAAAAACAGACCAGAAACGTTACTTTAAGCACAAAAGCTAAATTGTCACAAATACCTACCCACATAGAAATGCATGCAGTGGTATGCATGTTATCAAAGTGAGAGTAGTGTATCACGGAAGAAAATAATATAAACACTAACAGCACAATAATAGAATATAGTCACGCAAGTGAAAGAAGTGAAAAAGTAAATATTCTTTCCTGGAATCAATTGTTCAACTGAGTGGTATTCTTCCTGACACAAACTAATAAATAAACTTACTTTTTCAAACATGTACACATAAACGTGAAGCTGTTTCTCGTCAGTGTTTATCTTTCTAATAGAAAATACTCGCAGCTAAAAAAGGACTTAATGCACTGAATAACTAACTCATAGATTCTATTGTATTTTATTTGGAAGCTACAGGCCCGAAAAAAAACCTTTGATCAGTTAAAGAATAACTAACAAATAAAGGCGGGTTGATTGAAATAGGAAAAAAAGGCATTATTATATGCACCCTTCCTTTACATGGCCTTACTATTAGCCTATGTATTTACATTCTGATCCTTTACCAGACTACAAAATTTTAGACTCTTCCATATTGAAAGCATTTACAGAAAACAAATTAATCCATAGACTGCTGAGCGCGACTCACTGACCTTTTGCGGACCGTATAGATCAAGATCAGACTGCAGAGAACTACTTGTCCGATAAGGAGATGTCGTTCTGCAAAAAATACCTAGTTTTTACTATCGGCTTGAAAATTTCATTTCACTTATTTAGCAGGATAAGAGTTAAATTGTGAAATAAGTGACGGAGTTGTCTATGAGAGGAAAGAAAACATTGTGGAAAAAGGAGAGAATGTTGGTTACCAGCATTCTCTCCTTTTCTCACAATGTTTTCCAGAAGGTTTATTTCTCAAGATCGTTAAAAAATTGGAAATAGGGAAAAGGAATACTTCGACTTATTTACTTCCTCGTGAAACAAAATGTGCAGCAGACTACACTTACAGACATCAAATTAAAAACTATGGATAAATGGCATATATTAAACAGTCAATATTAGATACGGTGCCGCATCAGAAAATGTTGAGCTAGTTACTAGTACATTCTACTTTTGCCACAATGATACAAAAGAGAGGAGATCCCGCTGTAAGACACAGAGCGTCGTCCACTGCATGCATTATTTTTTCTAGCGCCAATCATGTACACATAAACTCGGCCTCGGTCGACGTCTCAAAATATGATACACTGAAACACAAACAAAACTTATCGTATAGCATTGACTAAACAAGCGGACGGCACAGATCCAAGATCAGACTGCACGTTCTGTGAAGTCTGATCTTGTTCCATGTCGTAAACAAGAGCCCGTGTTTTAAACCCATGGTGCTGAAAAGGATTAAAACTTATCCTGCTAAATAAGTGAAATCAAACTGTCAAGCCGATAGTATAAAATCCAAATGTTGCTATTTCCAAGGCAATTTTTGGGGGAAAACATGTCCTTATCAAACAGTGTAGATAAAACACGTTCTGTGCAGTCTGATCTTGATCGATACTGTCTGCAAAAGGTCAGCGAGTCGCGTTTAGCAGCCTATGGGTTAAGTGAAAGAACAGGTAGTTCGAATAGAACTCAATCTACAGTTCAATACTTTAATTACGAGTATAGACACGTGTAGACAGTTTGTATGCATTTTATTCCCTATCTAACCAATAGCATATTCATGGTAAAAATAAGAACAGCCGTATTGAAATCCACCTATTGAATTTGCATAAAATTTTAAAGTGTTAGTAAACTGGAGGTCAAATATGTGTATGCCTGCCTGCCTACCTTCCTGCATGCCTGCCTGTCTGTCTGTCTGTCTGTCTGTCGGCCAGTCTTTCCACCACCAGCACACTACCGTCTCCCTCTCCCTGTCTTCCTCTTCTCTCTCCGTCTCTCTGTCTTCGTCTCTCTCTATCTCTGTCTCTCTCTGTCTCTTTCTCTCTCTCTCTCTCTCTCATTTTTCAGCGGGCGAGCTCTCTTATGCTCTCTACCTTCCCTCTCAAACTCTCTCGCTTCGAAGCACCGACTCGGTTAGGTTTCGGTAAGGTAAATACATAAATGATGGAATTCAGTTTCATAATCGTATTTAATGACTGATTTCTATTGCCATGACGCGATTAATCCTATTTCTGGAGAATCAGTCTGTATTCCACTAACAGGGATTTTTTTTATAAGTCTTATACTTCATGATTTAGTATGATTTTGAACACCATTTCAACAAGCCGACTGCCAGCGCTAGCCTACCAGAAAATTAATGTTTCTCGGCATATCAATATGAATTTATGTGCCGCCTGAACTTAAAAATTTTACTTTTTGATCTTACTCGTATTCCTCGACAAACCACATCTATTGCACACACAAGAAACTTCTCACAAATTTCGTACTTACCTTAGCACGGTAAAAAATATTTACATTATCCAAGCTCTATGTCGTAAACAAAATAATGGATCCTTGGAATTTCCTGTGGTATGTAATAATATGCAGCTTCTCCGGTGTAACGTTTCTATATGATGTGTTTCGGAAATCGATTAATCCGTTTAGAGCACGGTGTTTTCCCGGTTAACTCTTAGGCTGCTAAGGGCTATTCACTGACCTTTTGCGGACAGTGTAGATCAAGATCTGACTGCACAGAACGTGCAGTCAGATCTTGGATCTACACTGTCCGCTCAGGAGATGTTTCTTCCCCCAAAATAACTTTGAAATAGCAACATTTAGGTTTTTACTATCGACTTGAACTTACCAATTATCTTCTTGAGTAGGATAAGGTTTAACTTATTATCTCTGTAGACGATTTTTCCCTTCTTGTGTTTGAATATTTGTAGATCTGTGTGACCAAGGGAGAAATGACTTGTAACAATAATTTTCCTTTTCCACAATGATCCGTATATATCCATATATTGACCTTTTACTAGACAGTTTTAGACTTGTCCAATTAAAAGCATCTCCAGATGACAAAGTACATGCCATCCAAAGTCTGAAATTTGTCTTTTGAATAATGATAGAAAACACTGTGGGGTAAGGAAAAAACAAAAAGCTGCTTACCAGCATTTTCTCCTTGTCCTACAATGTTTTCAAAAGCTTTCTTCCTCAAGGCTGTTATAAGTCAGAATTGTGTGTTTAAGTACTAAGCATGCAGAAAATTTACCAATAGCAAATTTGTCTTTTGAATAATGATAGAAAAACTCTGTGGGATAAGGAGAAAATGCAACTTACACAGCATTTCTTCTTGTCACACAATGTTTTCAAAAGCGTTCTTCCTCCAGGCCATTATAAGTCGGAATTGTGTGGTAAAGTATTAAACATGAAGAAAATTTACCAATAGCAAAAAAGCTTTTATCCATGTCAGCCTGCGCAGACTCCGCAGGCTGAAATGAGTCGATAGTCTTTGCAGAATGCATTTTACAACCTTTTTACGCTGCAGAAATGATATATTTTTGAACGAGCTATTTATCGCTTTTTCCATTGATTGATTGATGGATGGATGGATGGATTGGTTGATTCTTTCGTAGATTTATCCACTCACTTATTTATTGAATTCGTTTATTCTTGGCGTTTGTTCATTTATGCCCTCATTTCTTGATCATTTTGTCCCTTATTATAGCTTGTTCCATTTTTGCTTTGCATTTCGTTTTCGTTGCAAGGTTTGCAAACATGGCTTGCAATTGTTTCAATTGTTGTCCATTTCCACACTTTTCTATAGTATATGTAATGGGCTCCGACATTCCGACCAACGATGGGGCTTTTACATTTTTGTAATTTTATTGCAAGGGCCTTTTTCAGGTTGGAATTTAGTTGTACATTGGCTCTCTTTCTAATTACATGTATTTTGGCTATAGACTACTTATTCTTGATCTCTTTCTCCTTCTTTTTGTCTGTTTATATTCTATTATTGTTGTTATAATGCTCGCCAATTTGGAGGAAAAACAATGAAATAATCTTAACCCTTAGGCTGCTAAGCGCGACTCACTGACCTTTTGGGGACAGTATAGATCAAGATCAGACCGCACAGAACGTGCAGTCTGATCTTGGATCTACACTGTCCGATAGAGAGATATTATTCCCCACAACATAACTTTGAAATAGCAATATTTGGGTTTTTACTATCGAACTGAAAATTTCATTTTAGTTATTTAGCAGGATATTGGTTAACCATATTTAAGCCATGCTCTGGCAAAGGGAGTTCAGTGTATCTCCGTGGTGCATCATACTAAGAAAGTCATCACATAATTATGGATCCATGATGATGGATGACCTCAGCCGATACTTTTTGGTGATGCATTCAGCCCCTTTTTCTCAGAGTAATTGATTTCTAATATGGCCTGCAACACACAAAAAGGGGCATTCGGACATTTACGTAAAGTGTCATCTCGGATCAGTCTGCGCAGTCCGCACAGGCTGATCCGAGACGACACTTTCCGTTTTTATGTAATTTTCTGTTTTGCACAAGTCTACTGTAGCACAAAATCTGACGTAGTTGTAAAGTGCTGCCTCGGATTAGCCTGCGTGGACAGCGCAGGCTGATCCGAGACGACACTTAACGCAAATGTCCGAATGCTCCTTTTTTGCGTGTTGCAGGCCAATTATGTCTTCACTGTGAACGTAAAGAAAATGTTAAAAAATATATCAGCCATTCTCCGGCAAAAGGGGCTTTAATGTATCTCTGTGATGCTACCTACCTATCTACCTACAGGGTGTCCCAGAATATCTGTTACACTTTCATTATTATACCATAGGTAAATTGTTTATATCGGTAATAAAACAAAACCTATACCATTTAATAATTTAACAATTTGCACAGTACGTTAGGTAACACTGAACACTTATGCAGCTGGCGCCCTTCAAAACATACATCAATGTTCACCAAATGTTCAAAATTACGTCCATTTTGACTGTCACTCTGTCACTCCGTTATTCTGGGAATTAGTCGCAAGTGGTAGGAAGTGGTCCCCAGCATCAGCAGTGGTCGGAGGCTTTGTCCAAAAAAGTAGTAGTAACTGTTGTCAGTGGCTCGGTAGTGTCTGTAGGATTCGCCAGTGGTCGATTCTGGTCCCCAGCCTCGGTAGTAGTCGCTAGTGGTCGGTAGTAGTCGTCAGTAGCTTGTATTGGTTGCTAGTAGTATGCAGTCAGTGGAGCCAGTTGTCTTTTTCGGCCGTCTCACGTTTTTCTTTTTTATTTGATTAACCCCGGAATCAAAACCGGGAATCCCAGGCACTAGGCCGTAATCCAAACAAATTGACCACAGTAGTCGTTGTGAATTCCCGTTCAACCCATTTATATGAACTCAATATTCGCACCTTTTAAAGCCAGTCGGGCTATTACCCATAATACAGACCGGGTGTGTTTGTTCCTTTAGTATTTCCTAATACGTATTATTCTGTTGGAAAATATCCTTCTGCATAGACATACAGACAAAACATATATGATGTGAGAAGAGGAAGAAGAGGAAGAAGAAGAAGAAGAGAGAGAGACAAACACAGACAAAGAGAAAGAGGAAGAGACTAATACAGACAGAGAGACAGAGAGAGAGAGAAAGAGGGAGAGGGAAAGAGAGACAGAGAGAGACACACACAGAGACTGAGAGTGAGACTCACAAAATCATCCAACAATTGCAACTGAGAACGTTCATTGACAGAAGTCAGGCACGTTTCCGTTAATTTTGAAATTGCTTGATACTTTGGGTTTTGCTACTGCATGAAAAGATCAATATCATCCATAAATTAATCCTGCCTTAAAATTCAGCTGATTATTGTTTCCACGATGGTTATGCGAGAAAGCGGCCAGTGGCTTCCGAAAAATAAGAAAAAGAAACTCTGGAAAAGCATGAATAGAAGCACTTGCCGCCACGATATATAACTGAAATAACGCTGAAACGGCTTTTAAAAACGCCATACAATTATGGTGGGTAAACTACGAGTTGTTTCCCTTCTAATAGAGACACGCGTCTACGTGCTGTGGTCTTGAGAGTTAAGGACTTTAAATTTTATATAATTCTTTTTTCTCTATAAAAACCACCAGGAAGAAACTGAATAATGTTCAGATTCTTATTTAGATGAGATGACATTGATTTTTGGAAAAAATGGGACTAAAATAATGTTAAAAACGGACTTTAAAACAAACAGCTAGGCTACCCTAACCAAAGAATCATGTGTTTTAACGACCCTGAAGAATAAGGCTTTTGAAACGTTATTTCGGAAAGGAGCAAGTGCTGGTAAACAGCATTTTCTCCATTTCCCACAATGTTTTGTACCCGTTTGAAGAGATACCCTTTCTTGACCCAAATCCTGTCAGTTTTGACAGGTGTAAAATTTTGTCTTCTAGTAAAGAGGAAAGTATCCATGCATTGATGCAGAAATGACCTGGAAAGAAATGGGCTAGTTACAGGTCTTCGAAACATTACGAACAAGAAACCTAAATGAGCCATGCTTTGTGAATAAGGGTTAAGGCATCTACAAAAAGTATTGATCCAGATCAGCCTGCGCAACACGTGCACGCTAACCTGGGTCAAATTTTTGTTATCGGTCAGTTTTCTGTGTGTACAGGGACCAGTCTGTCTCATGATACAGCCAGTTGTTAGACAGAATGGATTTTATGGATCCATAATTATGTGATGACTTGCCTGATATAATGCATCGCGTAGGTGTATTGACGTCCTTTTTGCCGGAGCATGTTTCAAATATTTGAACGCTTTTCCTCTCTAGGAATAACAGAAGATGTCTAACAGGCTGTAGACCAGTCTGGTAGTTCAGTCAATAATTTATAGATGCCACTGGTTCGAATCCACCGACTCGGCCAATTCCTTCTCGAGTGTTGATTTTAGCCGATGCGGCAAAGTTCATTTCCCCTCTCAACGTTGATAATTGCTTCGACGATGGTTGTGTGGGAAAGCAGCCGGTGGATTTAGAAGAATAATGTGCGAAGAACTGGAGAAAAAAATGGAAAAGACTATGGAACCATAGGTGTACTGACCGCCAAGATATAAATGAAATAATCTTACGGCATTAACCGTCTACCACACAATCGCGGGTTTCAACGACCACGAAGAAGGCATTAGAAAACATTGTGGGAAAAGGAGAAAATGCTGGTCACCAGCATTTGTCCTTTTCCCTCAATGTTTTCTATCCTATCAAAGACAGAAATCATCATTTGAGCAACGACTCAAGCTGTCGACGGCAAATGCTTTCAGGTTGGTCCAGTCCAAAATGGCCTGCAACACGAGAAAAGGGGCATTCGGACATTTGCGTAAAGTGTCGTCTCGGATCAGCCTACGCAGTCCGCGCAGGCTGATCCAAAACGACACTTTCCGTTTTTATGTAATTTTCTGTTTTGGGCAAGTGTACTGAAGAACAAAATCTATTGTAGTCGTAAAGTGCCGTCTCAGATTAGCCTGCGCGGACTGCGCAGGCTGATCCGAGACGACGAATGCCCCTTTTCGCGTGTTGCAAGCCAAATTTAATAGAGCCTTTTGGTAAAGAAGTAAACACTCAACAAACTTACGAGGTTTTTAAAAGATTCCTATAAGAACAAAAACTGCTGGGTAGAACTTGCAGACCAACGAACGATTTGCCTCCTGGTGACAAGCGTATGATTCAAGATGGCTGGGTGTTGCTGCATTTGATGTATTGGATGATTTATTGTATGCTGTTTAACCCTTTACCAAACAATCTACACCATCCTGACATTTACAGCATCCTGATGGAGAAGACCTTTGTTACCATCATTTTCTCTTTTTTCCACAATGTTTTCTACCCTGTCACAGACAAATCTCATTATCTGAGCAACATACGGTAGATGAAGGAGGTGGTATGTTTGGTGGGTCGGTGGATGGATGGATGGATAGATAGATAGATTGCCTATCTATCTGTCTGTCCTATCTTTCCATCTATCCGTCCTTCCGTCCGTCCGTCTGTCTACCTACCTACCTACCTACCTTCAGCTTTTTTCCTCAGTTAACAACTTGCGAAACATTGTGAACAAAGGAGCAATTGCTTGGGGGGTGAAGTAGCAAAGTTATAGCTATAATCTTAAAGTTATAATCTACTGATGCTTTGTTAAAATCAAACCATATACTTTATTTCATGTCCCGTAATTTACTCACTATTGTATGTGTTTTAGGTTTTAGTTTTAGGTGAGCAAAAACTTGTTTCACGTTAAACGAAGGAGAAACTTTTAAAGGAAAGACAACTATTATTTTGTAACAAAACAGAAACCATAGCAGGAAAAGAGCCGATTGCTTGTAAAATGTAATTGCTTCTTTTTCCACAATGTTTTTTCAAATTTGTCATGAATTAAAAGTCATGTTTATAAAAAAGCGGGCTAATTAAACTCCTAAGAGGAGAAGAAGAACAAGAAGAATTACACGAATAAGATAGAAAAATAAGTAGAACAAGAGGAGAACAACAAGAACAAGAAAAAAATGTTCAGTTTGCATAAACGGCGCTGTTGTGTAAGTTATGCATACAAAAGATCCAAACCGGTTAAACACTATCGCCACCAAAGTGTGCGTTTAAAGTGTTAGATTGGTAAGTAAGAGCAACTATTAAAACATAGCGAGATAAAATCTCTCGCAAAAAAAGAATACAGGTCTTACAGAAATGGAGAACATATATTTATTACTTTTCAAAAGATTTCATGCAATTTTTACATATCTAAGAGCATATGACTTACCTTCATAATCAACAAAAACAAAGTTAATAAATACTGAACATAAAATAAAAGATAAAGTAATCTCTATGCCAATAAATTATGTAAATGATAAAAGTAATTTGCACTGGATCAATAACATGAGACATTTAAATCAATTGACTACATTTGAAATATCAAATTACATTTACAGACAGTAAGACAGACAGGCCTACCAACAGGTACGTAATGACAAGCTATATTCTATAGTATTTCATTATGAAAGGATAAGAATGTCCTTTATCACATAACTTCATTTATTTCAGTGCAGTATACCCATTACGAATTACCTGATCTTACATATGTTTGGGAAAAGATTTCGAGACGAAATCGGTTCATCAAGATGACGTCATTTGTTAAAGCATATTCTCCTACCCAAAAAAAGAAGAATGTGTTTGTTACCAGCAATTTTTTCCTTTTCCACAATGTTTTGTAATGTTTCAAGGACAATTACAATATTTTTGCTGCATACAAGTATTCCGAAATCACATTCATTGATTTTAGATTTTTACCATTGACTGGAATTTTTCATTCAAATTATAACCTGAGGCAGTCTAAGGGTTATGTTCTTCGGTGATATTTCATGATACATTTTAACATATGAACAGAGTGGGGAACTTTTTCTTAAAAAATCTTATAAAAGCACGACAATGAGAATATCAATGGAACATCTGCACGAGTATTATGTACTTTGGTTAAAATTATCTTATCTTTAACTGCTGTTAAATATTATTCATGTCTTCTCTTTCTTCCGAAAACCCTTTTACACTAAACACATGTACGTAATAACTTCCCCCATTCCAAACAGCGACCAATCCCAGTCCGGCCACAAAAATGTAGTTCACTGTGTAGGAATACAAACAAAACTGACAGCCAATCATCGTCATCAGACAAAATATCCATACTCGGATGTAAAATCTCAGACAGCGACATCTGCAGGTAGACAAAAACATCGATTTACTCGTATATATAATCGTCATTGTAAGTCGGCCAATTTCGATACTTCATCAAACCTTGTTCGTAACAAGCATGGTTCTATTGGAACTACTTTGGATCACATGGTCTTGAAAAGGGAGTTGAAGTTTAGAATTCTTTTCTTCGACGACAAAAGTAACTACAGTGAAGTCGTTTACATTCACTAAAGCCCCTGTCACACTATACGGCGTTTCCACTGCGTTGGGACGGCGTTGTTTAATTTCCCAGAGCGCCATGAGATCGCAGGAAAAATCGGATGTTTTTCGCCAAGACGGAGATGTCACGGCGTTCTCACCACGACCAAGGCAATGCTACGCAGCTGCTATGGCGCGTTATCGCGTTCCTACGGAGTTCTTCTTGCCGATTCTCTGCGCTCTCATTGCGCTACCACTGCATGCTCTGCGCTTTCACAGTGCTCATACTACGTGCACTGGGCGTTCACGGCGTTCTCAAGGCGCTCACACTACGCAGAAGGCGTGACAATGAACAATCTCTGAAAACGAATTGTATGTATACACATTTATTCATCAATTGTTTCTTTGCTGTTGTCTCAAAAAGTCAACGGAAAATAAAACTATGCTCGTAAAAAGAAAAGGGGAAAAAGCAGGACATAAACCCCAATCCTTTCAAACAGAAGCAAGTCAACCACTATTAAGTCCTCCACCATTACTAGCCCGGCTTACTAGCGTACATCAGCTATGGTGAATTGAATGTTCATTTGCATACTTCGTCTACTATATGTTCGTTTTTGTCAGAGAAAGACTGATGGACGCTGTAGAAGCGCCTTACGAGCGCAGTGATCGCCGTTGCAGCTCAGGGGAGTCGTTCTAAGAGCGCAGTGAAATAAATAACACTCCGTGTCAGCGCCGTTGACGCGCTGTATAAGCGCCGCTGACGCGCCGTATAAGCACAGTAGAGACGCGGTGACATCTCAAAGCGCGCGGTACAGTCTCCGTGCAAGCGCCACCGACAACCATAGCGTTCGCACTGCGACCTTTGTGCGCGCTGGCGGAGCTCCCATGGCGTTGTGGGAGACCTTACTGCGTCGCTAAGACGACCTTCCGGTGATCCCACTGCGCTCTTCTCAGAACGCCGAGCGACGGCGATTGTTTTGTGCATGCTCAAAATGCTCACCGTCCCTCGGCGTCCTAGACGATCCCAACGCGTCTATTCGCGATGCCACTGCGTTGCTGTGACGATGCTTGCGATCGCACTGCGCGCACCTCAGCGTTCTGCACTTTTTCTTGGACGCCGTGGGATCGTCGCCCTGGTGTGACAAAGGTTTAAGCAGTAGTAAATCACGTAGTATATAATCATACTGTTTGTCTACGGAAATGTATTTAAAGCGATTGAAAATTGGCTTGCGTATTTTTTCAGTGGAGTCTTTCCTTAAGAGCAGGTAAAGCGAGTTTATTTCTGGAGAAGAAAGTTCAGTGGGTTTATTTCAGAAGAAGAAATATATGGTGTACTTAAATACGGCGTAATTCAGCTCAGGGAGTGTTCGATGGCCGAAAGATATTTATACAAAAAGCACCTTTGTCAGCAAGACCTAGTAATATCTTACAAATGCTTTAAATCAAATTGCAACAGTAAAGATCGAAGAAAATTTTCATGACTTTGTACCTCTCGTCCACACAGAAGAACAGGGAATGCAGGGCGACGCCATGTTCTATATCTTGACGTTTCCGTATCGTTGTGTGACCGTCTTTGTGATCCCAGAGGAAGTTGTCTACTATAGCATATATCACCTAGAACAAAAGATGAAATAACAGTACAGCTAAAGATGGGCGAAACCCCGAGAGCACATGTCTTGGTAAGCTGTCTTATTGATATAACTGGAACTCTGCTAAAAGTAGGATATAGAAGACATTCAGTCAACAGATAAATTAGTCATGCTCTGTGAAAAGGGGGTTTAATGCATCTGCAAAAGGTATCGACCCAGGTCAGCTTGCACTGTCCGCGCAGGCTGACCTGGGTCGAAACTTTTTGCTATTGGTCAATTTACTGCATTTCAAAGAACCAATTTACCTCATGATTTAGTCACTTGTCAAACAACATTATTCTAATGGATCCATAATTTTGTAATTAACTGCCTCGTATAATGCATCAGTGAAAACCATTAAACCCCCTTTTCCCAGAAAATGACTCAAACCAATATGGTAGACACAGCTACTTATACGCGCGTCCTCCGCTGAATCCACATGAATTTGGGTAAAAGAAACAGCTTCCAATGTTAACAGTACTCTTATTCTTCCTTCTGCATTAAACATCCTCATGAATAGAGTTTTGGATATTTAGTAAAGCACACCTGACCACATCAAGATCCGTAATTACCAATCATTCTTCATCACATTCTAAGTCTAATTCTTGATTTAGATGATAACGCAAATTCTTATTGGCAAAACCATTTGTTTTAATGAATCAAAAGTTGTGTTACTTTCAAATTTAGAAACTTTTTGATCTCGAACAAGACTAAGACTGTTTTTAAGAATGGTTGATGAACAGGGACCATAGTTTTTAAGTTTTAGTCCTGGGGACATGCTCTCGCACCCTTCTTGCACAACTATCAGTCCACATGTACAGTGGGGTAGCACAGAAAGACAATGATGAGTTTCGTTTTCCCAAACGGACATTGTAATGGACATAAACACTTCACAAAATTTGTGAACCGCGGATATATAAAATTTGATTTCTCGGCACTTTCTCAAACAAATTCGAAAAGTTATAGCACCTATGTATCTGATATTCATTTCTCCGAGATTTTACTGAAATGGAGGAACCTATCTTATAACAATGTATTGATTTTGCTTATTGGTATTACCGTGATTCTTCAATATCGGCGATGGTGGTTTCTAAGTTTTGCTTTGTGTATGATCTGACAAAAGTTGGAATTCGAGATAACAATCCGTGGAACGAGTCATGAAAAGTATTACTGATCGAGCCTTTACCGAACTTTATTACATTTTTGACGCATATGTTTAAAAAAAAAATCAAAGGGTAACGAATTTCAGATAATTTTCATCCCATAAGTGTATCTCAAGACTCATATAGATCATTATATGCAAGGAAAAAAAGTATCGCCCTACATCTACATGTATAAACGTGTATCGAACTACATATAAAATAGATCTTTACGCTTCTTTGACAGGAGTGTATGTCCGGATGTCCGGGACGAAAAAAATGTTCAAACAGATACTTACATAATTATAACGACTTTAACCTAAATGTAAAGATAAAAATTCATCAGTTTGTCACGATTATCGGTTTTGATAGTTAAGTTAACAGGGAGACCTAAGTCAGCCATGTTTTGGAAATAAGGCGTTTGATTACAGAGCTTTGACCATCGACAACACTACTTGCCTATCTCAAACATGTGTAAGATATGAAAAATCGTAATGGCTATATTATACCGAATATATAATGTACTTATGTTATAAAAGTTTAAATTCAAGTTAAACTGCACATTCTATATCTAAATATACGCAAAACCAACTTACGATTGATACTTTTTATCAATCAGTAACTCTTACTTACACTGTAGCACATAAAAACGGTGAATGGCACTAAATACGTCCATGACAACGGTAGGTTATCGTTGTCCTGTAAAAACTCGCGAAACCAATATTTGGAAGCATCTTTCGGGTACCATCTCATTCTACAACACAAAAATAGTAGAGCATAGTAAAATAGACAAAAAATAGAGTTACAGACATAACAGAAAGGTGGAGACAAATGTACATACCGAAATACTCACGAAAATGGTATAAGTGTCGCTGATAAATAATACAGATATGTAGAAATGACTTTGTCAATATGATGTAAAACCATTGATATCTGGTGCACAGATATAGCTATCATGAGAGTCAACGGAAAAAAAAACCACAGACATTTGAAGAAAATTTCACACACAATAGACAGGGGACAAATACAGATGTAAGCTGAAATACTCACGAAAAAGATATTAGCGGTGGTAACATATGTAGATATGTGGAAGTCACTTTGTCTATACGATGTAACACCAGTGACTTCTGGTAGACAAATATAGCCCACATAAGAGGGCCAGTGGACAGTGAAAACATCACAGAAAATATCAGTGGGTTATCGGGCATACTGAAACAAGAGAAAATATGAAATACTAATTGGCGTACGTCACAAGAGTAATGAATTTGACAGTGGTTATTTGTTAAGGTTCATAATTCCTGGACTCTTCCTTTACATTCATTCTCATTTTCGTAAACTTTCCCAGCAGTCTCACAGAGGCTACAACACAACACTTAGATCAACTTCTTAGATAATTCTATCTTTCCTAAAAGTAGTTTTACTCCCATGGACCTACATTCAGGGGCGCAACCAGGCATCTTGTAACATTAAAGCCTATACCGTAGGCGTGCAAAATGCAAATCTATGCATTCGACTGTCTTATGTCTTTATTCCTGAAAAGTTAAACTTGCCATATTGGTGTAAATTCTCGGGCTGCTGAGCTTTTGCCTGACCACGTGTTTATTGGAGAGATCATCAGACCAGTCCAACAGTGGTGAGTTTAAAAGGCAGACTGCCTCAGAAATTGCTGGATTTTGGGAAATTGTTCTGATACACAGTCTTTTTCGTCGTCGTTTTATAAGTAAACCGAAATCAAATATTGAAATAGGAAAAAGACGTGGTTTGTTTTCATATGACGGATTTCGAAAAAAGATTCGTTCTATTGATTTGATTGCAAATGAACTCCAAAATAATTGTAATTTTTCATTAAACGAGAAAAATTAGGCAAAAAAAAAAGAAGTTTCGTAAGAAAGAGAAAGAATACCCCGGGAAAAGATCACGCGACTTGAAAACGCGGGAATCGTGTAACTGTCATGTAGTGCATAAGAGGTTTCGATGCTGCGGTTTTATGAAGATACGGGAGAATATTTATATACAGCTGAATACAGACTTTAATGTATAATTTCATCATGGACCGATAATGAAAAGGCCACGTGTATGCAAAGCACAAAACATCTTATACGTTTCTATCAAAAAAGGTCTTTTTGGCGGGGGATATCATTTCAACGAAATAACTTGTACCTCATTCATTTAATGCCTTACTTGTTTGTTTACATGTACCAAAATATACTGAAATTACAAGCAAATAAACTAATTGATTGCTGACTTCTCCTGGCTTCTTTTTTTAAAGAAGCAAACTTGTTTTTACTTTGTCCAATTAAATCCACTTCAACAACATTTTAGTTCGGTAGGCTATAAAGTACTTCTTACGACCATCCATATATTTCCATGGGCTAGGTACCAGGACGTACACTACATTGCCAGAAAGTAATATCTCAGCAAATTAAACAAGAAAAAAATTCACTGGTCTGTACTGTACGCAACAATAATTATAATTCAAATTGGCTTCAATTTTAAGAGCTGACCTTGATATGCAAGGTCCTCAAAGGCAACACAAATTTCCAAAGCCATCGACATAGGAATGATTTTCGGCGAAGACAATGTTTGTGGCATACTTACAACAAGAATATGATACAGATGATGTTGGCATAGTAACAGAAATCCAGCATAAAATGTTGCCATTGCTTTTTCCTGTAATTACATAGAAAAGTAAAAAGAAATTTAGCTGATACTTTAGTTCTGAAACATCGTGACTAAAACATATTTCTCAATTAGTGAAGTCTTACTGAGCCTGCGGTAAATCGGTCTATTTTCGACAAAGACATGGTGTATACATGTACATATTAATATCAGCTGCTAAATGGCTGCTACATCATAGTAGAATGTAGACATATAGATAGGATATAACATTTACAAGTTGGCATTAAAAATTAAATTCTATTAAGCGATCTAACAAAAATGTAATTCAGCGAGCCATACTAGACATAGTCTACATTCTTATTGACGAGTTCAATATAATTTTATCTGAAAAACCAACGCCTGTCAGATTCTTTTCACCACAAAACGATATCCCAAGAATTGTTGGTCAGAATATGCTAAACCATACATGCACACAAAAGCATTTTCATGAGTAAAAACCGCTTTACTTCTCTGAAAGTAGTATATAATGACGTCACGTTTGACATCACATGCTGCATATCTTACACGTGCGTAAAAAAAAAAAATCCGTAAAGGCTATATTACACTGAAAACAAAAGAGTTTATGCGGAAATATAATACGTGATACTTTCTCTAAAAGTATCTTAAATATGACGTCACACAATACTTACACCAAACGTGACATGAAGCTTATCTCAACCTTGCGTAAGATAAGAAAATTCGTACGGGGTTTGTGTAATAAAATAGAAATATTTTCACTGAATGTAGTATAAACTGACGTCACATATGACGTCATGTATGATTCTTATCTCAAATGTGCGTAAGATGAAAATTTGTAATTGATATATTACACTGAAAATAAGGCAGATTATGTGATAAGATAGAATGCGTGATACAATATTTCATCTCTGACCTAATTTACACCCACTGATTCAAAAAAAAAGAGGGGGTAACGTTATACCCACCATTCCCATTATCATTATTACCAAAGTCCTTGCGATGAATTTACGATTTATATTTGAACCTCCACTAAAATGGCCCATGTGCTTAAAACCTAGGCTTTTTTAAATCATCGTTGGAAAAGGAGAATATCCTGGTAACTAGCATTCCTCCTCTTTCCCCCCCCCCAATGTTTTTTTGCCCCTACCAACACCAGCATTTTCTCATTTTTCCAACATATTTTCAAAAGCGGTCTTCTTCAGGTTGTCAAACTCTGGTAGCGTAGCGGTAGCGTGCAGGATTTGAGACCAGGAAGTCGCTGGTTCGAATCGCCAGCTAGGCCAATTTTCTTTCTGAGGATTGATGATAGTCAGTTCGACAGGATCCATTCTTCTCTCATCACTGATCAATGTTTCTACGATGGTTATGTGGAAAAGCAGCCTGTGGTTTCGAAAGAATATGGAAGTACTGGTAAAAAGCAAGCCCAGGAAAGCATGGATATGCGCCCTGGCCCCGGCGATATAACTGAAATAATGTTAAAAACAGCGTTAAACACCATACAATCATCGGGAACGTTAAAATACATGCTTGTTTGGTGAGGCTTCAGAGTGGGTGTATATTACAGTTCGTTATTTCGGTGAAAGGTCGAAAGATAGGGCATAGGGCATTACTGTGCGTCACATTATGGTATTTGTACTTGAAAGGGTGCAAAATATTGTCGTAAAAAGAAGATAAGACTTGTTACCAGAGGGTTAATTCTTTGCCACGAAACAAACATTCATACAGGTCCAAAATGAAAGCATTTGTAGAGGAAGAATTGAATTATAGCACAAATGATAGATTTGCTTTAGAAAAGGTAGAAAAACATTGTGGGTAAAGACAAAAAAATATGGTTAATATACTCGTACGAACCAGTATTTTTGTGTTTTTTTTTCACAATACTTTCAAAAGCGTCACTCTCTACGGGGTTGTTTGGTGTATGTTTGTTTGTTTGTTTGGTGTCTAACGGCGTTTTCAACAATATTTCAGTGATAGCACGGCGGCCAGTGCATCTAAGTTTTCCTGGACTTTTCCTTTCCAGAGGCACTGTCTGCTCTCCCACATAACCCACATAACCATCGTCTAAATAATGGTCGCAATAACTATCATCAATCGTCGGAAAGAAATTTGCCGAGCTGGAGATTCGACCAGCCACCCCCGATCTTAAGTCCTGTGTGATACCGACTTCACTCTCGGGGCTCTGCTGTTTGGTAAAGGATTCAAGTAACAGTGGAAAATTATTTTGTTATCACACTAACTGATTAACATTTTTAATGTAAACAGTAGATACTAGTTTTTGAAGGAGTGCAGTATTTTTCCCAACTGTGTCACGTGCACAGACCAAATTTATATTGTTTATTGTTACTGAACTGGAGTTTAACGCTGTTTTACAGCTCAATCATACCACGGCATGTGTTTCCTGGCTTTCTCGCACCAGTAATGAAACAATTTTCTTTCCAGGCACTGACTACTTTTCCAACATTCATTAGAGGTGAGACGCTAAACTGGTATCGAACCCGCAACCACCAGATCACGAGTCAGATACGCCAACCACTGAACTGTCGGGCTCCAAAATTACAGAAATATAAATCGGCTTAACCCTTATCCTGTTAAATAAGTTAAATTAAACTTTCAAGCCGGTAGTAGCAACCCGATTAATGCTACTTCAAACTTAATTTTTGGATAAAAATATCTCCTCATCGGACAGGGTAGATTCAAGATCAGACTGCACGTTCTGTGCAGTCTGATCTTGATCTACACTGTCCGCAAAAGGTCAGCGAGTCGCGCATAGCAGCCAAAGGATTAACTCTTTATCAAACAAGCCTATGTTTACCTCTTACAGGGCAGCCGAGCGAGTCGACAGCGTACAAAACATGAGACCAGGTAACTGGTTCGAATTCCGAGATCGGTAATTTCTCTCCAAGGATTGATGATAGTCATTGCGCTAGGATTCATTCCTCTCTCACCGCTGATCATTGTTTCGACGATTCTTATGTGAGAAAGCAGCCGGTGGCTTACATGAAAATCCAGGAAAGCATAGATAGGTGCACTATAGCCGCCATGATATAACTGAAATAATGTTAGAAACGGCTTTAAAGGTGGCCCTTCAGATTTTGGGACGAAAATTTTACAAAAAAACAAAAAAATCATCCTTATACTCCCAAAGCCTTTTACTTTTCATTCATAAAACCCCAGTAGTCGAAAACCATCCGACAACAAGAGAAAATAGAGATTTACTACGGCCCAGGTCGACACCGACGGGAAACACGTTCTATTTTTACATGAGCAACTCGCTCATTTACATACCGGAAATACACAGACAAAGCTTCAAACATAGCGTCCGAAGAAGACATTATAGAAAATAATTAGATGTTTGTTATGTTACTGAATTTAAGCGTCATTAGTCACGTGCCAGTCACTTGACATTCCCACAATGCTATTTTGATTTCTGGCGCGAAATCTAAAAATACCTTAAGAGGCTACGTAGCCTTTTAATGGAACACCATTAAAAAACAATTTTTTCGTAATTTTATGATTGTTAATTATTGATGATTTGTATTGTTTTTTCATATAAATTTCAGTGATATATATATTTTTTAATTTGGTGAGATGTGAAAAATCTAAATACCCACCTTTAAACACCATAAAAACAAACAGAAGGAAAACTCTTTGAGCCGTGCTCTGCCAAAAGGGGGCTTAATGGATCTCCGTTATACACGATACCAGCCCAAGTCATCACATAATTATGGATCCATAGGAGCCATTTTTTTTTTAATAATCGACTTAATCATGAGGTAGATTGGTCCTTTGACAAACAGAAAATTGACCAATAGCGAAAAGTTTCGGCCCAGGTCAGCCTGCGCGGACCGCGCAGGCTGACCTGGGTCGATACTTTTCGCAGATGCATTAAGCCCCCTTTTCACAGAGCATGGCTCATTTAAGCTTGACCTTTTCCGATGGCTGAAAATACAATCCCATGAGTCTCAGAAAGATTTTTATCTCCTAGGTTTGACTAAACAAGCGAACGGTATAGATCCAAGATCAGACTGCACGTTCTGTGCTGTCTGATCTTGATCGATGCCGTCCGCAAAAGTTTCTGTTTTGCCTTAAATGGCGCTAAAAGGGTTAAACGACCCGAACGACGACGAGTATTGAAAACATTTTAGGAGAAGAAGGCATTGCTGACTAAAAGCATAATCTCCTTATCCAAAAAATGTTTTCCAAAGCCTTTTCCACAAGGTGTTGTAGAGTCAAGAGGACACCAAAAAGGGGCACTGAAAATGTGCTTGTTTAACATTGGCGCTTGCTTAAGATAGGCTCACTTCAACACACCTTTTGATTGTGTGCCGTACCCGGCTGCGCAGTCGGTAGCAAACATAACTTGAGACAAAGGGGTCACTGATTCGATTCTTCAGCCCGGCATTTTCCTTTCCGAGGATTGATGATAGTCATAACGACAGGATCCAGTCCTCTCGCACCGTTAATCATTGTTTCAACGATGGTTATATGGGAAAGTAGCCAGTGGCTTGGAAAGAATGTCGCGCTAAATGCCGTTAAAAGAGTCCAGGAAAGCATGGATAAGTGCACGGGCCAACGTAGTTTATCTAAAATAATGTTGAAAAGGACATTAAACACCATATTAAAACAAACGGAAAGACCTCTGTAAACTCAATACATGCCTGCTTCAGACAGGGTGCTTGCTTAAAGGCCCATTAGCTGCCAGATGTAAACAATTCGAGGGTCAAAATACAGATTAATTTAACTCATATCATTTAATCAAAAGTATGGATATCATTATGAGTCTTATAATGCATTATAGGGCAATATGTCAATGTTCCAGTTGCTGGCAGAAAATGTGTAATGAAAAACTAGAACAAAAGTTGCCAACTTTCTTTCCACTTTTATGACACACTTTTTGATATCGACTGTAGCTTTGGCAGATTGTACTGTAACACATTATCAGACTCCAAATATTTATGTATGTTTTTATATGGTATGAGTTGAATTTGTCTGTATTCTGACTTCCGCATTGTTAACTTCTGGTCGTTAGTGCGCCTTTAACTTTAGACCAAACAACCAAATTTTGGACTAGTCTAATTTAAAAGCACTTGCTAATGACAATATCTAAGTGGCTACAATTATGAGATTTGTCTCTGATAACGTAGAAAACATTGTGGGAATAGGAGAAAATGCAGGTAATTAGCATTTTCTCCTTTTCCCACAATGTTTTCAAAGGCATTCTTCCTCGGGGTCGTTAAAACCCGGGATTGCTTGGTAAATGATTTATAAAGGTTGTCGTTATAAGACAGGTTTTACTTGACCTACCAATACATAGCCAGTCGTATCCATATGATAAACGGTGTGACGATCAGATACATGTACGGCAAAAGCCATTGAAAGCTCAGCACAGCGTGGGATAGAATCACCATAAAGGCGGAAGTACACATAAATGTCGTCTTTTCGAAGTTTCTTGGATGTCTGTGCTTCTTATGTTTCTGTAAGAAAAAAGGAAAAATTTAGACTGCTTTAATGTTCCTAGTGTCCTTGTAGCCATTTGCTAAACTTTTTTTGTTCTTATTAGAGTGGCTGCAAAGTTTCTCGGATATCTGTACCTTTTTCTGTTTCTGTAGAGAAAGAGGATAAACTCAGACAGCGCTAGGAAATTGACCCCTCCTGGCGCCATTGTAGCCAATTGCCACACTTTTTATAGATTTGGTAGCAAAGTTGTCAAAGTTTCTCAGATGTCTGTGCATTTTTCTGTTTCTGTAAGAAAAGGGGGGGGGGGGTCAGACAGCGCTATTTTAAAGTTACCCTATGAACTTAACTCTCCCTGACACCCTTGTAGCCATTTGCCATACTTTTAATTGCACGGGGTTCATTGTTACTTAGGAAACTTGCTCCTCTCGTCGTCGCCATCTGCTACACCTTCATGCTCGCCTGGACAGAGTCCAGCAGGAGCCCCCCCCCCCCAACCCTTTACGTCGGCGTTAGCTTACGCGTTGACACTGGAGTCGGCGTCCACCATCCACACTGAAGTTAACCCTTTGCAAGACAACAAAGTCCAAATTGGTAGTACTTGCAGACGACAAATTAGATGTTACTCAAGTGATATAATTTGTTTTTAAAAGGGTAAAAAACATTGTGAGAAAATCAGAAATTGCTGCCACAAAAATTTTTTTAAAAAGGCTTTCTCATCAGAGTCGTTAAAACTCGGGGCTGTGTGGTAAAGGGTTTTAAAGTTCTTTTTTTTTCCTCAATTGACGGATTTGGTTCATATTTGGTATGATGATAGATACTAGTATATGTCCAAAGTTTCTTTTAGCAGTATCCCGCCCACGCTAATGATCTTAGGGTCAAGGTAGTAGACTTGAATTAAATGATGGATTTGGTTCATGTTTTGCATATGGTCAAAGTCGTAGACTTCGATATTTTAAAAGTTTTATGCTACAGTTTTTAAGATCTCAAATTTCCAAACCACACGATGGATTTGGTTCATATTTGATATGACGATGGTTAGGTAAAAAGTTCCTCAATACCCACGCCCACACTTATTGTTTTAAGGTCAAGATTGTAGACTGATGTTCTACATCAAAATTGTAAAGTATTTTAAGACCTCATATTTTCCATACCATATTAGATGGATTTGGTTTATATTCCGCCCGATGACAAATATCGGTAGAAAGTTTCATTGAGCAATACCCTACCAATGTCCATGTCCATGGTCTTGGGGTCAAAGTCATAGATTTTTAAATTTCATAAAAAAGTTTTTATAGAGCTCCTTTTTTTACCAGACCAAATGATAGTCCAACAATTATCTTTTCGAGGCAAGCTATGCTGTCTCATGACAGCTTTTGTTTTCGTGGACTCGGCTGCTTTATTTGGGAATGTCCCTTTTTTTTGAAAAAACTTTTTCTAAAATTAAAATTGGCGAAATTTTACACAGTACTGGGTCGTCCATAACATAGTGCTTACTTCTTTACCAAAATAACAAAATTTTGCAATGAAGAAATTGCCCCAATTCCAAAGCCTTTGTAGACGACAAATTAAATGTGGCTATAACGTTGTCCATGAAACAGAAGAAAACATTGTGGAAAAAAGGAGAAAATGCTGGTTACAAGCATTTTCTCCTTTTCCAACAATGTTGTCGGATGCTATCTGCCCGAAGGTCGTTAAACAAGAGGGCCATGATGGTCTTGTATCGCTCCACTGGCTAATAAGTAAAAGCCCTACACGCCATACATTACAATTCTTGGCCAATTAATTTCGAACTAAAATTTTCACTATGAAAGCCAACAAGAAAGCTATGTGTTAAAACCAAATTTCCACACTTTATATTATAAATATGGCTGATCGATAAAGTTACCTCTGTATTTGACCGTTACTCAATACTGAAGCAAGTCTAACTCTGTTTGATATCTAAGTGTTAAACCAAGATTTTCCATACTTATTAGTATTAACATGGCTGATCGATAAAGTTGCTTCTGTATTTAACCGTTTGCTCAATACTGAAGTAAAATCTAGCGACTTCCATTTGCAAGGAAAACATTTAGGATACTTGTACCGTAAATCAAAACTTAAACTGTCGTTGCTCATTCTCCACCTTTTTTTTTTAAATTTTTTCTCTTTTTCTATAGTATTCGATTGTAAATACTTTTTTACTGAAATCACCTCGTAATTTGTCAACTTGAATCTGTGTGATACGAAATGCACGTTTATGCATATGTAATAAACAATATCTGTATCTCTAAAGAACAACCCACTTTTTTTTTGGTAATCTTTTTTTTTTCCCCTGTCTGTAAGTGCCCACTGCGATTTAAATGTCTCTGCGCAATGGGTTTCTATATTTCTCTCTCTTGCATAGAGGCAAGATGTTACATCTTCCAACGTCATCACCCTTGATAAAATTATCCGCGTTTTAATGATCCTGAGGAAGACGGCTTTCGAAGACATCGAGACAAAGCGAAAAAATGATGGGTAACCAGCATTTCCTTATTTTCCCGCAACGTTTTTAACCCTCTCAGATATGAATCCTGTAATTTCAGTCACATTTAATTTGTTGCCTGCAACTGCTTTCAATTAAGACAAGTGTAATTTTTTTTGTCATCTGGGAAAGGGTTAAACCACACACAAAACAGTCGGCTGCAATCGATTTTTCAAAAGAATGCACAGAACAAATCTAACTTACAACTATTCTGCTCTTGACCAGCCCGCATAGCTCAGGTGGTATAGCGTAGGACTTGTAACCATTAAATCTTGGGTCACTTAAGGGTGTGGGTTCGAGCTTGCAATCTAAAATTACTTACAGTCTTTCGGATGAGACGTTAAACTGAGGTCCCTTCTGACGGTGCTATACACCGAGCACGTTAGAAACCAGGCGTGGCTTAACCCTTTACCACACAATGACGACTTTTAACACCCCTGAGGAAGAAGCCTTTTGAAAACATTGTGGGAAAAGGAGAAAATGCTGGTAACCAGCATTTTCTCCTTTTCCCACAAAGTTTTCTACCCAATCAAAGCAAAATTGCACCATTTGAGCCACTTTGAAATTGTCGTCTGCAAATGCTTTCAATTTGGATAGGTCTAAAATTTTGTTGTGTGGTAATGGGTTAAGAAAGGGTTTCGTTCTATATTTTGGACTATCCCCCGTAACAAACCTAACAGTCTTTAGGGGGCGTCGCTCATATGGGCAGCCACTGGTGACCATAAATAAAGGCAAACTCAATCATTATTCTGCTCAACACATTAACTGATGTTTTCTGTATATAGTGTAGATCGATATCAGACTGTACATAAGTGCATTCTTATCTTCGGTTATACTCTCTCCGACCCTTTATTTTTGTAGGACAAAGGATTCACTCTATCCTAAACGAAGCCATAATTTTTTACGACACTAGGAAAGAAGAATGTGAAAATGAACGGCGCTCTGGCAATACCGCGGTTTAATGCGCAGGCTAATCCGAGACGGCACTTTACGACTACATTAGATTTTGTGCTACAGTAGACTTGCGCAAAACAGGAAATTTATGCAAGAAAAGAAAGTGTCGTTTCGGATTAGACTGCGAGGACTGCCCATGCTGATCCGGGTCGATACTTTACGCAAGTGTCCGAATGCTCCTTTTCGCGCGTTGCAGGCCAGTCATAGTCATGGATCCATAAATTCCATTTTGTCTAACAGCCAATTGAAACATGAGGTAGAATTTTGTCCTTGGATACTCAGAAAATTTAATAATTGCAAGAAGTTTTGACCCTGGTCTGTCTGTGCGGACTGCGCAGGCTGACACGGGTCGATCCTTTTTGCAAATGCATTAAACCACCTTTTCACAAAGCATGACTCAAATATTAAGGGAAATGGAAGAGAACGTTGTTAACCAGCATTTTCTCCTTTCTCCTACAATGTTTTCGACCCGTTCAGAGACAAATAGCACCATTTAAGGCGAATTCAATTTGTCGTCTGCAAACGTTTTCAAATTAAAATCGAGTCCAAAATTGTGTCGTCTGCTAATATTTAAAGGACTTACTCGACCAGATGTCGATTTCTTCTGCGTGTCATCTTTCTTATTATCGTCACGTGTTTCTTTTAAATCCGCATCTTTGTCTTCTTCTGTTACTTTGCCGTGCCGTTTTATGCTTCCGTCAGATCGGATCGTTTTGTATAGATCTCCACCTTCAGCCGACAATCTATAACGAAAGTTCGTGCTGTGCACAGAGTCTAAATCCTTTGAATCTGTTATGACTTCCGTATTCGACATATTTGCCTAGTAGGTTATGTTAAATCACGAAAACAATAACCATGGTAACTTCAGGTTTGCGTACTTGACATAAATTTTATACATAACATCCCTAACTAATATCACTCTGATTTATATCACTGTTAACCTTTGTGACACACACTCTCAAATGACACGAGTTCGCTTTAAATCCGATGAAACGGTTCTATTTTTATACTCATAAGCGAAGTGGACGCGTATCATTAAAGCGACTGAGTCGATATTTCTACATCACAAATTATTGCGTAGTTAGGTGAATCAAAGTACTTTGGTGATGGGTGCATCAGAGCTAGCTTGATTACCTCCCCTGACGCAGCTGACGTGTAATATGGTCATGTATATTTACAACGGGGATCAGTTAAGATCAGAGCAACCCGGAAATTTAATGAATTTTAACACGTATTTTTTGTTGTTATAAGGCTACAACGGATGTAGTGTCCCTAGGGTGTAGATCAGTATCAGCTTGCTCTCCCCACTTTAAATAGGATAATAAGATAAAGATAGAAAAGGAAACAAAGACAAACAGGCGAATGATAGTTATGCCTTATCGGACAAACACCGAGATAAAAAGATCAAGCTACTTTAAATGATTTTACACTCGACCCTGTGCTTTTATGACCCTGTGGAAAAAAGGGTAATTGAAACGTTGTTGAAAAAGGGAGAGAAAACGCTGATAACCAACATTTTCTCATTTTATCACAGTTTTAACGCTTTGTAAGACAATCATATGGGTCATAATATAATTTGTCGTGTGCACATTTCGACACGAACGAGTCAAAAAATTTGTTATCCGGTAAAGGGTTAATAATTTGGGCTATGCTCTGTGAAAAACGGGGGTTTAATACATCCGCAAAAAGTATCGACTCATGTCGGCCTGCGCAGTCCGCGCAGGCTGACACGAGTCAAAACTTTTTGCTATTTGTCATTTTCTGCATGTCAAAGGGCAATTCTGCTTCAGGATTCAGTTGGTTGTTAGATAACTTGGATTGTGATCCATAATACTGTAATGACTTGCTTGGTATCATGTATCACGGAGATGCATTAAGCCCCCTTTTGCCAGAGTATGGCACTTTTTTTTTTTTTGTATCAGACTCAAGATAACATTTGCTGACATCACTGATCCTTTAGTACATAATGTCGTGTTTTTAAGAGCTTGAACCAAATATCTGTTAAAAAGAATATTGTGGGAAAAGGAGAACCAGCATTTTCTCCTGTTCCCCAAAATTTTTTCTACCCTATCAAAGACAACAATTCTGTTTTAGCCATATTTGAAATGTCGTCTGCAAATACTTACAATTTCAACAAATCTGAAAGTTTTGAAATTAGTAAAAAATGCGTTACTTAAAACCGTTTTCAGAACAAAAAGGGACACCTTCACAATTGACAGGTATGGAAAATACTAGTATATCGGGAAGAAGAGCAATCACTCGTCACGTGTATAGCCTACTCCCTTCCCCATGACGTTTTGCTAAACCATTGTTAGAGGCATTACCTCGTAAATGTTCGTTCCTTGATTAACTTAGAAGCAGTTCTTGATAGGCCTAAAACTTGCCTATGCAGGCATGGCTCAACATTTTTGTCGTGTATTATCAACCCTGACAAAGACGGCTTTTGAAAACAGTGTGGAAAAAGGAGAAAATGCTGGTAACCAGCATTTTCTCATTTTTCCACATTGTTTTCTCGATTTTCAAAAAGAAAAACATAATGCCATCATTTAGACCACATTTTGTATGTTATCTGCCTCCTATTTAGACAAGTCTACATTTTCATCGACTGGAACAGAGATTAAAACTTACCTAAATAATTCTCACTTGAATTTAATCGGACTTGATAATTTTTTCCATTTTTACGGCGATATTTTTTTCTTTTGCTTTTAAAAGTTGACGTCAACATTTCACATGCGGAATAAACAAACCATGCTTGTAATGAAGAAGTTTCTCCTACACTGTTTTTGAAAGAGAGCGACCTTGAGAAGACCTTTCAACGGGAAGGAAAGAAGTGTTAATTAGTAGTTTAGTAAACATTCAATTTCGGTCATCATTCACTCTAGTCGTGTACCCTTTGCGGTTCTTGAACTTGAAACTTTGGTCTGGTCGAAAATGTGAGTCAATACATTTTAACCTTTGCGACGCTTAAGACACTTTTATTTTCTTAAATGAATGGTGTAGATCAAGATCAGATTGCAAATAATGTGTTGTTTTTGCCTTTGTGAATAGCATGTGTATTCTAATCTTTGAAACCTGTCATAGTGGTATTCTGATAAAAAAAAAACTGGGGCGTCCAGGCAATTTCTAAAAACTTTCTGTTGTCATTTTGCGATCAAAAGATAAAGTGTATCAACTTCTACCACAAAGCCTTTCGTTAGGGACAGTTAAAGTGTAAAGACAGTGTGTTGTTATGTGTGCTTTTGTCACATAACGTCCCTTATTTTCAGTGTAATGTGGCCATTACGCATTTTCTAATCTTGCGTGCGTTTTAGATAAGATTGTGTGATTGTGTGACGTCATGTGTATTCTTGCCCGTTATTTCTAAAAAACAACGCCCAACACTTGTAAATTTCTCGTTTACTTCAACCCTCGCATCTATGCTTGTGGTAAAGCTTAGGTTTGTGTCAATTTTAGATTTTAGTGCAAGTAATCTATCCTAACGCGACTCAATGGCCTTTTGCGGACAGTGCAGGTCACGATCAGACTCATGTGCAGTCCGACATTTGATCTACACGGTCAGATACTTAGGGAGATAATAGATTTCCCCGAAAATTAACTTTGAAATAGTAGAATTATGGGTTCTACCATCGACGTAAAAATTTCATTTCTTTATTTAGCAGGTTAAGGGTTTATTACGTACGTACCCTTTTGCTAAAAGAATGAGTCTGTCTCAGTTTTGATTATGCATGTTTCTTATCACCCTCGGTGACCAAGTTTCGATTCATTCTGTAATCGCCCCTGGGTTATTTCGCTGGCGTTTCCTCGTTCTCATGAATTATTTATGAAGCATTTTGATTGGTGATCTCATTTTTTCTTTGATTGTCAGTTAAAATCGTACACAAAGATCGATAGTGTCGTCCCTGTATTGCAGAATGGCATATCGCACAGGAGACAAGCACGCCGACGGCCGACATATTTGTTGACAACCTCGGGTTTTTTCCAGGGTTATTTTTAGTGACGGAAGAAATGAAATTATCCTCTCTACAAGAGAGTATCGTTATGTTATAGATCTTTCGATTGGCTATTAGGGTACTTCCCGACCATATGAATATTCATAAGAAACGACGATTTGCTAGTCAATTTTCCCAGGGGTGATGCATGGAGAGTAACGTAATGCTTCAAACCTGGGTTCCGAGGATGGTTTCTTATAGATCTTAGAAATCTAAATTTAATGTTTTTTTTAAAGGAATTCCTGAAATAAAAATTGCGAACTAAAGCCAACTTATGTCAGATCCTATAAAATCGTAATTAACGCGTAGATTGCTAAATGAAAAAAAAAGGTCAAAGAGACTTTAAGGCGGAATACTGCTAAACAAATGAGAAATGGAAAATACCAAATTAAGAGTCCCTTTACGCGGGTGCAGTCTGATCCTGATCTATCTAGTGCTGTAAAGCTTTGGTCGTTGTCTCCTACATCACACGGGTTTAACCCTTAAGGTGCTAAGCGCAACTCACTGACTCTTTGCGGACAGTGTAGATCAAGATCAGACTGCACAGAACGTGCAGTCTGATCTTTGATCCACACTGTCCGATAAGGAGATATTATTCTCCAAGACATAACTTTGAAATAGCAATATTTTGGTTTTTAATATCGGATTTGAAGATTAAATTTTAGTTATTTAGCAGGATAAGGGTTAATGACATACAAGCATCTTTTACGGAAACAGCATGCCACTTTCTACTGGCCTGCAACACGCTAAAAGGGACATTCGGACATTTGCGTAAAGTGTCGTCTTGGATCAGCCTGCGCACTCCGCGCAGGCTAATCCGAGACGGCATTTTACGACTACATTGGATTTTGTGCTACAGTAGACTTGCGCAAAACAGAAAATTACACAAAAACGGAAAGTGTCGCTTCGGATAATCCTGCGCGGACTGCGCAGGCTGATCCGACACGACACTTTACACAAATGTCCGAATGCCCCTTTTCGCATGTTGCAGGCCATATAGATATGAGCCGCGATCTGTGAAAAGGGGCTTAATGCATCTGCGAAAAGTTTCGACCCAGGTCAGCCTGCGCAGTTCGCGCAGGCTGACCTGGGCCGAAACTTTTCGCTATTGGTAGATTTTCTGCATGTCAAAGGATCAGTCTACCTCATGATTGAGTCGGTTGTTAAAAAAAGTGGCTATTATGGATCCATAAGTATGTGATGGCTTTCTTGGTATGATGGATTACGGAGATGCATTAAGCCCCCTTTTGCCAGAGCATGGTTCATAATTATTGTTCGTCAGTAGTCTAGCGATTCACTGTGCACAACGAATAAAATGTTTAACTCTTTCAGCGCTAAATAAATAAACTCGACCTCTTTCGATGGCTCTAAATACAATCCATTGACACTTACATAGATTTCGATTGCATAGGTTTGGCTACACAAGCGGACGGTATAGATCAAAAATCAGACTGCACGTTCTGTGCAGTCTGATCTTGATCTATGCCATCCGCAAAAGTCACTGTTTTCGCCTATGGCGCCGAAAGAGTTAACCCTTTTTTGAAACAATTCTGTGTTTTAAAGACCTTGAAGAGGACTCTAAAAACCGTGACAAAAGGAGAAAATAAATATTTCAAGTATTTTGTCCGTTTCCCACAATTTTGTCTACTCTTTCCGAAACAAAATTCATTTACTTAAGATCACATTTAATTTTTCGCCTGCAGTTTGTGTGGACTTGTGTTTTTCATGTTTATCGTCTAGTACAGAGTGATATTGCGCAGTTAGTCCGCATGTTATTTATAGCCTATGATAAATAACACTGCTGTATCACATAACTCTTTTATAAATTCACAAGAAGCTCTGATTGCAACGTGTTCTCTTTGAACTGAATCATTCTCTTTTTTTTTATGGTGGCAAAGAAGTGCCGCCTCTTATAATAATGGTGGGTTTTCCGCGATAGGCTTGCTATGGCGAATTTCACTTTATTTTAAATCTATCATGTTGATTTTTTTTCTATGAAACCAGGTAAATGACTTCAAGTAGATTTCTTTTTCCTGTCCGTGCTCTAACCTTGCACCTGTTTCTAGTTTTCGTGATAATCATTCGGATCATCTAGGCTATTCTTCTGCAAAAAAGAAAAAAGGACTGATTCGTATAATCGGGCAAGGTGTTCCGAATAGTTTACAAATCTGAAATAAAAAGTGGCATCAGTAAAAACCCATTTCCCTCTAACCTAAAGTTAAAACTCTGTAAGACTTACAGCTGTCTGTTGTATCAGACAATCTATAAATATTTCGAAATTGTTATTCAGAATAAATTATTATCGAGTATGAAATTAGGTGACTTAACTAGCCTTACAAAAACAATAAACATCTTTAATTTCCATTATTCTTTGGCAAAACTGGGGTTAACGAGGCATATCATTCTTTCTTAGTGAAGTCAAAAACTTAGCTGAGACAAGTACTTCATTGTCCATAGACCCCAAAATTTCCATTATATGGCCTGCAACACGCTAAAAGGGGTATTCGGACATTTGCGTAAAGTGTCGTCTCGGATCAGCCTGCGCAGTTCTCGCAGGTTATCCGAGACGGCACTTTACGACTACATTAGATTTTGTCCTACAGTAGACTTGCGCAAAACAGAAAATTATATAAAAAATGGAAAGTGTCGATTCGGATTAGCCTGCGCAAACTGCGCAGGCTGATCCGAGAGGACACTTTACGCATCTGTCAAAGTGCCCGTTTTCGCGTATTGCAGGCCATATCCTTGTAGAAATTAGTTCAATTATCTCTCTAAATTTCCTAGCAAGAATTCATCATCGGCAGAAAAATGTGATCGGAACATTTGTTTTTTTTTCGGAATTTTATCGATAGACACAGTTATAACAGGGCAATTTAAGTTGTCTATCTGCTATACTGTACACCGCGTTTCTATTTTGGGAGTCAGTAGCAATAGTAACCAAGGAATACGGCTTATCTTATCGCCACAGATCCATGTATGGCACCATGGTTTTTCAAAATTTTGACCATAACTTTTTGTCATGAGTTTTGAAACATTAAACCCTATTAGAACATTGTCAACTGCGTATCTCGTATAACGTCAACCATGTTCAGGAATATCGCTGATACCATACATACATTTAACTCAAGCAAATGACAAAGTTTTCGACTTGTTCAATTTCAAAACATTTGCAGACAACAAATCAAATGTGGCTAAAATTGTGGGATTCGTCTGTGAAAGGTAGAAAACATCGTGGGGAAAGGACTAAATGCTGCTTACCAGCAGTTTTTTTTTTATATTTCCACAATGTTTTTAGAAGCCTTCTTCTTCAGGGTCGCTAAAATCTGGGATTGTGTGGTAAATTCTTTACAATGTTCTAATTACATGTAGATGTCTGAAAACTCTTGAAAACAGAGTACATGTAATTTAAATTCTTTTATTCATTCCCTAAAAAAAATTACGCATACAGCGTAATCTGCAGCAAGATGCAGAAAAGCGGTTGGGGGGGGGGGGGGGGGAGGGGAAAGGGGTTGGGGGTGGTGGAGGTAGGAAGAGTTAGCTTAAGATCACCTTGATAAGTCCGTACGGAAAAATATAATGTCAGAACCTTTTGCATGCCTTATCTCGCCAAAGGTAATGATTCCAGAAGTGTTATTTTTGAGTGATTCTTTTATTTAGGTAACGCATGTTTTATGTTACAAGCACAGTTGTGTGTTTTTTAACTTATTACTATTATTATTATTTTCAGTCGACACATTTTCGCTAAATATATTTTTACCAATAAATTTTGCTTTGTTCTGGTACAATTCATCCAAAGGGAGGTAATTCCTCAATGCCTGTGTAATGAAAATAAAGTAGTTATTGACCCATAAACGACCATTTAACGAAAGTCAAGCATGAAAATGTGGCTCGATCAGGTTATAGTAATTATTTCAATTTTCAACAAATTCAAATTTTTAGCATGCTGTAAATACAGACATAGCTTTTTCCCAATTACCATCCTCGCTATAAGAAGTGATTTTCTTTAGAGTTTTTGGCCAAGAAACTTCATTCTAATCTAGCACTGGTACAACCTAGGAATAAGTGAGTTGTCGCCGAGATATGACTCAGATAAAATGTCAACAGATTGCATACTTTAGAATTGGTCATCTTTTCGTTGAAATAGTGTTTTACGGCGCTTTCAACAATACTTCAGTCACGTCACGGCCAAAGCTTAGTTTTAAATGTTCTTTAAAAATTAATTCCGTTATACGATTTCAACCATTCAGACTCCCAGCACAAAGAAATTCGCTATTATGAACAGTTTACATTAAGATCAAAATGCACAGGGAATACAGTCATCTCTCGGACCGTCAATGTCCGATAAACTGTAAGATAGTTTGTGTTTGTTTTTCACGCCGTTCTCAACTCGCACATTTCCGTTATTTCCTGCAGTTTCTTTAACTGGTACTTCCCACAAAATTTTTGACTGACTGCTTTTCCGGGTAGACAATGTCAAAATAATGTTCAGCAGTTAGGGAGGAATGGAGCCTGTTGCAATGATTATCATTTATCCTCGGAAAGAATTGTGCCTAACTGGGAATCGAATCAGAGACGCCTGGGCTTCTAGCGCCATACGTTACTGCTTGAGCTGCCGAGCTATTTGTGGATAAAGTGTAAGATATACTAACCAAATTCGTTTAAATCGTTATAAACTCATGGAAATCGATATTACCTTTATATGGAAATCGGTATAAACACACGGAAATCGATAGAAACTCCTGGAAGTCTATATAAACTTACATGCAAATCGGTGTAAACTTGTGGAAAGGAGGGGTGTCCATAAGGCCTTTTTTGCCAAAATTTGCTGATTTATACTACTATGTATTGGCTTTCATTTGGTGAAGTTTTAGGATGCAGCGGTCATGTCTTCAATGCTATATGCTTGAGAAAAGTGGGTGGGGTAATTTGATATGATTTCAGCTTCTAAGAATAAATTGCAAGTATCTTCCATTTGAAGCTGCAATCCATATTCATTCATTCCTTGTAGATACTTACCCTGTAAGAGTGTGTCAATGATGCAGACAATTTAAAACAATATTCTCCTGCGATGTAGTTATAATCACTTTTAAGTCGTACCTAAATTTCGCTTATTTTGTCATCTCCAACTTAACGAAAAATCACAACATTGTTTTATCATTTTATGGAAAACTAAGATATGTTGATATTATATACTAGACATAGTAGGCATTCCAAAACTATGAGGAATTTGCTCTGCGACAAACAACACTGGAGTTATATATATTCTGAATTGGACGAATCTCAAATTCTCAAATTTCGTTGTATGGTGAAGACTTAACCCATTACCACACAATCCCGAGTTTTAACGACCTTGAGGGAGAGAGCTTTTGAAAAAATCGTGAGAAAAGGAAATCAGCATTTCTCCTTTCCCGACAACGTTTTCTGTTCTTTCAATAACAAATAACAATAACCTTATTTAAGTCACATTTGATTTGTCGTCCGCAAAGGTTTTCAGCTTGGACTTGTCTAAAATTTTGTTGTCTTGCAATTTTGCTCCCTGTACATAAAAATGAGTCATGCTCTGTGAAAAGGGGACTTAAAGCACTTTGCGAAAAGTACCGACCAAGGTCAGCAGTGCTCGACTTTTCGCTGTAGGTCAATTTCTGTATGTCCAAGGCCCAGTCTACCTCATGATTAAGAAGGTTGTTAAAGAATGGTGCTCTTATGGATCCATAAGTATGTGATCACTTGCTTAGTATCATGCATCATGGAGATGCATTTAGCCCCCTTTTGGCAGAGCTCAGTTACTAGTCTATACAATAAAGTAAAGTGGCAAACAATGACAATATTCTTGGCTTAGTTCTCCCTTTAAGTTTCCTGGAACTGCTTACACGTACTTCCCACAGACGACGTTTTTTCTGCATGACAGCAGGACATCTTGTCAAAACATAGCTGCAAAAGGAGAAATTCCTTTTAGTGATTGACTGGTCACTTTTTTCACAATCTTTTAAATTGGATCCGCTCAAAAGTATTTAACTAGTACTGATGACTATTGATATTTTATCAGGATGTATATACTCGTAAAGTAGACTGCTTCAAGTTTTTTTCCGTAGATAAAAATTGAAAAAAGCCAAGCTTCGGAGAGAAAAACTAAATTGTTCAAGCATTTCGGTGGCAATTGATTTGTGGTGTTTGTTGCTTGTTTCTTTAATTATCATAAGTTCTAAATACAAAAAATCCGGCTAATCAAAAATTCGAATACATGTCAAGCCAACACTAAATGTCTAATAAAATAAGAACACTACATTAAGGGAAACTCTTTCACACGCTTTTTATATTTTAAACTTTATATTCCAGAAGCGTCGAATATTTGTTGTCATCGCCGTAGTTTGCGTTCAATGTGACCTTGACATCCTTGCCACGGTATTTTTCAAGGTCAACGCGCCCTTCCCAGACATTTTCGCCTAATCCTTTTAAGTTGGACCAGCTACCATCCGCTACAACAGCGACAGCGTTGGCTTTCGGGACCATCACTTCGAAATGAACGTCGGCTAAGCTATTGGCCTGGTACAGACTTATAGGCTCCTTGATGCTACAACCTTGCTTCCATTGTGCAAACTGTCTCGGGTATACAACAGCTGCGCTTGTTATTTTCTTACAGTTGATTAGATAATTGTACACGCCAATCAACGTCGTGCTTTCGTCCGAAATAGGTAGGGCAAACAGCTGAAATTTGTAGTAGCCCGTTTCCGGTAGTGACGCGTAAAAGGAAATGACGTCACCTTTCACCTGAACAAAAACATTCTGTGGTACCTCTTCGTTTTTGGCGCAGTTTGTCAGATTGGCGGTCACTTTTACAGCAGTTGTCATTTTAACCTGTACCTCTAGCTGAAAATAGATGTATGAAAGAGTGCTTTCGTTCTCAAAAAGTAACAATATCAACTACGACTGCAACGATGGGTACGACAATAACAAAAAAAAAAAAAAAAAATCAAAAGCAGCAACATCAACAACAAGAACAACAACTGCAACAACAGCACTTACAACAACAACAGCAACAACAAAAACAAAAAAAAAAAAAGAGTGCATCTTAATTACATACCGGATTTTATGTTACATAACAAAGACGTGCATATGAAGTAAAAATAGCTACAAAATAGACGAAATATTACTTTTTAAACAAAGATTGCTATTTGGTAAGATAATTAGTTTTGTTTTCAAAACATCCCCATCATTACATACACACCAAATGAAAGGATGATAATGGGGATCCATTTCTATAAGTAAAGTTATCTCCCTTGCCGGATAAAAGTACTGAAGATAACGATATAACGGATTGGTCCTTTTACATGTATTCATTTGCTTTAATCCTTGGTTTCCTCCGGGTTGCTGCGATAAATTTGATCTGATTCATGATATATACCTAGGGTCCCCTTGCAATCTTACAGCAAAATCTATTCTCAGGTATCAGAGAAATGCGTCTATGTCGATTTCTAAAATTATCTAACCAGATTTAGTTTAGTTATTATCTCAAGAACATACAACGAGTAATCTCCTCATCAAGACCACTGTAGTAATGGAGGAAATCATTGGGGATGAACTTAAGAATAGTCTCCATTTGAACTCAAAACTACAACACGGTGATTCTACAAATGGCTTCCTTCCAGGAGAGGCGAACGAATTTCAGAAAACAAGAAATCTGACGTTCTATTTGTGTATTTATGCATTTTTTTCTTTTTTTAGTATCTTACCTCAGGTTACATACTAGAAGGTGACATGAATTATCACTTGAAAAAAAAAATTCTTAAAACAAATACACAAACACACACACAAAAAAAAGTGAAATCTGGTGTACTTGCAAAAATGATTAGAAAATTTTATTGTTTTACCCTTTGAAATTAAACCGGAATAAATATGGAATCAGCTTTAAATTTTTGGAACCGCCAGTATCACAGCAAAAGAATTGGTAATGGTTCCCTGGAAGCAGTCATCGACAGAGATAAATATAACTTCTAATACTTGTTTCACAATGGATGTAGAATAAATCAGTTCAAATACGACGAATAGTTTGAAAGATTTAGCTGATGTTAGGAAATAATCTTTTTGTTTTATTATCATTATATTATTATTATAATAAGTTTTTTTTATTACTCTTTATTACTTCCATTGGAATTCAGTGCTCAATAAACTTATTTACATCAAACGTTCTTTGAAAATCAGAGAGTAAAAAATGAAAACAAATAAACCAGGAAGAGAGAGGTAGAGAGACAGAGACGGACAGACAAAATTACCTGATTTGTATCCAAGTTGATTTCAGGATCCATATGAGTCAAGGATGCAAGTCCGAATTCTGCAAACTTTGGTTGAGGTCCGAGAAATCCTTTTTGAAACTCAGGTTTACTGGCCATTTTCCTTTTCTTTTATCAATCTGCGTGAAAAATATCTTATAAAAAAATATGTAACTACCCTTTCAGTTTTTTTTAAAGAAAAAATGGAGACAAAAGCACGAACTAAACCGTCCTTTGAGCTCTCTTGTTACAATCTGAATGACGAAGTACACTCTATGAAATGTTTCGAGATACAAACGCTGAACACAGCAAAATTTTTCGATGATTGATCTGTTCTTATGCCTTCGAGCTATGTAACACATAACTTCCCAAAACAAAGTTGCAGGAGGCCACTTTGAAAACATCCCTGTTTGGTGTGAATAATCAAATAAAAATATGGTTAAATACGTGACTATGCGTGTGAAAACATTGTAGCAAAGAAGAAATTGCTCGTAACGAGCAATTTCTTCTTTGACCACAATGATTTCAAAAGTTGTTGTCTGCAAGACGAAAAGAAGTTGTCTGCAAAAAGTAAAGGGTTAGATTCACTATCTCTCATATTCCTGTTTCCAGTTCTTTACCAAACAACAACAAAAAAATAACAGACTGGTCCAAATTTGAAGCATGTGCTGACAAAAAAAAATATATATATATAATAGTGCTTAAATGACGGATTTGTATTTGATAGGGTAGCAGAGGTTGTGGAAAAGAGGAAAAAATGTTGGTTACCAACATTTTCTTCTTTCACCCATAATGTTTCATGTGCCTTTTACGGTCGCTCAAAACACGGGATTTGGGTAAAGAGTTCTAAACTGGTTATTTCTTGAACTTATAGGAAGCCAAAGGCTATGCTCAACAGAAGGCTAAGATGTTGGTCGTAGGCTAAGAATTCCATAAAGCCGGTTCCGTTTCCGGTTGCGCCAAATGCAAAACGGAAGCATATCGAAATTTGGGTCTTTGAAATCGGACGAATCGATTTGCCACTTTTTCATGTGGAGTAACAGGCTTATCTTCAATTTTGCAAGATTATTTTTTTTTACCGATGAGATTGCTTCCCGATTTGACCCAAGCTTGGAGTGGAGCATGTGTTTTCGATGGATTTTTCCTGGGATTTATCATTCCTTATCATATTTAACAAGCACTATCACACACCAACGACCGGTATCATTTCATGGCAGATTTCTTAACCCAAATCCTACCGAATTCAATTTGTTATCAACACGAAAATAGATCTCGTTCAGTCTAGTGGCATTATCGGTGTTTTATACACCTATAACCATAAATGATGGGTGGAAAGGGCGCTGAACAAGTTCAAATTTGACGAATGTGGTGAATGATCTTGGTCTACACTCTACGAATTTTACCTATCAATATACAGCGGCAGATGGGTTAACACGAAGGGGGTCCATGTTGAAATTTCCTGTATATTTTGTAAGCTCTGGTTACGCTCTTGCATATCCAGTGAAATTCTATTAGAAACATATTCAAAATCGTATTCAGTCTGCCTTTACAAGATAACACTATACAAGACCATGTAAGACCTAAAAGGTAATTAGAGATCCTTATGGATGGCTTATTTCCTGCAGGTCGTTTTAGACCATATACTAGTATGCCGTTTTAGACTTTACATGCTATTTTAGATCCTACCTACCATTTTAAAATCCCACGTCCCATTTTAGACCTTCCACGCTATTTACACCCTACGTGCTATTTTGGACCTTGCAGACAATGATATATCCTACAAGTCACGTTACGACCCTACATGCCATTTCAGACCGTACGGGCCATTGAAGACCATTCATACCATTTTAAATCCTATTGGCCTTTTTGGACCATACGTAAGATTTTAGACCTTACGGACAAGGTTAAACTTTACAGGCCATTCAAGATCATACAGCCAATTTAGACGGTGCAAGTTTGCTGTTTTGGACCTCACGGTTAAATTTAAACCCTAAGGATCAATTGATAGACCATAAAGGTTCCTTTAGATCCTACATGCCATTTCATACCCTTCGAGGAATTTAATACCTTTCAGGCCTTTAGAATTTACAAAACATATTAGACCCTACAAACCATCTTAGATCCTACAAGCCATTTTTGATTCTATAAGCCCTGCTAGACCCTTACAGCTATGAAAAATCCTATATGCCATTTTAGACCCAATAAGACATGTAAGACCCCACAGACTATTTTAGATCCTACCGGCCATTTAATATCCTTCAGTCAACGAAAGATCCTACAGGCCATTTTACATGCTTTACGCCATTGTAGATCCTACCGGCAATTTTGTGTCCTAAAGCCATGGAAGGTCCTTCATTTTTTTAAAATCAAACCCAAAAGGCCATTTAAGGTCCTACAGGCCATTTAACCCTTTACCACACAATGACGACTTTTGACACCCCTGATAGAGAAGGCTTTTGAAAACATTGTGGGAAAAGGAGAAAATGCTGGTAACCAGCATTTTCTCCTTTTCCCACAATGTTTTCTACCCTATCAAAGAAAAATCATTTCATATGATCCACATTGAAACTCTCCTCTGCAAATGCTTTCAATTCGGACAGGTCTAAAATTGGTCGTGTGGTAAAGGGTTAAGACTCTAAAGGCAATGTTTGACTCTACAGGCTATGTAAGATTCTACAGGCCATTAAGTGCCGCAGGCCATTGTATGCCCTAAAGGCCATGAAAGATCGTATAGGCTAGTTCGTGCCCTTCAGGCTATCAAAGTTCCTTTATTCCATGCAAGCCATTTCATGTGCATAAGGCTTTTTAAGACCATACAGTCAATTTGTATACCAAAGAAAATTTTAGACCCTTAAGGCCACGAAAGATCCTTTAGGCAATTGTTTCACCAATGAGGCTATTTTAGATCCTACAGGCCGTTTAACCCTTTACCAAACAATCCCTGGTTTTTACGACCCTGAGATAGAAGCCTTTTGAAAACATTGTGGAAAAAGGAGAAAATGTTGGTAAAAGCATTTTCTCCTTTTCCAACAATGTTTTCTACCTTGCTAGAAACAAATTTCAATTTTTGAGTTACATTTATGTTGTCGTCTGCAAGTGCTTTCAATTTGGACCAGTCAAAAATTTTGTGGTTTGGTAAAGAGTTAAGAGCCTACATGCAATGTTGAATCTTACTGGCCATTTTATACCTTAAAGCCTTAGAACTTCCTACAGGCTAAGACTCTAAAGTCCATTAAAGATCTTACATGCTATTTCAGACCCTGCAGGCCAATTTAAATGCTTTAAGCCATTTTAGACCCTATAGGATATTTTGAATTTCACTGGCTATTTCAGACCCTACACGCCACTTACATCCCATAGACGTTAGACCCAACATACCAATTTATGTGCTGTAGGCCATTTTAGACCTTATATGGCCGTTTTAAAAGATCCAACATGCCATTTAAGACTCTAAAGGCCATGAACGAACCTACAGGCCATTTTAGACCTTACAAGCCACATCTATATACTAAGGGCCACTTTAGACCTACTTGCCATTTTGGATACGACCTACCACTTTAGACCTTCCAGACTATTTAGACACTACAGGCTACCTTAGACTCTACAAACTAATTTATCTGGCTATAGGCCAATTTAGCCCTTACAGGCTAATTTAGATTGAACCAGCTGTTTTAGAACCTACCAGCCATTTAAAGATCCTTCATATCAGTTTGTACACTATCTGCAGTTTTATATCCTGAAGGACATTTAAGACCGTAGGAACCATTTCTGAATCCGGCATGCTAAAGGCCATTTTAGATTCTACATGCCAATTTGGATCCTACACGCCATTTTAAATAGCCTTACGCTTATTTCACATCTTACAGGCAAAGGAATGATACAATGGGCCATATTGGTCCTTACAGGCCGGTTAAGACCCTCTAAGCCATTTAATATGCTACAGGCCATTTCGGACCCTACAGGCCATTTCAGATCCTACGGGCCATTTAAGATCTTACAGGCCATCTAAAACCCTAAAAACCATGTTATTCGCTACAGGCCATTTTGGGTCAAATTGGCCATTTAGATCTTACATGTCATTTAAAACCCTACAGGCCATTTAATATGATATAGGTCATTTGAGACCCTACGGTCAATTTTATATCCTATGGTTATTTCAGATCGTACAGGCCATACTGGTTATTTCAGACCGTACAAGCCATCTACAACCCTAAAGGACATTTTGGATCTTACTGGTCATGTCAGATCTTACAGGAAATTTAAAACCCCACAGGCTATTTTTTATGCCGTTTTTAAATCCAACATGCCACCTTAGATCCTACAAGCCATTTAATAGTCTATAGGCAATTTTGGATCGTACGTGCATTTTCTATCCTGTAGTTCATTTTAGACCCTACAGACCAGTTAAATTGCTAAAGGCCATTTAAGACCCTACAGGCCAGTTCAAATATTGCATTCAATCTAATCCCCTAAAGGCCATGTCGGGGTCCACAGGCCATTTTTGATCTCACAGACCATTTTATAACTAAACTTATAACTAAATGATGACCAATCCTGCATGCCATTTTGGATACAGCAGACACTTTAAAACCTACAGGCATTTTTATTTGTAATAAGCTACTTTAGACCCGACAGACCATTTCGATCCTCCAGGCCATTTTAGACTCCACAGATCATCAACGATCCTACAGTGCATTTTAGACACTACATGCCTTTTCATACACTTTTGGCCGTTTTTTAACCTATACGTAGACCATTTTGGATCCTTCATGCCATGAAAGATGCTAGATGTAAATTTATGCTACTTTAGACCCTTCCGGCTTTTCTATACGCTAAAGACCCATGTCAGATAAATAAATGAATAAAGTTACAAATAGTATCGTTTGTTGTCATTCTAAAACAAATACACGGAGTTAAAACGAGCCATTCCTTCGTCAGGTAAGCAAATCGTGACGTGTTAAAACTCATACATTGTAACGTTGAAAGGATAACCTAATGATCGTTTAGGCATATAATGGTCGTTTACTTTTTCCAACAAATCATTAAAATGCATAGTTACTTACCTTGGAGTTGTTTAAATCCATGTTTAAATGAAAAAATACGTCGAAGTCTATCGCAGTGACATCACCAGTTCATGCACCAAACTGCACGTTTTACCTACATTTCAGTGACGTCAGTTTTCAGTGACGTCAGTTGTCATTGAATTGGGGCACTCACAAAGGAAAATCGATTTCGTCAGCGTACTTAATTCGTGAGATCATAAAACAGGACAATTTAGCTGAATACACGTTGGAATGGTGAAACTTTGCAGTATAATAAATTCGTTGTACGGTCAGGTGACAGGGGACTTGGAATCTTGTTCACGGCTATGGCGAATCATGTCGCCACCTAGCTTCGGCTCGGGGCGACATAGTTTGCCACAGCCGTGAGCTAGTTTCCAAGTCCCCTGTCCGTTCACCTAATACTTTGGAACTTTCTGAATGAAGTATATTTAAGAGGGTCGTTTTTCATGGGTCTTTATACATGTACTTACCTAGGGCTCTGTAACTGCGTATACATATTTAATTATATTTTGCTGCCAATGTGAACGGAGGCCGGACTGCACCAAAGTGTAACCCCGTCTTGATTCTGCACTATCAGCTATTTTAAAATTTCCCAACTTTCCCAGCTTCAAAAACTATGTTCCTGTCTTGAGAAATTTCATAAGTAATTGTTCTAAGCATATAAAACGAAGTTTAAAGGGTCGATATTAGGTGCGTTGCTCTACAACAATGATTAAAAAAAAAAAAACACAAAAACTTAATTCTTGTAGGCGTTGATAGATTTAACCTTGAGATTCGTATCAAAATTCCAGCAACATCTGTCGATAAGAATAAAATATCTCCGCGTGCTGCAGTGATATGCACAATGTGATAAAGTGTGGCAGAAACCATATTTCTTATGTATTTATGTATTTTATGTTCAGAAATATGTTTATGACAAGCTATTCTCTTTCCCACACACATTCCATCCTTCCCTATTTATAGCGTTCTCTCTTTCTCTCTCTCTGGCTGGTAGCACTCCTGTTTTTCCCTTGCTGACTCTTCACTTGCACTTATTTTGGTGCGTTTTTTTTTATATTGCAATTTTTTATCATGTTGATTGACGCCCTGGGAGTTAAAAAGCTCAGCAAAGTAGAGACGCATGATTGTTTTGTTTTTTACCACACGCTGAAAAACCCTTGTGTCAAGCGCGGTATCTTTTTCCGTGACCTACAGGACTTGAAACTGAGTGGTCGCTGGTTATTGTCCGCCTCGCAATTTTATCATTTAGGTTGAATTATTCATGCTTATGAAATCGAAATTCACTGCAATGAAGGGCAATAATTCGATTCGCTTGCGGAGGGAAGCCACATTATTACATCCCTTTAACCGTAGCATTTTTTATTAAATAATTGTTTTTGAAACGTAGAGTTTTCCTTGTTTGGTATCAGATGCCGTTATAACAGTGCCAGTGCATCTATCAATGTGTTCTAGAGTTTCTTGCACAAGTACTTTACACTCCTATCTTTTCAGTTTCTAAACCAGTGGCTGATTTGTCAAATAATAGAGCAACAGCGGGAGAGGAATGGATCTTGTCGTAATAACTATCATTTATTCTCGGAAGAAGTTTGGGGTTACAACTCTGCAGTTTTGCAGCAAGCTGCTTTTGGAAACAATTTTGCAAAAGGGTTTATCTTTCCATTACATAGTTTATTCATGTAATCATGAATTCGTTCCTAGACCTTAATTTATAACTGAGTCACATTCTGTGAAAACGGGGATTAATGCATCTGCGCAGGCTGACCTGGGTCGAAACTTTTTGTAATGGAGTAAATATTCTTCATGTCCAATGACCATCCTACCTCATGATTGATGCCAGTTTTTTTTAGACAAAATAGATTTGATTGATCCATATTTATTTGACGACTTGCTCGTTATCATGCATCACAGGCGTGTTTTAAACCCTCTTTTTGACAAAGCGCCTTAATTAAACGTCTCTTTGTTGGTTCGCACTCATGTATTGGTCAGCCATATTTTACAAAGATGTTTTCAAAGTGCGCTTGCAGCCAATTCGTTGAGCCCTTTATCAGACGGCAAAAATTTAGACTTATCCAATTTGAAAGCTTTTGCAGACGAAAAATGAAATATTGGTCAAATTATGGAATTTGCTATTGAAAGATGAAAAAAATTGAGGGAAAGGAGGAAAATGTGGGCGACGAGCATTTTCTCCTTTTTCCCACAATGTTTTCGAAAGTCGTTTCAGTCAGGATCGTTAAAATACAGGACTGTATGGTAAACGATTAACCCTTAGGCAGCTAAGCGCGACTCACTGACCTTTAGCGGACAGTGTAGATCAAGATCAGACTGCACAGAGCGTGCAGTCTGATCTTGGATCAACACTGTCCGATATGGAGATATAATTCCCCCAAAACATAACTAAAAGAGCAATATTTGGGTCTTTACTATCGAACTGAAAATTTTTATTTTATATATACTAGGATATGGGTCAATCCTTTATTGAACAATTCCGTGTTCTAAGACCTTCCCCCCCCCCCCCCATTATCCCTTTACCAGACGACAAAATTTTAGCTTGTCCAAATTGAAAGCATTTGCAGAAGACAATTTCAATGTGGCTTAAATGGTGCAATTTTTCTTTGATAGGATAGAAAACATTGTGGGAAAAGGAGAAAATGCTGGTTTCCAGCATTTTCTCCTTTTCCCACAATGTTTTCAAGAATCTTCCTTCCCAGGTTCGTTAAAAGTCGGCATTGTGCGGTAAAGGGTTATATCACAAGATGATTTCGCACAGGCATTTACTAACCACATGTAACATGAGTCAGGGAACTGAAATGTTGCAACAGTACTGGTGCAAAACACTTACATAGATGAATATGTAACGATGCGTCTGTTCAGTAGGAATGTCGTTTCATTAGAAACAGGGTTCTAACGGCTAGAACACGTGTAATTTCCTGGAAATGCACAGCAGAGACACACAATAAAGATGCTTTCTATACTGCTGCAATTATCCTTAGAGCAAATAGTAGAGGCATGCAGTAGCTATAAATGAGTAATGTTCTGTGGAAAGTGGTTTTTAATGCATCTGCAAAACAGTATCGGCCCACAGTACGCGCAGGCTGACGAGGGTTCAAACTTTTTGCTATTTATAAATTTTCTGCATGCCTAAGGACCATTCTATTTCCTGATTTAGTCGGTTGTTAGACAAAATGGATTTTATGGATCCATAGTTATATGATGACTTGCGTGATATAAATGCATCTCTGAGATGCATTAAGCCCCCCTTTCCTCAAAACTCCACTTATTTGACATTCTTTTCACATTAACTCCTGTAGACGAACATTTTTTTCCCGTCTTGCAGCAGACAAATATCTCAACTCCTATCCCGCTAAATAACTAACATGAAACTTTCAAGTCGATAGTAAAATCCTAAATGTTGCTATTACAAAATTATTTTTTGGGGAAAAATTTTATCCTTATCGGACAGTGTAGGTTCAAGATCAGACTGCACGTTCTGTGCTGTCTGATCTTGATCTACATTGTCGGCAAAAGGTCAGTGAACCGCCCTTAGCAGCCTAATGTTTAAAAGGAATGGCACCCGAACATTTTTTGGTTTTAATTTAACCACCGTTAATTTTAAAAATCGGGATTGTGTGGCTGAAACCTGTTAAAAGCATGTACCGAAGTCGGCTGCCGCAAAATTACGCCAGTGAGGTAATAGTCTAGCTGTAATTCCAATGGCAGCACCCTTTCGTTCTTGTGGCACATAGAAAAAACATTGGAAACACATCGAACAATTGCTTGATAACTTGAAAAAAAAAAGCGACTTATCTCAGGTTACCTTGATTTATAACATTTCAATGCTCTCTCTCTATCTCTCTGTCTGTCTCTATCTCTTTCTACTTCCTCCTCCTCTTCCTTTCTTATTCTCCTGGTGGACTATTTGATAGCTCTTCAAATGGTTGATAGGTTTCGAATTGGATAAGTTGACCCTCTTCACAACAATCCTGTGTTTTACGATGCAGCAGAGTACTGCTTGTGAAAACACTGTGCGAAAAGGAAAAAAAATCTGGTTACCAGCATTTTCTCCATTTTCTATTGTGGCATATTTCTGCCGCGAGATACGAGATAGCTGTTGCGATAATTTAAGAGAACTATCGTGATAAAACAAAGTTTCCTGAAAATATTATCTAGATATTAAAAATTTTCACGATGAAAATATCGCGATAATTCTAACTGTTATCATGATTTTATTTGCTTCCGTGCCCATAACTGACATTCACAGTATCTATAATTAGATACCGTTTCGGAACATCTTCGTCTACAACCTTATGAATTTCCTTTTCCCTGAATGGTTTTAAAGTTGTTCATAGGAGGCATTTCGAGTCGTCTTTGTGATTTTACAGGCTTCTGTTCATTTCGAGTCTTGTCAAAATTTACCAATTAAGCTACAATTGTTAATGATTCGAATTTTTACTCACTGTAATCTTGTGAAGTCAAAAACTACCGAGTTCATCCAAATGATGAATTTACTATTTATAGATATCGGGAAACAGATAGAACTATCACGATAATTTTAGCTCGATGTCAGCTTTGTGCACGATTGAGAAACTTTGCGTTAAAATATTAAATTTATCGTGATATTTTTTTCAGGAAACGTTTCACTATCTCGATAAGATTTCTAGGAAACTTTGATTTATCGCGATAGTTTTCTAAAATTATCATGACAGCTATCTCGTATCTCGTGACAGAAATATGCCACCATAATTTTCCACACAGTGTTTTCTACCATTTGCAGGAAAGATACCATTGCCTGACTAATGTTCAGTGTGCTGTCTGCTGATGCTTTCACTTTAGGAAAGTCTTAAACACTGTTGTTTGGTAAAGAATTGGCCAGGAGTAATATAAAGTGCACTGACAGATAAACGAAAAATATTCCTTTCGTCTTTGTAACGTTAAATGTTTATAGATCTCATAATATGCAGTTTGTTACTATTTATAGATCGTCTGTACGATACATCGAACACCAGGAGCCACTGCTGTTTGGTATTTTTGTCTGCGTTATCATTATGCATAGCATCGCCAAGTCATCGAATCTCTTAACTCTATGTACAAAACGACAAAGTTTTAGACATGTTCAAAGCATTTGAAGTCGGCAAATTTGACGTGGATCAAATTATGGAATTGTTCTCAGAAACCTAGAAAACCTTGGTGGGAGAACGGAGAAAATGGTAACCAGCATTTTCTCTTTTTCCTGTCAAGTTTTCGAAAGCCTCTCCGTCGGGGTCGTTCGAATAGCGAACGTTTAGTACAGAGTTAACAATCACCATAGATGTACGAGTAACTACATTCATGTTATGTACTCCCAGGTTTAGAAAATATTATGGCAAAAAGAGCGATTGCTTATCACAATCAATTCCTCTTCTTGATCAAGCAATTACCCTTTTCCCCAGACAATGATAAAGTTAAGATAGGAAACTCTACTTTCCTTCGATTATATCTCCTTTGTGTTGCTTGAGCTACTAAGCTGCATATCTAGTCATTGTCTGCAAAGAAATGGGTTGTAAGCCACTATTGCTTATCAGATAGCATATCCAATAGATGGGCTTATCAGCACTGTATTTCCTCATCACTTATCAAGGCTGATCAAATTGGCAAGTAAACAAACACATTGATTACGGAGAACTTTTCACGCTTCAGGCACGCTCTTCAAAATCGATCACACGAGGAGGGAGATGGGGTGACACTAAAGCTATTTTCTTTCTGAATTGAAATACCTACAGTCAAGAAGCATATGCCACGCCTCATCAGCTAGTTGCTACCATACATTTCAGTTCATTGAAATTGTCCGAGTAAATAATGGTCAATTAACATTATGGGTTAAACTGAAGAATCCGTGTTAAACACAATTGTGGTAAAAGGGAAAATGCTTGAAATGAAAGGGGCATGTTCAGTTCACGGATAAATTTTACAAAAAGTACTTTTCTTTAAAAACGTAAAGAATCTGGACGGTTGCATATGCAGTAAAACGGTGCAAATGTGGTGTACAAACAACGGGTTGGTTGCTTTGTAATCGATTACTCCGCCTATTCATTTGAGATATATAGGATCTGACATGAGTTGCCTTTTGAGATAGAAATTTATTGAACGAGTCCATGGAAAATGTTATTAAGCGAGCCTCTGGCGAGCTTAATAACATTTTTTCTGGACGATTTTAATAAAATTTTATCTCAAACGCCGACGAATGACAGATTCTTTTTATCACATAACGATATTTCAAAAAATATTGATCAGAAGACGCAAAACCATCTATAGATGCACCAGAGGTAATATCCGTAAAAAAAACCCATTCACTTCTGTGAAATACGTAAAAAATGACGTCACACAATTTTGATATCAAACGTGTATAAGATAAGAAAATTCGTGATGGGTATATTACACTGAAAACAAGAGAGGTTATGTGATTAAAAAAATGACTCTTTTACCAGAGCATGGCTTATTCATTTGTATTCTTTCAAAATCTGTTTTCTTTTTGAATGATACAGAAAGGGGGCGGGGCTGTTTGGGGTTAACACTTACACTGCCAAATAAATAGGATGAGCATTTGAAAACGATAGTTAAAACTCAAAATTTGCTCTTCAAAGCTCTCTTTTTTAGCATAACAACACCATATTAGACAATGTCGATCCAAGATAAGACTGCACGTTCGGTGCAGTCTGGTCTTGATCTACACTGTCCACAAAAGCGATTTGAGTTTTGTTTGAGCCTTAAGTTTAGTAGACTTAACAAACTGGGTATTTTGACTGATTGCAGAGCTCGTTTACGAGTTTTATTTGATTTATTGTAGTTAAGTTACCCATACATCTCTAGATCATCTTTCTACATTGACATTTACAAATGGCCTTTATCGCGGCGCTCTTTGAGCGCATTCCTGGGTAAAATAGTCCCCGTTTTGTATATACATGTTCTTAGGGTGTCACACCACTGTTTTTCTTACATTGAAAACAGACCCCCTGCTGCGCAAACCCACAGCTTTGTGGTTTGTTTTTATCAAATACATATCCAGTGGTCTGCACAAAAAAGATAAAATGGAGACACATATACTAACTGCGTTTTTTTTTTAATTCCACCTCAAACAAAACTACCCTAGAAAAATCACAGTTAAAAATTAGGCCATTCTGGGTGGTAGACCATGTTCCTTTACATGCAGGTGGTCATAGGCACAAAATAGTTCCCCAAGAAATAACAAACTTGCTTTCAGTTTCCGCAGAAATCGTCAAATTAAGTCCAGAAACGTATTTTAGACTTGTCCCTCCATTTTATCTGATAACAACAATGCAACAGGGGCGCTTGCTATCAAAATTTTCAAACTGGACTACTTTTGACCATTACGACCCGAAAGGAGTTCGCAGTGGTTCGAGAATACATGTAGGGGTTCTGCGTGGCTCAGTGGTAAGGTGAAGGACTCGTGACCTGGAGGCCCTGGGTTCGAGCCTCAATTGATCCACTGGGTTTTTCATGTTAGTGTCCTTGGGCAAGACACTTTAGAGCCCTAGCCTACTGGTAAAACCCAAGCAAAATATGAATATGTGAGCTGTCGCCGTCACAAGACTGAAATAATGTTGAAAGCGGCGTAAAAGACCATTCAATCAATCTATCTAGAATACATGTATAAACTTCGTTGTTTCAAGGGAGATAACAAATATTGTTCGTGGTCTTCACGATTAAAGACGCGGGATTTTTATCCTCCAACTATGCTTGACAACATTCTTAGCCTCTGCGGGTAAATTCTGAATTTCAAAGTAAGGTAATTTCTAATAACTAAACCAGGTTGTCTAGCAAAACAAAAATTGCGTATCTTTATGAAGACAATACAAAAATGCAGTTTAGAATGGTTGAAAATACATGATAATGGCCTGCAACACGCGAAAAGGGGCATTCGGACATTTGCGTAAAATGTCGTCTCGGATAAGCCTGCGCAGTCCGCGCAGGCTAATCCGAGACGGCACTTTCCGTCTACATTAGATTTCGTCCGACAGTAGACTTGCGCAAAACAGAAAATTACATAAAAACGGAAAGTGTCGTTTCGGATTAGACTGCGCGGACAGTCCGAAAGCCCCTTTTCGCGTGTTGCAGGCCATATAATATTCACTCGGGTCTGAATTTAAATCTCGTCGCTGTTTAAGTTGGTCAACCCTTTATCAAGTAATCCCGAGGTTACAAGCATTTTCTCCTTTTTTCACAATGTTTTATACCAATTTAAGAATGATCCCGTTATCTAAGCTATATTCAAATTGTCGTCTGAAAATATTATCAGTTTAGACCAGTCCAAAAACTTCGTTGTTTGGTAAAGAGTTAAGTGATGTAAGTAAGAAAAGATAAGGGTTACAAAAATATTTTCCACCAGAAGTGAAGATACTAATGAGAAGACAGAAACAGTTGCCAGTATTTTCTTCCTGTACACAGTCACCTGGCAACACTTTGTGTAATTGTGTTTGTACTCGCAATTACCGCTAATAAAAAACGCCTGCACTGTACAGTATGACGGTGTTACTTTGTTACTGGGTTAGGGTTTAACCCTTATCCGGCTAAATAACTAAAATGATTTTTTTACTTCGGTAGTAAAAACCCTAATATAGCTGTTTCAAAAATATGTTTTTGGGAATATTTATCTCCTTGTCGGACAGTGTAGATCGAAGATCAGACTGCACGTTCTGTGCAGTCTGATCTTGATCTACACTGTCCGCAAATGGTCAGTGAGTCGCAATTAGCAGCCTAAGGGTTTATAGAATTTATACCAGGTTAAACACAGAAAAATCTCATTTACGATCGAATAAATTTCTAAAAATATCAACATTTACAATAATTCCTAAAGCCATAATACCGCTTCTAAAAACTGCATTACCTTCAAAGTTAGAAAATTCTTGAGTAGAAGAAAAAGACTGTTTCTAAGAATGGTTGGTGAATACTGAACACTTTTAAACGCCCCTAGTGTAAATGTCATCACCATGGCCAGATTTGGCAAGCGATCGGTCTGGCACTTTACCCCTTATCCTGTTAAATAACTTCAAATGAAAGTTTCAAGCCGACAGTAAAAACCCCTTGTTGTGTTATTTCAAAGGTGTTATGGTGGAAAGATACCTCCTGATCGGACAGTATAGATTTATGATCAGACTGCACGTTCTGTGCAGTCTGATCTTAATCTACAGTGTCCGCAAAAGGTCAGTGGGCCGCGCTTAGCAGCCTAAGTGTTACTAGAGACCAGATTTTAAAACTTTACAAAATTGAAAGCATTCACAGACCACAAGTTCAATGTAGCTCTCTTTGATAGCGTAGAAAACTTAATAGGTAAAAGGAGATAGAATGCTGGTTATGAGTCTTGTCTCCTTTTCCCGCATCATCATGGTATTTATTCCACGAGATTGCTTTGTAAATGATTAACTGAAAGAACCAAGCAGACGAAATCGGGGACATTTTGCAGCTTCTTAGTTGCAAATTATGTATCATGTACATGTATCAAATAGTGTCAGGCTGTGAGACGCGAAAAAATGGCAATTTATTTCCGAAGCTTTGTATTCTCTATTTGATGGATAGTTAGGATTTTTTTTTTAATTGAAGTCATTGTTTTTCCTCACTACCTATTAAATTACTATTCTTATTTTTCTTACTGTAGCCATGACATTATCATAAACCATTAACTGAGTACCTAGCATATGGAGAAGTGCCATATAAGCTTAGCTTTCGTTCTTGTCGATTTCATCAGTTATTTTTGTTACTCTATTAAACTGTCTTTAATCATTGTATTTATTTGATGATTAAATCTTTTTAAACTAAACTGTTTTCTATTTTATTATTAGATATATACCAATAAATGATCTGCCTAAAATACGAAGGTTTTCTAACACACATAAACACTGTATAGAACTTTTACCCTTTTCCTGCTAAATAACTAAAATGATATTTTCAATTCGGTAGTAAAAACCCAATTATCGCTATTTTAAAGTTATGTTACGGGGAATAATATTTCCTTATCAGACAGTGTAGATCCAAGATCAGACTGCACGTTCTGTGCAGTCTGATCTTGATCTACACTGTCTGCAGAAGGTCAGTGAGTCGCGCTTAGCAGCCTAAGGGTTAAGGAATTCATGTTCAGCTCTTTCTGTCAAAATCGCGAAAATGTGCGGCTCTCTGATCTTGTGATTTTATTGAGTTTGTGACTTTTTTTAAAGGAAAGGAATATACATGTAATAAAAAAGGAACATTACATCAACCTGCATTTTTGTGCAGTCGGATCAGATCCCGTTACGAGTGTAAAAGAGGTTCGCATCGGATTCGAGCTTTGGTCTCATCCAATACGTACCTTTTTGCACACGCAACTCGACCTGACTCAACCACACAGAAACGCAAATTATTAACATTGTAATATTCCATCATTATCGGCATGGATATTATTTCATACAGAGAGAATCGAAGAACAGAATAAAACTTAGAAATAAAGAAACCTTTGTATAAAAGTGTTGTGATGCTGAAACATAGATGTATCATTAATGAGCGTTTGGCACATATACAACGCTCTTGCACTGATTTTCGTTATTTCCACCACTTGTATCTGAGAGCTCTGCAATCTGCCAGAGTGATTAACCCTTCACCAAACAGCCCTGCATATGAAGGCACCCTAAGGTAAAGGCCATTTGTTGAAAAGAAAGTAAAAGGAGAAAGTGCTGGTAATCTGCAATTCCTTCTTTTCCCACGAGGTTTTCTGCTGTTTCAAATATGACCGACGTCAGCTTGCGTCTTCCGCGCAGACTGATATGAATCAAAACTTTTTGCTAGTTGTAAATTTTCTGCATATCCGGGGATTATTTTACCTCATGATTCAGTTGTAATTAGACTATCTGGTTTTTATGGATCCATAATTACATGGTGACTTGCTTGGTATCATGCATCATGGAGATGCATTAAACCCTCTTTTTGCCAGAGCGCCGCTCAAATGCTTTTATTTTGGACAAGGGTTATATAGCCTGCAACACGCGAAAAGGGGCATTCAGACATTTGCGTAAAGTGTCGTCTCAGATTAGCCTGGGCAGTCCGCGCAGGCTAATCCGAAACGACACTTTCCGTTTTTATGCATTTTTCTTTTTTGCACAAGTCTACTGAAGAACAAAATCTAATGTAGTCGTAAAGTGCCATCTCGGATTAGCCTGCGCGGACTGCGCAGGCTGATCCGAGACGACACTTTACGCAAAAGTCCGAATGCCCTTTTACGCGAGTTGCAAGCCAATTATTTTGTCGTCTAGTAAAGAGCTCAAGGCGAACACCGAAAATATATCCGCTCAGTAGGAAGGCTTATTGTGTAGGTAGGAAGAACGTTCAGGGAAAAAGTTATTTACCTGTTATCTGAGTGTGTGTGAGAGAGAGCGAAACATACACAAGTTCCGGACCTGTGTTGTTTCAGTTTGTATACATTAACTGACGGTGGATTATTCTCGGAATTATATTTGTGGAATAGATTTACACTGGTGCAATAAAATTCACTATGGCTGACGATATTCCGCATTTAACTGAAGGCTATTTGGGTGCCCAGGCTAAATTTGTGCCCTATGGATTACAGACACTTACTCACCCGGATCCTTTGATACGCCTGAGTACTAATAAGGTGCATATAGCGATTGGCATAAGAGAGAAAACACGTTTTACCATAAAGTTTAAACGGATGAACCCGATACAGGAGATGAACAACTGTGTTCTAATGCAGAATACCGGCACAGAATGGCATTTCGATATCGCTGTGTCCCAAACTGGCTTCTACAAGTTTGAATTGTATGCCTTGCCAAGCAGTGAAGCAGGGCCGCATTTTATCAACGTGTTCAACTATCTTCTAGACGTGAGAAACGTGGATGCTTACGTTGAACCTTATCCGAAACAGTATCCAGCCTGGAAGCAAGAGGGGTGTTACGTGTTTGATCCCAAGATGCTCCAGAAAGCTACCAACTATCCCGTCACATTTAGGTACTACATCCCGAAAGCCGTGGACGTCCAAGTGAAGACAGGCGACGACTGGCACCCACTAGAACAAGTTGAACCAGATATATACGAAGGTTACATCGACTTTAGTAAAGAACCTTACCCGCCCGGTACTAAAGTTAAGCTAATGGTAAAGTCTGGCAGAAGTAACAAATACGACATTCTCTTAGAGTACACAATTTAGGACTTTATCAAAAACGTTGCGACATTTTTGTTTTTCAGACGTTTTCAGGATTTTGAATCAATTTCTGCTAACTGTAAAATAAGAATGAATTTGTTGTTTTATATTTTTGTATTTTCTGTATTTATTTATAAAGTTCTTTCTGTTGACAAATAGTTTTTTCGCTGCCATCAAAATCTTTATCCTGCGAAATAAGTGGAATGAAACTTTCAAGGCGATAGAAAAACCGGAAAATTGCTATTTCTAACTTATTTTTTTTATTGAGAAATGTATCTCCTTATCGGACAATGTAGATGCAAGATCAGACTGCACGTTCTGTGCAGTTTGATCTTGATCTGCACTGTCCGCAAAAAGTTCAATGAGTCGCGCTTAGCAGCTTAAGGGTGAAAAGATCTGAATTAGAGGTCATAGAGTAGATTTCCATTGCCATTAATTGATGCTGGTTCTGTAACGATGTAGCATCAGGTAGCTGACGGTGTAAATCAAAGATCAGAGAGCACATTCTGTGCAGTCTGATCTTGGTCTACGCCACCCAGAAAACAGCTATTTAAATCGCTATATGCAATGAGATGTTTTATTGGATAGTGCTTGATATGATACTACAACAAATAATGTGTTCCTGATTTCTTTTTTCAAACTACAAAATTTTAAACTTGTCCAAATTAAAAGCATTTGCAGACGACAAATTAAAGGTGGCTAAAATGACGAGAATTGTTCTTGACAGGGTAGAAAACAATTGTGGGAAAAGGAGGAAATACTGCTTACCAGCATTTTCACCAGTACACACAATGTTTTGAAAAGCCTTATTACTCAGGATCGTTTTAAGTCGAGATTGTGTGGTAAAGCGTTAAAGCCTCATATCCCTTTTCGTTTTTTCCACTTTCTGTGCAGAAGGTGCCATCTTCAGAGATTTTGCGAAATGAATAAAAAAAAAGATACTATGCTAGATAACTGATAAGCCACAGTGTTCTTTTATGATATTCCGTCGTAAAAAAAGCACACGTTTGATTTGACAATCATAGGAGACGAAAACTCAACATTTGACGGCGTTCTACCTCCAGGTGTTTTCGCAACAAGCTATTCTAAGATTATTATGTGTCCTTTAACAAAATTATAAACTTGCCTTTGGTGTGGGCATAAAACGTGTTAGCGATCAAGGGCAGTTTTGGCTCTCCCATGATTGCTGGATTTTGGCGTCTTGCCATCCATCAAGCATATGAAGACGCCAGGGATTTGTCTTCGATTTAAACCGGAAACTGTGGTTGTAATGTCTAGGGATAGCCTCCATAGAACGAATTGTATTTTCTATCCGTCGTAATCTGTGCAACCTTGCAACCGTCAGGAGCAACATTTGGCACGAAGGTACAAGAATAATTATAATTTCATAAAATAAAGATACAATTGGTTACAAAACTAGATGAAAACGAGTAAAGATGTATCTTTAACGCATGCTTGTAGGCGGCATACCTGCAACAAATGTGACTGATTATAACAATAATATCTTAAGGAGTTTTCCATAATTATCCTATGTATGAAAGTTTTACGAGGTATATAACAACATGATATTTGTTTTAAACTACATTTACCTATGTACCGGCTTACAACTTTTTCTATACTCATGGAAATGATTGAAACGAATATGGGGATTTACAGCATTTTTTTTCCCACTCCTGTTTCGACATATGCTCGACTTTTGGTTTAACTATTGTACACTGTTGTTCGAATATCTTAATTCATGATTCATGTTTTCGATGCACATTTCAGACAAAGACGCAGTACATATATCATCGAACTATCATTTATACGCTCGTATCATGCTTGTGATTGATGAATAACGTCATTTTATCATGGAATACTACGCAAGACCATAGGCCCTTATTCACCGAAAAATCGTTACAACATTTGAAATATAATTCTGAAGAGCTTCCCGAATTTGAGAGTAACCCAATTTCTGATTTGCAAAACTGTCCGCATTACTTTCTAAACCCAGAATTAGGCCTCGAATGCACGTCAGAATGGCTGATGAAAAAGGGCCGCAATGTTTAGACATATGGTATATTAATGTCGTGAATGCTTGAATTTTCATTTCTTCCGTTATTTTTGTTTAATAAATAATGACACTATGTAATAGAATACGCCGTATCCACCACCCATTCTTAACAACATTATTATTCTCATTTTCAAGAGTTTTTTTTTTTTTTATTTGAAAGTAACTCAATTTCTGATTGGCTAAACCGTTTGGTTTAGCCAGTCAAAAAGGTGCGTTACTTTCTAAATGTAGATCAAGACTTGGAATGAAACTGAGAATTTGGGGAATACGAAACCCTGATGTTTAAATAAAAAATTAAGTGTTGTCAATACTTGAATTGCCATTTCTATCAGTCACGTTTCAGTTTAACAAATACTACCACTATGTATTGGAATACTCTGGAAGATGTGATGTTTAAAGGTATAAAAAATATAAATGCTGTGAATGCTTGAATTCTTTCTTGTGAATATTTTAACTCTCTCTCTCCCGTTTTTCGGTCTGTATCTCCTTTCTGTTTCTGTGTGTCTGTGTGTCGCTATGTTCTTTTCATCTATTAATCTGTTTCTCCCGCTTTCAAGGAACTTCTTTCTTTGTGACAATGTTTTCAAACGAGGACTGCTGCAGGACGTTTAAGTCGTCAGTACTCTGTAGTTGGGTGTAAAATAAAAGTCCGTTTTACAACAGTCTTCTCCGTCTGCAGGATGCCTTTACTGTGTCCTTTTAACTTTGGAACGAAGCGGCAGAGGCAAAGCATTTGTTGCACTGTGGGTCTATCTCGGCATGGCAATAATCATATCTGAGATGTTAATGAAAGACACACTTATTTTCCTGTTCTTATCACCCAACAGAAAAATTGTCATCATAAAGTGAATACTTGGACTATAAAGACAACCGTTGGTGTTCATAACACGTTTATTTTGTATGTTAGATAAGCAGAAAGGCAGTCAAACAAGTACTTATAGTCTCAGTCCTAAGTAATTATTTTACACACAAAAAGAGATATTATAAAAGTGTGAATCAAGAATCTACATCAAGGAAAAAATGTACAGCAATAGTCTTCTCTGTGAGTTTTTATTAACTCATTGCCAAACAATAAAATTTTAGACTCGACCAATTTAAAAAAAAAAAAAATGCAGACGACTAATGTAATGTAGCTCCATAGATTACTGAAACGTTAGAAAACACTGGGTACCAGCATTTTCTACTTTTCCCATTATGTTTTCAAAAGCTGTCTTTTTCAGGGTCCTGCAAACCCGGGATTGTCTGATAAAGGGTTTAACTACTCCGTTTATAGTACGGAGCATGTCGGTTCTCTTTTAGAAAGTGTGAAAAAGACATTCCTTTCACCATTCCTTGTTTTGCGTATGAAATCTACGTTAAACGAGTCACTTGTATTGTTTGAACAGAGAAGAAACAGGTAAACGGTTGTTGGATTTTACATGAAAAAAATTATTCTTTTTCATATATTCTTCTCAGAGAATGATAAAATGGAAGTGTCAGTAGGCCTATCAAGTTTGTCCTCAACCTCACAAGTGTTTCAGAGAAAAAAATATGAGCCATGTTCTGTGAAAAGGGGGCTTAATGCATCTGCGAAAAGTATCGACCCAGGTCAGCCTGCGCAGTCCGCGCAGGCTGACCTGGACTGAAACTTTTCGCTATTGGTAAACTTCCTGTGTGTCCAAGTTATTCAATGGAATATAATCTGCATCCGCCTTGAATGTTGAAAGCAGCGTAAAACACCATTCGATTAATGATTACGCAGTGTTGCTTTTCAACAATATCGACATTATTTCTTTATATTTGAGCCACGCTCTCTGAAAAGGGGGCTTAATGCATCTGCGAAAAGTATCGACCTATGGGGTATACATAATAGACAAGTTACAAGTTCTGCATACACAGCAAAAAATGAGTGTAAATTCAAATCTAAATAATACCATTTAACCCTTATCCTGCTAAAAAAGTTAAATGAAGTTTTCAAGCTTACAGTAAAAATCCGACTTATGTTGTTTCAAACTTATTCTTTAGAGAAAAATATCTCTTTATCGGACAGTGTAGATCCAAGATCAGACTGCACGTTCTGTGCAGTCTGATCTTGATCTACACTGTCCGCAAAAGGTCAGTGAGTCGCGCTTAGCAGCCTAAGGGTTAAAAGTACGGAAATCATAACAAAGATGACATTCTGTAATTGTATGTCGGTCCAAGTATTAGTCGCTAGCAAGAAAATTGCAGTTTAAAACTATATAAAAAGTTGCAAAGTCGCTGTACTTTTGGTTAACTTTTTACCTGATTCTAAAATGCATTTTTATTTCAGCGAATAAAATTTGGACCGACCGCACAGATTGTCATCTTCACAATAATATTCATACATTGAAATGGTATGATATTAATTTACGAGTAAATGCATTTTAACACCCTCAGTGTATACTTTTGGCCGCTAATGGGCCGGTAACCTGCTAAAAAAAAGTTAAATGAAACTTACCCGCTGATCGTAAAAACCAAAATATTGCTTTTTTGGTGGCGGAAGGGGGAAATACTTCTTATCGGACAGTGTAAATCCAAGATTATACAGCAGGTCCAGTGCTTTTTAAATCTACTCTTCGATAGATCTCTCAAAGCTTTGTATTCCCTTGTCAATACATGCGTTCTCAAGTGTATCTGGTCAACACTGAAAAATACTGAAGTCCTGGGGGGACCTTTACTTTTATTGATATTCGAATTCATTTTCCCCCAATTAACTATGGTTACGAACGGGACAATGCATTCACTTAAATTATCTGTCTGGTATTATATGTACCAATATTCCCTTTTTTTTTCGAACAACTTCAAAAATTCACAAATATTAATAAACATGAAACACATGAAACAAAAATTTAAGTGACCTTTTACAATTTTAAACATTACCATTGATGAAAGTATGTACAGCCTACACCACTATCTTGAATAATAACTCGTTAGTTTTATACAATTGAAGAATACGTTTAAAGCAGAGTCGGTGCAACATTCTCTCTCTCCTCTAGGTAAGTGTTATTGCAGCATATCTATTCAACAAAACAAATTCATATTATGCAAGGAATATAGAGTTCTGACATTAAAGTTCAATGTAGATACAAGTGGCACGACCAACATGGCTAATCATCTTACTGATAAAAAATTCTCCAGCAAGTCTATTCAACATCGCCTTCCTCATCAATTTTGATGTTTTCTTCGATCTCGCTTTCGATAGCGCGCATGCGCTCTTCTCGGGCGTGCCGAGGGACATCATCGAGAGAAGCGGACAGGAAATTGTAGAGTACTTTTATAGCCACCTTTTCATCGTTCTCACAAGCAAACACGTAGTCTCCACAGATTTTTCCGAAGCCGTTCCACCCCTGAAAGAGAAAGCAAAACAGAAAAGAATCACATAAACTGCAGGGTGTACTTCAAGTGAAGCTACCTTATGGCTCAACAGTGAAAAGTAGGACAAATTAAACACTTTTAACATCTATAAACTGTACTATAAACTGAACCAATGGCGATAGAACACAATTTTAACTGACATACAAGAACTTTGGGCAAGATTACCCATCAAAGTCTTCGACAGTCAGATATATACTATACATGCATTAGATTACAAGATATTTCAAAACCAATACTATGTCTACTCTTAAAGGGCACTTCGAGTTTGCTCTTACATTTTACCAACTTTTGTCAGGCGTTGAACTTTTTAGATGATCCATGCTCAAGCTCATGAAAAAATAGTATACAGACAAGTACAATGTATTCTGACTTTCGGAATGAAAATTTAGTCTCTTGAATGCACATAAAGCTTTTCCAAGATATGATACAGAGACCTACATCTTTATCCCATAGTTACCCTTTTCGAAAGTTTTATCAAGGCCAACACACAGACAAGATTCATTGATAATAGGAACGAAAATTTTTGCCCCTAAAGTGAACACAAAGTTTTTGTAAAATTTGACCAATGGACATATGTATGTACTTTTGACCTGAGATGACCTATTTTTAAAGCTGTTCCACATATCACCAGTGGGACTGAAAAGAGAGTATACAACACTCCTAAGATTTCACCTTGTGGCCTATATTTTCACCAAATGTGACTAAACTCGTCTGCGATACTATCAAGACACAGTCTCTGATAAAGTTTCATAAGCATTAAACCAGAAATGTGGCCTCCAGATTGAACGCAAGATTTTTTTTCTCTAAACTAGTGACTTAATTTTTGACCGTAAGAGGGGGGTGGCCCGACATTTACACTCTTTGACAAAGTTTCATAAGCATTGAACCAGAAAAGTAGCCTCCAGATTGAGGACAAGAGTTTCCTCTAAGCCAGAGACATAGTTTTTGACCGCAAGTGACCAACTTTTTCACTAGATTGCAACATCAACGAGACAAACATTATGATAATAGAGTGCACAGAAGGTTTTTTTCAAAGATTTAACATGGTAATATACTCTGTTGACCCTTTATGATCTATTTTCTATCGTAACTATGACATTATTAAAACATACATTCTAACCAAGTTTCACAATCGAAATTACGGTCTCTAAATTGTAAACAGTTTTTTTTTTAAAGACTTTACCCACTGATTCTTCTTTGCCCTTCTTGCTCAAGTGAGCCAAAAACTGATGACTTTATTCAGATAAAATATAAATATAATTCAAACAAGGTAGCAGACTGAAAGCTCTGTCCCAAGAGTTGTCGGGTCGTACTTTCGAATGCCAGCGACGGGAAATAGTACATCTATTTACTGTCTTTTTGGGGTCCATCCAAAGTAAGAGTGAATTGTCATGTCCTTATGATTTTCCTTTAAAAGATATTAATTTGGTTGAATGAAAGAAAATCACGTATTTGAGTGAAAATTTACATCTTCTTTTTTTTAAATTGTCGACTAAACATAGCCAAAATTTTCTGTTATGTACTTATTCATTTACATATTTGGGCTACGCTCTGGCAAAACGGGGTTTTATGTACCAGTGATACACTAAACCGAGCAATTCATCACATAACTATGGATACATAAAATCCATTTTGTCTAACAACCGACTGAAACAACACGTAGACTAGTCCTTGGACCAAAAGGAAAAAGTTTCCATTCAGGTCAGCCTGTGTAAACTGCGCAGGCTGACCTGGACGATACGTTTTGTAGATGCATTAAACCCCACTTTTCAAAGAGCAAGACTCAATTACATGTTCTGCACGCTGTATGGAAGCCTTAAACCTCTCGGCATGTTTAGGGTTCTCCAGTTTCTTCAAATAAACCTCGCCCGCCTGAGTATCATCTTTCAGAAATTTCAGTGTTGCCACCATGTTGTCCCAGAACTGGATAATCCTCGAAAACTGACGGTCTACGTCACCAAGACGCGCTGAGGCTTCAACAAGGCTTTGGGCATCTCCAAGATTTTCTGAAAAGACAAAACCAAGTCTCTGCTCTAAGAAGAGTTCATCTTTTTTTTTTTCTTAAACAAACATATAAAATTACAATAGCTGGTATTTGAAGTCGTATAACAAAGTTGGTCTGTAGTTGGGATACATAGTTATATTCTGTTCTGAGGCCTCAGTTTAAAGGCTTGCTCCTCCTTTTCGGTTAAACAACAATTTATACATATCTTTCAAGAAATAATTTTATCGGTTTGATTAGGCTCACCTTTTCATTAGTATCCCGAAGGGCAAGTATACCAATCTATTCATTTCATGCTTTTCAGTAGTTTCTCGGGAAATAATGGTTTGATAATTAATGGTAGCGGCCAATGTTTCCGTAACTCTTCAATTGAAGTCGGAAACAGTAGTTCCCGTGCACTAGTTACCGAGGTAAACAGTGCGTGTCATTCAGCCAGATGGAAATATGACGTGATTTACGAGCATTTACCCTACATTTCTCGCGCTTTACGTAATATTGTAATGCGTTGTTATGCGGAGGGGGTACGCCACGGGTAATTACCGAAAACAACTGAGCTGGATTTTGATGTAAATCCCAACAAAAAAAGGATTAGAAGCACAGACAAATAGTTTTTTTCTCAGTGAAAGATCGAAATTTATTTCATCTCGTGTACATCATCGGTAAATTTGACTTGTACCAGCCCCACTCGTGAAAATATTACCCAAGATGTTCACTCGATGAAATAAATTTCGATCTTTCACTGAATTTAAAAAAAAAAATATATATAACTATATATTCTCTATATCTTATTGGTATTTTTGGTTACAATTTGTTTATTTGTATTTAGTTTAACGCCGTTTTCAACGTTATTTCAGTCATATCGCGGCGGAAAAACATTTGTAATAATTTCATTTCATGAAACATACTTTTCTTTGGTTATAACTACTCTAGGAATTGCATTTAAAGCTTATTGTGGTAATTAAAAGATGAGGTTAGGGGCCACCATGTTTTCGGGGCCATCAAATGTTTGTGTATTACAAGCGCCCTATGGCCAACTGCCGGTGCCAATCAAGTGCTAGGTTTAACGGTTAAGAAAACATTTTCGATTTTGGCTCCATTTGAGCATAGGTAGTTTGAAAAGTCTTGTTGTGATGAACTAGACAGTTCGCACTCTATGGGTTGTGTATATATTTACGCTTCATTTGAAATTGAAAGTAAGGGTTCACGCTCAGTACTCGCCACACTTAAGTTCATAAGTTAAGCAAATTGGAGGATTGTACAAAGTTTGAATAGATTTAGGAAACTATGTTGCATGTGTTGTGTTAGTTCAGCAATATCGGGGTTTGGACCAAGTGCAGAATATATAGGTTTCGTCTGCCCTTTAACGATACATAGGTTACCTGGTCAAGGGTCAAGTTTCTGCTCTTGGTCCAAACCTTTATTATTTGCCTACAAAACAATAGAAAAACAACTGTTTGGAATTCAGCCAAATTTTATAAGATTTTAGTTCTCATTGTATTAAACAATCGTTGCAAGTTTCAAAGAAATGGGCCCAATAATGTTGACCTGATTAAGCAAGACTAAGGCATCAAATGATTTTTTTCTGTACCGATTGCTGAATTTCTTCATTTTCAATAGGGTTCAATCCCTTGAAGTCTTGATACAAAAGATCTTTGCAAGTTTCGTAAGAATTAGATCAATAATGCCCATTTACTTGCATAAACAAGAAATGCAAAATTTCAACTGCAAATGGCTACTTTTCCCTTACTGATTGTCGGATTTGTAAAAATCAATATAGTTCAAGCTATTGATGATATAAAGAAACTGTGCAAGTTTCACGAAAAACAGCCCACAAATGCGGACTTAGTTAGATCAAGTAAAGTTGAAATATCTTACTAATTGCCGGATTTGTTTTAAAATCAATAGGATTCAAGCTGTTGATGATATATTACAGAAAATGTGAAAGTTTCACAAAAAATCCAACAACAAACGCGGACTTTACCGCGTAAACAAGAAAAAGACTAAGGGACGGACGGACGGCGGAAACCGCGCCATGAGATCAGCTTTGCTGATCAAAAGTCAGCTATGTACAGACCTCTTTGGGTGTTCAGCTTTTTAATTTTCGACAGCCGTTCGAGTCTCGCTTTTCTCTGCTCTTGCATTTTTTCAAGAACTTCTCTTTTCTCCGCTGACAGTTTTTCGACAGACTCTTGAGAATCCTTGTACGCCTGCATCATGTTTTTGAACTGCAAAAAGTACACAACCATGAAGCAATGCGAATTTTTGCAAAATTTAAATTATATGAGGTATGCTCTGTGAAAAGGGAGTTCAATTTATCTGCAAAAATATCTATTAGGGTCAACCTGCACAGTCCGCAGTCAATCTGACTTGGGTCAAAACATTTGCTTTAGATAAAATTTTCTGCAAGTCCAAAGATCATTTACCTAAGGATTCAGCAGGTAATAATACAAAATGAATTTTACGGATCCATATTAATGGCCTGCAATATGCGAAAAGGGACATTCAGACATTTGCGTAAAGTGTCGTCTCGGATCAGCCTGCGCAGTCCGCGCAGGCTAATCCGAAACAACATGTAATTTTTAGTATTGCGCAAGTCTGCTGTAGCACAAAATCTAATGTAGTCGTAAAGTGCCGTCTCGGATTAGCCTGCGCGGACTGCGCAGGCTGATCCGAGATGACACTTTACGCAAATGTCCGAATGTCCCTTTTCGCGTGTTGCGGGCCATTTATGTGAAGACTTGCTTGGTATAATTCATCCCGAAGATGCATAATACCCCCTTTTGTTAGAGCATGACTTCATACAGAGTAATCAAAGAGTCTCTGCGTTTGACCTAGGAAATCAAGGTCAGCATGCGTGAAAAAAAAAGTACAAAATAAATGCCGGTAAAAGAAACTCTAGGAAAGCATGGGTAGCAATATAACTGACATAATGTCTCTGCAATATAATTGAGATAAAGTTGAAAGTGACGTTAAACTAACAAACAAAAGGATAATGAAGACAAGAGAAGAAGATGCAGGTTATCTGTCAGAAGGAGTTTTTTTTTTTTATATAAGCAGAGAAGATGGGTACCAAAGACTGAAAATGTCTTACCTCTTCCAACACCTATTCATTGAAATACTAAGTACCCGTATAATTTGCACTAAAAATTTTAAAATGTCGAAAGGTACAGATAGAAATGAGTCATGGTCTGTGAAAGGTGGGCTTAAGGTATTAGACCCCTAATGGAAAACAGCTATTCCCACTATAATATTGTCCTACAAAATTTGCTATGATTAAAAATGAGTATTATTGTACTACGTTAACCGAGCCACTTTTTCCTTTTCTTTTTTTCTTAGAATTATCATTTATAAATCTAAAACCGCTATATTCTCATTACAAAGGGAGATAATAATTACCTTCCTTTTCAGGAAACTAACAAAAGTATCAACAAATAATTTCAAGATAGACATCAAAGGAATTTCTGGTCGGTTATAAATGTGCAAAAGTATTATATCAGTATAATTCCTTATTTATCAACTAACAAGAAATTTTATTCCATTAGGGGTTAAGGGTCTAATACCTTAATGCATCTGCAAAAAGTATCGACCCATGTCAGCCTGCACAATCCACGCAAGCTGACATGGGTCGAACTTTTTGCTATCTGTAAATTTCATGAGAGTCCAAGGACCACTCAACCCCTATATCTAGTCAACTGTCAGAATAGATGGATTTTGGTCTTGCTTGGTATACTTCATTACGGAGATGCACTAAGCCCTTTTTGCCAGAGCGTGGCTTTATACCTTATGTATAAGCGTAAACATATTAATTTGCTTCTCTCTTTGAGAAAATTTTATTGTCTGATGTCTGTCTACGTTTACTGATTTTTTGTTTGTTTCTTTTCCGTCTAAATTTAAAATAAAATGTATGAATCATGGATTTATGGCAATTTGAAATCCATGTGATTGTGTTAAGTCCATTTAAGAGGCGACCATAAAGGCTGCATGTCATTCCATCAGTTATATTCTTTGGATAAAAACAAATTTTGCTTAAAACCATTAATCTTTAGTTTTTGAAATTGCATCTCGATCTTACATTAAAAAATGTCTTTCTCAATGTCATCCGCTGATAATATTGGCCCAAAAAACGGCCACCAAGAGACGAGTCAGCATTATATATATGTACTAAATTTATCTCAATAGAGGTTATCAGTATCGTAATCATTCAATTGCCTGCATACGCCGTATATCCTATTGTAGCAAACAGACAATTTTTTACAACCATTGTGGCAAAAAAATGAAATAGCTCATAACGAGCATTTATCCTTTAGCTATAATGCCCGGCTGGCTATCTCATTGATTAGCATGTCTGACTCGTAACCTGTTGGCCGCGGTTTCGATATCCGGTTGAGGCAAAATTTGTTTCCAGCGATTTTCGCCTCTCATCTCTGATGCATGTGAGAAAAGTAGTCGGTGACCTGAAAAGAAAGTTGTGTAAGCACTTGTGTGAGAAAGCCAGGAAAGAATGAATAGGTGCACCGACCGCCGTGATATGACCTAAGCTGTTAAAACAGCGTTAAAGTCTAGTACAAACCTAGCTAAATTAAGCTTTAATAGTTTAACACTTATTTATGAAACAGAATGATTGCAACAAGCTAGTTTTTTCACAAAAGATCTACTTTAAACTCTCCCACACAACGTTGTTGTTTTCTCCATTTTAAATGAAGTCATCTTGGACAAACAATGGCCTGTGATAATTGTGATGAATAGATAAAAACAAAAACAACAGACCTGTATAAACAAAAAACACCCTCTGCTGTATTTCTAGGAGCCAAAGATAGCTTTCTACTTGAATTGCACGTTTTTGTATCGCAATCGATGATTTGAATAGTTCTCGAATGGTATATCAAGGCTTCCGAAATATGGAATCATAGACAGAGCTACAGATCATTTAAGAAATCGGTAGAACTAGAAATCGAGGCACCTGTTTTTCCTTTTTATTTCCACCAAAAACGCTACTGATTATGTTCACCCCCGTCTTTAGAACACTTGTGACAACTCCTATTGGACCAGATGCTACGTCTGGTGGAACTATAACCGAATCCAGAAAAGTCTTATCAGTTTCTTCTTTTAACTCTTTTCGAGCAGTCTCTGAAACATAAAAGAGTTAGTACAATAACTAGTAAAGAGTTTCCTGTGTTTCTAAGTTTCAATTAGGTTGACTATCGTTAAGCATAAATAACGGGTAAGAATTTTAACAGTTTAAAAAACACTTGTCATAATAATCCTATCAGTGGTCAGAGCCTAGGTCAGAAGGATGTGGTATTTCATGAGGAACAGAAATGTGGGAAAATACTGAATCTGGAATATTTAACAGACATTAAATTGTGTATTCATAAATCCAAAAAGATTCAATGCAATTTTTCTTATAAACACTTCCTCAAAACTTTTTTTCAGCAAAGGGGCGTGTATACCTTCGCTATGATCCATATTACATGAATGAAACTCATCACAACAAAAAAGTAAGCTTGTTTTCTTTTTCTGCTCTTCATATCAAATAAAAAAATGTAATATACAGTTTGTGCCAAAACTCTCAGCTCAAACTTCTTTCTTTTGAGGAAATTATTTTGCGGTAATGAACACACGAACTACTGTAAACACTCTAAGATGAATTGGTCTGCACAGGGATCGTATATATGTTACAGTAAACCTGTGAAACCAGGAATTTCATGAAATACCTAAAAAAAATTAGGAAATTCGTAAAATGACTGGTTCACTTAGGGATTTCGAGAAATGCCTGATTTTTTCAGGAATTTCGTGAAATGACTAGAAAATTCCTTCAGTCATTTCATGAAATTCCTGAAATGACCTCATCTTCATTGATTTATTGATTAGCAGTATGATATTGATAAATCCCAATTCAGATAATTTTGCACGACTGATATACTTTTAACTCTGTGCAACACATCAAATTTTTAGGTTCAAACACTACTTATACAATATGTATGACTATAAACTTTGCAATTTTTTTGTCAATTCAACGATGTTCTGTTCTGTTCTGTTCTGCTGAAATTTGTTAAAGAAAGGATAGAACGCATTGCTGGAAAAGGAGAAAATACTGGTTGCAAACTTTTTTTCCTGTCCCACATTTTTTCCAACAGTTTCTTTCTAAAATGTGACTTGTTTATTTTTATGTTTATTGATGAAATTTTACCTATTTCACAAACTACATGAAAACTGAATTTGACAAGATATTATCTCGTACATAAACTAGAGGCTCTTGAGGGTCTGAATCGCTCTACTGACAGGGAATTTGATTATTTTCTGTCATAAATTATTCATTCATGATGCAAAAAGGGAAAAGACAAACACACAAAAAAGGGGGGAAGGGTTGTTGCTGAACAAATAGTGAAGTAATTGAAATAAAGTTTGTCAACACCAATACTTTGGAATCTAGCAAAATTTGATAGGGTTTAAGAACTCACTGTATAAACAATCCCTGCAAGTTTCAAAGAAATGTGACCAATAATATGGACTGTGTTGAGTAAACAAGACTAAGTCATCAAATGGCTGCTTTTCCTAAACTGACTGCTCGGTTTTCTTCATTTTTGACAGGGTTCAATTCCTTGATGATTCACATGATCTATGTAAGTTTCAAAAGAACTCAATCAAAAAGGCCGACTAGCATGTGATCGTGTTAACAACAAATGTATATCTTCAACTTTATGTCCTCAACTTTAAACGGCTACTTTTCGATTACTAATTTTTCAAAATCAATAGGCTTCAAGCTATTTATAATACAGACTGATGACGGAAACCAAGCGGTGAGAAAAGCTCTGCTGGCTGAAAGCCAGCAGAGCTAAGAATGAATATTGAGAAAATTTTTCATACTGTTAAGATGTTTTAACTGTTTTAATTATACATATCTCTCATTTTCATACTTTTAAATATTGAGACAAAATATGAAATTACTCATTCAGTCCAAACTCACTTTTCTCTCAGTGTAGGAAGGGTTAAGCATTAACATAAGTTAATGATTCTAAAACCTATCATAGTAAATACTTTAAGTACAGTTTTGATTTACCATTTACCAAGTACTTGTGAGTTAAACAAACTCAGAAAGCATATCAGTTAAACTGGTATGTATGTGTAAATATGACTTGTCAGTTACCAAATGTCAAATTCTTAGATTTTGTTTTTACAAGTCAGACTATTATGATGTACACTTTTGCAAAGCCGCTGCACCTGCAAACAAATCTATCTTTTTGTATCAACTTAGGTATTTTTGGTGTCTTTATAGTTACAAATTAATGCATGTCAGATTTTTTTACAATAAAATGCAATGAGTTATTAAGTATCACTCAACTGTTTAGAAGACACATCATCCCTTACTTCCTGAATCAATAAAATGCAATATGAATTTTTTTTTAGCAAGTCAATAAGCATGTGATTAATTAATCAAATTAATAATAATAAAAAAAAAAATGCAAGTTATAAAGTGTTACCGTATTTTCCGGACAATAAGCCGCTGCTCTGTGTAGGCCGCACCCGTTCATTTTAACTATCTTAAAAACAAAAAATATCGTATAGGCCGCACAAGCATATTAGCAGCGACAAATACGCTTAGTTAATGTACAGTGTCATCCATCTGTAGATATATGTACCGGTAAATGTATTATAATTACACAACAAGCAAATGAATCGGTTGTTTTCGATTTTTTTTCCATTCCATTTGAGTGATTCCCCATTCTAGAGATCAAATCACTCAGAGGACTTGAGACCGTCATCATTCATTTATCATTCGTTTATCTTTTGTCGAACGTTTTAAGAAATTTCGAAATTGTTAAATTTTCAGTTGGATTGACGGTACACACCAAACAACACCTTTAATTACCTTCGCAGTTAACCACAGTTTGGTTCCGATCGACATTATCAATCAACAGGTGTGAAAATCTAGGTTGGTCACAAATTTTAAACACATTCATAAGTTTGCAAGCGCAATAATTTTTCCTTTCAATTAAAGGTAGGTATAAGTGTTTGAAAAATATTTGGGGTGTGAACTAAAATAGCGCCCACGGGGAATCGTAAACTGGTTTTCTTTTATTTTCAGTTTTACAGGTTGCAGTAAAAGAGCATTTTGAAAAAATAAAATCAACGTATAAGCCGCATCGTCTTATAGGCCTCACCGGCCTATTGTCCGGAAAATACGGTAATTATTAAGTAGCACACGAGCTGTTTAAAAGACACATCATTTCACACATTTCCTGAATCATGAAAAGGCACATAGTAAATTTTTGTAAAAATGTCTCACGATTTTCAGTCATTTCACGAAATTCCTGAAAAAATCAGGAATTTCACGAAATCCCTAAGTAAAACAGTCATTTCATGAATTTCCTGATTCTTTTAGGAATTTCATGAAATTCCCAATTTCACAGATTTACTGTAACATATACATTGTGTACATACGATCCCTGGTCTGCACTGAATGAAAAAGAACACAATTTGAATTCAGTGATAGAAAGAAAACGTATTCAATTTGAATATTTATAAGGGCCCAGACCTGTGTTCTCCATCCATTTATCTCTGTAGGACTTCAGATGTTTCAAGTCATCTTCCATCTTCTTTTTCTCCTTCTTGAGTTCTTCCTCTGCAAGTTTGGCATCTTTTGCGAGTTTTTCTGACTCCTCTTTTTCGATTGCTATTCTCTGTTGCTCATCCGTTACAAATTTATTTTTGGCATTGACTTGGGCCAAGTTTCCCTGAACCATAGTTTGGATAACGTAGTACCTGTTTCAAAAAGTTGAAGTTAACAAAGTTTGCCGGTCCATTTTGGGGTTGCGTATAGTATAAACTATGCCGATTGTTGTTGCCGGTACGCAATTGATTTCCGATTGATAAGAAATCGAGAAGAACCATAACACCTCTGTTCTAATACCAACAGGATAAATTCTATGAGGTTTCGAAAAGTATAAAATCACTAGCGGGCATTGGTATCGAGAAGAACCAGGACACCTCTGTTCCAATACCAACAGGATAAATTCAAAGAGGTTTCGATATGCATAAAATCACCAGCGGGCATTGGTATTTATACTCACTGATTATCAGTAGACCAGAGTGAATAATTCAGAGACTGAAGGGCTACCTGCTTTCCTGGAGAGTCATCTCGGCGCATATGCCAGTATAATCAATGGGCATATTAGCAATATGCTGTTTCTGCATTTGAAACTTTGTCGTTGGATATTGCTCAGCGATACACATAGTACTTGTACCTGGATTGGAGGTATAATCTGGTAACTTTGAATAAAGCGTGCGCGAGGCAGCAAAGCAGCTCAAACCCTGACTGAACCAGCGTATAGGCAATTAAGATCTGGCGTTACATCTTTACCCTTTCTAAGATTTCTGTACGTACAGTAAATATCTGACTCTGAGACAATATTCTACAGTCTAACCGGACTGGAGCCCTGTTGTGCGCAGTTAAGTCTTTCCTGCTTTAATGAGGAATGTTTAAAATTAAAGAATAAAAAAAATACTATTGCACTTCCATCTTTTCAGTAGATAAGTCACCCAACAATGACAAAAGTTTAATTCCTTTACCAAATTATCACGTGTTAGGGATCTTGAAATAAAAAGCTTTCGAAAAAGAAATGACAAGAAAAAATATTGTGGTAAAGAACAATCGTATCATTTGAATCATGCCTTATTTGTCATCCTTTTGCAAATTAGTCATGCTCTGTGAAAAGACGATTTAATGCATTTGCATAAGTATCTGCCTATGTCAAGCCTGTGTAGTCCGCACAAGCTATTTAAAATGGATTGAAATATTTTGCTATTTGTAAATTTTCTACATGTACAAGAACCATACTCGTACCTCGTGATCTACTCGATTGTAGGACAAAATCGATTTTATTGATCCATAATTACACGTACGAGATGACTTGCTTGGTATAATACATCACGGACATGCATTAAACCCCCTTTTCACAGGGTATGGCTCAAATGCTTTCGAATCGGTCAAGATTTTATTAGTCTGGTAGAGTTTTAAATCAGTCCTCCGTTATAAGCACAGAAAGAGAATCTTAGGTACACCAAATAATCTGAACCAATATGCTTTGACTTGTAAGAGTCCAGTCATTGCCGATGCCGGTCGGCCATGGATTTTTACGACTGTCTTGTTATTAAACCATCGTGTATCGTTATTGCAACTGAGACACATTCAAATACATTTTGACCTGTATGCTTGTCACAACATACATTTAAAACCCACTTTGCTGTTAATCGCAAAAGATAAAGTGCTGCTGAAACCAAGCAAATGCATAAAGAATAATCAAGTAGGTCACAAGGCAGAGAGACAATGTCTGCCTAGTGACCTATCTCATTGACTTTATCATACGATTAACAATACTAAGTGCACCTTGACACTCACTTTTGTCTTGTATCCATGGCCTCCGTCTTCATTTCCTCCGCTCGGATAATTATCTGACTGAAACAATCTCTTACCAGGTCCTTATCCTACACAGAAACAAAGACAGAGTCATAAAACATTCAACATCTACTATAATGAAATACATGATTTAAAAAAAGATGTTGCAAATTTGCCAATATATATCACACATGTATATCAATATTGCGGCAGATTACAAAGTATAAGACCCAATAGCGGCCAAAAGTACACGATTCGGGAGTCAAAACTGAGTCAAGTTTAATTCATACCATTTAGAAGTATGCATATTATTGCATGTATCTATTTAAAAATGTGTTACAGTATTAGTTGGACGGTCAGGTGGCAGGGGAGTTGGGAACTTGTTCACGGCTGTGGCGAATCATGTTGCCCCGAGCCGAAGGCCAGGTGGCGACATGATTCGCCACAGCCGTGAATAAATTTCCAAGTCCCCTGCCACCTGACCGTACAACGAATTTATTATGCTGCAAAGTTTACAATTCCAACGTGTGTTAAGCTAACTTTACCAGTATTTTTGGTTTCAAAAATTGAGTATATTGACGAAGTAGAATTTCCCTTCTGAGTGCCCCAATTAAATGATAACTGACGTGACTGGGAACTGACGTCACTGAAACCTTGGTAAAACGTGCAGTTTGGCGCATAATCTTGGTGTTAATTGTGATCGACGCCGCCGTTTTTGATGTTGTGTTGAAAGTGCAGTCATGTATACGGGGCTCCCGAAAGGGAAACTGCTTTTACGTTGGTTTTGCCAGTGTACATGATATATATGTTCGGGGTATATTATCCAATCAGATCATGAGAAATTTCTTTGCAGTATAATAATATATTCTGTAAAACTCGCTGGCCGAAATATGAATTTTAAAATAGAATTAAAGATGCCAACTAGTGGTTCTTTTAAGAAAGGGGCAAAAATAACTTGTCTAACCAAACGATACAAAGAAATATTTTTTCACTACAAGATTATGTTTTTGGTTCTGAAATTAAACTAGCAAAATCCTGTGATTTAAATAATTTTAAACAAGTAAATTCATTGTTCCACAGTTCCGCAAAATATCAATATGAAAGCAATTAAACTCTACCATAGTTATTCATGCGAAAGAGGTTTTGTCATCAAAGTATCAAAAGGTACATAGATAAAGTACTACATGATCAAAGTATCACGAGTAACCCACAACGGAATAACAGAAAAGGTGCGCCTTCAGTTCAGTTCTACACTTCTGAACACGCATGGGAAAAAGCGAAGAGATATCTTGTGTAGACGACCATTATTTATTTTCTTATCATAACAGGTTGAACTACGAACATATTTAATAACTTGCCTCCAAGTCAACAGCATCAAATATCATAGGGATCATTGTGCTGACGATGTGTTTAGCTGTCACCATGAAACTTTTCATAAGTCCTGTTGTCATCATGTGCTGAGTGCGTGCAGAATGAGCTGTCATTCTCACCTGAAAATATATTAACGTGTATAATTCTGCTCGGCTTTAACTGTCTGAATATCTGTCGCTAACCTCGATCATTTAATTGCTAGGATTACTTCAACGGGTCTGTTCTCCATTTACTAAATAGCGATGTGTCCCAAAGTCATGTTTCTTGTTCGAGCACTAGCAGCGATTCTACAGTTGAAGTTGTAACAAACTGTCGTCTTAATTCTGCCCCGTTACCACAGATTACAGACACAAAGATATTTTCCAAATTTAAAGAAAAACTTTGCTTTTTATCATGAAAGTAATTTTCAACTCTTTACTCTTTGTCTTCACTTTGCAAGCAAAACATTCGGCTACAAGGCTTTTAAAATTACAGTCATACATCTCTAAGTGTCTGTTAAGGTTAAAAAAAAGTGATCGCGTGCTTCATCCTGTCATTTGAAAAATTTCGATCCTAATACAAGGTATCGGATATTTCGTGTGTTATCCGTCATTTGGTCATGTGACCAAACAAATTCAGATCCTTCGACCGGAACTTCTTTTGAAGAGGCGTCTTTATGATTGAACTTAAGTATCGCCATCTAATCTGTCGCAGATTTTTAAACATTTGTTAAAAGTTTTAACATTTTGATCAGCTCTTATTCTTCCACATTAAAAACATATGAAACTGAGATTTTTTTGTCATCCTTCGCCACATCACTATGTTCAAGACGTGATTCACAGGCCATTGTTTAAGCTACCTTTACTATTAAGGGAAACGTTAGCTTTACATTGAAGAAAGGGTTAATATGGGCATTATTTCAAACAAAATACTAATCTTAGCCGGATTTGATTTATACATGATTACTAACAGGTTAAGCGAAATAAATGGTTAGTGTTTTGGATTGGAAATGTGTTTTTCTGGCCTTCGCCTTCGTTTCACCAGATAGAATTTTTATGCCTTGTCCGATAAACTTTGCCCATTCTTGTCACTAACCATCCATTCTCTATTTGGATAAATATTTCAACATTATCTAACGAGGTTCAGAGAATATATCATAATGTATAGAATAATGTGCTAGAGTCTTAAAATATAAATGCTACCTTACGAGGTTGGGAGAGATCACTTTCATTATGGACAACAAGTTCAGAAAAAATATCTTATAAATCGGAGAAACATATTAAAGTTACAATATTGCCTAACAGTAAACAAAGCGGATGTTTAAATGCATTTGAATTTATATAATAACCATTTAAAAACATGGAAATTATTAAGATGACAATCTGTCATTGTACGGTCTGTCCAAGTGTAAGTTGCTGACAAGGAAATTAATTTCAAAACTAGGTTAAAACCTGCCAGGTAGCTGTATCTTTTGTTTACTTTTTGCCTGATTTTAAAACTCTTTTTTTTCTGTCAGCGACTAACATATGGCTCAACCACACGATAAGAAACTGTCATCTCCACAATAGTTTTCATACTTTTGAATGGTATGATTTAAATTTTAATGTATTATGACACCTGCTAAAATGATATTTTGGCCTTTATTGGGCCTTTAAATTCTATTGTTTCCGCGATCGACATTATGTTTTTTTGTTTGTTGGAATAATGAAAACTTCTACTAGCTACGCATATCTCCCACTAGTGCCTAGTCACTAGATCAGGAATACAATCAGAGAGTCATAACTCCTGTAACTCTTCACCAATGGTTAGTATCCATTAAAATTTCAGCGTAATCATTCGAAAACTATAGCACATACTTGTACGTCCATCGACCGGCGAACGGACAGACAACCCGATTCCCAAATACACTCCAACTTCATTATGACAGTATAATTGAAGAAAATCATCTGGAAAGTTGTGTCTCGGACTACTGTAGTATTTACATTTTTTAATCATACGAATTTAAAAAACAGTCCACTTGATTCTCGTAGTAAAATCAAATATGAATATAAAGGCCCAGTACCAACCAACAGTAAACAGGTGAGGTAAAATGCATTGAAAATTAAATCCTACCATTTAAAAGTATGGAACGTATTGTGAAGATGACTATCTGTTATTGTGCGGTCGGACAAAGTGTTAGTCGCTGGCAAGAAATGAATTTAAAGACTAGGGAAGAAGTTGCCAGGTGGCCTTAAGTTTTGTTTACTTTTTACCTGTTTTTGAAATCCGTTCTCCTGCTAGCGACTAACACTTGGACCGACCTTACAATAACAGATTGCCATCTTCACAATGATTTCCATGCTTTTAATGGTATTAATTCAATTAAGATGCATATTAACAAGCCCATTTTATTATTTTGTCGCTATTGTGACATAAGTTTCGTGTTTTTCGACAGGCTTTATCTGTCATTGACAAAGGTAGCTCCAAGATTAAATTACCATTCTTGAGTTGGTCTAGTCTTTGATTTTATATTCTTATATGAACGAGAAAACTGCGAAAGAGAGGTTATACACTGAAAGGAAATCCGTTTGACTATTTCTGCGTGCAACATATGAATAAATATGCGCTCAGAGAGGGTCGAAAACAAATCTTTCACATTTTACAGAATGCAATAACATAAGGGATACATAACTTTGGATAATTTAGTAATAAATGAGATTAAAATTGTTTTAAGCAAGCTTTTTGCTTATACATGTGAGCATTTGATTAATCACTCTATTTTTTCGTTTACCTCCTTTGCAACATCCGGGTGATCAGAAACCCCATGGTATGCCAACTCCAGATACTTGGCTACTTCAATCTGTGCCTGATACAACTCGACAGCGGCAATGCTCTGCAACAATTGCCTCGCTTCCAATTTTGTGTCCTGTAGAAAAAAAATGTAGAGCCTCATCAGTCTGGCATCTCAACTATCAATTTATTTTTGTTTTCTCTTAATTCTCATGTATATCACTAAGTTGTGCCAGTTTGTAGTCATCCATTCCAATTTTAAGATAAAAAAGTGATTATATTGAAAACAACGTGTCAAAAATAAACAACTGTTCCTTTATACAATGTTTTCGAAAGCGTCGTCAATCCTAATTATTTCAGTGGTCTAAACTGTCTTTTTGGATGCTAGAGAGATGGCTAACGGAGTCAATATTCATTTACATCTAAATTCTTAGAAGTATGCGAATATGTCAAAGATAGTCGCAGACTGCTGAGTCGGATTCATTAAGAATTGCAGAAGATTAATTATTTCATATTCGATTGGCACCGAGATACCTGGTAGTTTGTGAGAGCGTCGAAAAGCCGTTAGAAACAACCTAATTAGACACTCCAGTGGGCAAAACTAGCATAACATGTCTGAAGTCGATAGGCAAAAGGGTCTCTGGGAGTCTTCGACTGTGTTGTAGGTTGTCACAAACCACCAAATTTGCTATCTAAGAATTCTTAGCTTGTGAAACAAGTTGCAGCTCGATAGGCTCAAGACCCTTGGGTATCTGTGAGTTTGTACAAAAACCAATAACAGAGACCTAGTTGGATTCCCGATGGATAAATTATATATATCAATTGGCACCAGGGTTCTAAAAGGTCTTCAACCATGCAAAAGCTGATCGAGGACCACCTAATTGCATGCCCGGGAGAGTTCTACATATTGTAGACAATCGAAATAAATTGGCACAGAGTTCCATGGAAGCTGGATTGTGTCAAAACTGTCGCGTGATTGCCAAAGAGTTTTAGATAATGAACAAGTCCCATGTTCCTGATTTCCGATGAGTTAAAGCAGATCTTGTTCTTCAAGGTTTAGATTTTACTCTAATTCCGAGATTTTGGGTTTTAAACACCCCAGTCATTCTATTTATAGTCATGGCATCAGTTCAAGTGATATCCCTTTCGATCAATGTTATACATAGTCAAGATAAGATGACCTTCATCTGGGAAATTCAAGATAGTGGCGATCAAAGTTGCACCTAAGCCTGCCCTAGGGCGTCCTTATATTACTACTGATGTAAGTTGCTTAAGCAATCAACTTCTCTTTAAGTGGCAATCATTTTCAGTTTCAGTCAGTTAAGATCTAGAATTCGTCTTTATAAGAATGAATTACCGATATTTGTTGGTTTAAAGAATAAACAAAGCTTCAGGTTTGTCTTAAGAATCGAATCTTTGTTTGGAGAAAACTTGTTTCGGTCAAAACAATAAGGTCATGATGGCCCCAAATTCGCTCACCTGAGCTTTCTCAATAAACATCAACTATTTTAGGTCTCATCCGAAATATTATCAAGACGAACTTTCTGACAGAAATTCATGAGTATGGAAAGAAAATTTGGCCTATAGACTATGCACAAGCTTTTTCTAGAATCTGTCTCAGTGATCGATATTTTTGTTAAACATTTTCAAACTCGTATAGATATTATCAAGACAAACATTCTGACTATCTTTCACGAGAGTATTGGACAGAAAATGTGGCCGAACTCTATAGTGTACATAAGGTTTTGCTAAGATTTGACCTGGTGACCTAATTTTTGACCCAAGATGACCCATTTCACAAGTGTCCGAAATGCTGTCCAGACAAACATTCTGGCAGACTTTCATTAAGTATTGGACTGAAAATGTGGCCTCTAGGGGGTACATAATGTTTTTCTAAGATTTGACCTAGTGACCTAGATTTTGACCCCACATAGCCCAGTTTCGATACCGTCCCAGATATCATCAAAACAAATAATCTGACTAATTTTCATGACTATTGGAAATAAGATGTGACATCTCGAGTGTACGAAAGGTTTTTGAGATTTGACCGAGTGATGAGCTTCTTCCCAAAATGGCCCATTTTAAACAGGTCTAGAAGATACACAAAAATTCTGATCAATTTTCATAAGTGCGGAAGAGAAAATGTAGCCTCTAGACCGTACGAAAGGTAATACAAAGTTTTGACTTGGTGACCTAGTTTTTCACCCAAAATTATTAATTTTCAAACTAATCAAATATATCATCAAGACAAACATTCTGACTAACTTGCCTGAGTATCGAATCGAAAATCTTTCATCTAGAGTGTATATAAGCTTTTTCTAAGATTTGACCTGGTGACTTAGTTTTTGACCCCTTGTGACCCATTTTCAAACTCGTTCAAGATATTATGAAGACAATTATTCTCACTTATTTTCTTGAGTACTGGACAGAAAATGTGGCCTCTAAAGCGTTTTCAAGGTGTTTCTAAGATTTGATCCAGTGACCTAGGTTTTGACCTGATGTAACGTATTTTCAATCTCATTCTAAGTACTATCAGGACAAACATTCTGACCAACTTCATTGTACTGTACTGAAAATGTTGCCTCTACAATGTACACAAAGTTTTTCTGAGATTCAACCTGGTGACCTAGTATTTGACACCACGTGACCCATTTTCAAGGTTTTACAAGGTTTCATCAAGACAAATATTCTGACTTTCATGACTGAAATTGTGGCCTCCAGAGAGTACACAATGTTTTTCAAAGATTTGACCCGAAGACCTAGCTTTTGACTCAACCCATCTTAGGTCTCATCAAGAAAGTCATTCTGTTCAAACTTCATGATAACTGGACTGCAAATATGGCATCGATAGTGAACACAAGGTTTTTCTAAAATTTGACCTGGTGACCTAGTATTTGACCCTATGTGACCCATTTTCAAAGTTGTTCGAGATATCATCAAGACAAAGATTCTGACTAACTTTCATGGGTATCGAAATGAAAATGTAGCCCCTAGAGTGTACACAATGTTTTTGACCAAGTGATCTAGTTTTTAACCTACTCAACTTTTGTTCAAACTCTTCCGAGATATCATCAAGTCAAACATTCTGACCAAGTTTCACGAGTACCAGACTGAAAATGTGGGTGGCCTCTAGAGCGTAACAAGCTTTTTCTAAGATCAGATCATAGTAACCTAGTTTTTAAACTAGTCCGAGATATCATTAAGATAAACATTCTTACCAACTTTCACGGGTATCGAACTGAAATTGTAGCCTCTAGAGTGTACAAAATGATTTTCTAAGATTTTACTTAGTGACCCAGATGTTTACCTGACGTGACCCATTTTCAAACTCATCCGAGGTATTATGAAGATAATTATTCTCACCGAGTTTCACGAGTATCCGACAGAAAATGTGGCCTCTAGAGCGTACACAAAGTAAAAGTTGACGACGGACACAGAACGATCACAAATGCTCACCTTGAGCACTTCCTGCTCAGGTGGCCTGAAAATATTGGAAGGAAGCCACGATATAGGCTAGTTTAAAACACTGAAATGAAGTCATTTGCATACTCCAATCTAAAATTAAAATACTAGATTTACTTGCGAATCCAACATGGGCATGGGCGTATTCGTATTCTTCTAGGATCACGTTTTTTTTCTCTTTTCAATAATAACTCTCGTTTAGACGTTAACTCTTTTAAAAATGTTTATAATGAAGTAATATTCCAAGGTTTGAATTTCGAGTGGGGGGGGGGCGGAATTACACAAGCACATTTTGGCAAGTGGCTTTATTTTCCACTGCAAAAATCAATGTGAGATTGGCAATTTTTAAAAGCCTCTTTTAGAATCACCTTTTGGTGTTGACATTACTCTTTTTTTTAATTTTAAAACCAATGAGAGAAATGCATAACAGCAAGTTCAAAACAACATTTTTACCTGTATAGTTCACTATATATTTATTCTTCAGTGTTAAATTTGAGTAATTAATAGTTTAATTCCATTCTGTTGTGTTCTATTTATATGCAATTGAATTCATTCCATCATTAAAGTAGGAGAAAGATGCACTGTGATCTGTTAAGTATGAGAGTTCATAATTCAACATGTATACGATTTTCAAAATTCTTTTTTTCTTGAGAATTTCAGTTTAAAGATGACGCGCATTCTATTGCCTGCTCGCGGCAGTAAGTGCACCAACTTTCACCACTGATGTCGAGTTCAGTTCTGTGACCTAGGGTTACATTGAGTTTTTTCCTTTTTTTTTTTTTTTCTCCCAAATTCAGTACTGTTCTAAAAGATGCTGGAGGTTTTGAGGGAGTTCTTCTTGAAGTTGAGTTTATCTTGGTTTTCCCATCGGCCCTCGTAATTCCTGATGTTATGTTGTCATTTTTGTTTGTAGAGCTACTTTTACAGCTTTCGAACGCACCGGCATTTGACAGTGATGCTTAGAACTAGGACACTCGCTTTATTTGATGTGCACATGTGGCGGATCTTTTAGAGAAAATCTTTAATTCTGAGGACTGTGGTTATTTTTCTTTTCTCGTCACAAAGTATGAAACTTTACTTTTGAGAGTTAACCAAAACTAACCCATACGTTATTTTAGTACACTTTAATAATCCATTCACATTTAATAATCCATCCTTTTCCATGGTTATCGTATCAATTACTCCTCAAGTAATAATCGAACCAGGATATATATACGAGGTTCAAACACCGCCATGGCAACGGTATAGTACCTTTGCTTTAACAACTATCTGCAATTTGCAAGCACCGTTCGCTTGACGTTGTATAACAATCAACGGAAATAGAAAAGACAAAATATTGTGAAAAAAGACAAATATTTTTCTTTACCTTAATCAACATTTGATGACTGTGTAGATTAACATAAACTTGCATAAAATGTGCAGTCTGATGTTCAATCAACACCGTCAACGCAATTTCTTAAAAAAAAACCCACAAGATTATCGCAATATTCGCGACACGTCCACCTTGACTTGTCCTGCAGACCTATGTATTAGTTTTATTCAATTCAAGTCATGATAATAATTAGAATATTCGGTAAATTCCTTCTGTACTTAGTTAAATATATCCTGTAAATTGTCTGTAATGTCAGTCTCACTTATATTTTGCGTAAATCCAATGGAAGCAATTCTGTTGGTGGATTGAACGATACCATCTTTAAGAGTATCAGTTTTTATTAGAGTTACACACACATTTTCACGCTCGTCACGTTCACTGGGTTCCTCGACATCCTCGTTTCTGTCATGTCCATTTTTGTCTGCGTTCGGGCACGATCCACTTTCCTCGGCAACACTTTCGTTGATGTTTTGGGGTCCGTCTGCGTTGTCATTAGTTTCAGAAATATGTTTGGGTGTCTCAGCAGAATTATCATGAGGGTGATTGCCACCGAGACTGATGTTGTCAATATCGCTATCGATAAATAAATCGAGAAAGCTGTTGCTGCTGTTCTGGTCTACTGGTAAATCCATGGGTGATATAGAATCAATGATGTCAAATAGTTCATTTGAAACAGATGGGTTATTGTCTGGTACTATATTATTTAGATAGTCTTCGTCATCACTTATATCCTCAAGGTCCGGAATAACGAAGCTTGGAGACGTCTGCGGTATGACCTGTACTCTATCAGCCATCTCTTTTGCGGTTCTTTTGTCAACTTTGTGAACTCTGCATAAGTGAGTTATAACATAACTGCGCCGAATGAATCTTGCTTTACAAGTTGACACTGCACACAAAAAGTATCTTTTACTAGTGTTTCTTTCGCTATTGTGGCGATTTAGACTCCTTCTGGAGCGATATTCCTTTTTGCAATAGTCACAAATATACATGATTTTGATACTGAAACGACTAAGTACCGATTGTTTAGAATCAAATTAATCCTTATTCTTTATACTTTTGAAATGTTTCTTTAAGCAATATATATTGCGAGGGAACACAAGTAAAATTCGTTGCACGAGATATGACAGAACCCGTTGGATCACTTGAGTAAACAACGCACCATCGGCGAATACCCTTGAATGGAACCGTCGGATGGAATCGTTGCACGAGAATTTCATACTTTATGTTGCAATACATTTATACTGTACAAAATTAAGAAGGTTTTGCAGAAAACAAATACAGTTCAGAGTTTTAAATAGAGTGATTGCTTAACTATAACACATTTAATTCTTTCATTTTATCCAATGCTTTCTGTGCTGCTGCTCTTTTTGAAATCAAACTTCCTGCCATTTTCTGTTTCGCACATTCTTTCATTACAGAAACTTTTGGAATTTCTTCTACTGTGGTTATTTCTTTGACGGAAGACACTTCTAATGGGTATAATAGATTCACTGGTCTCTGTATGATCCTTTTACAGGGTAGTTCAACCTTTGCCGAACGAATCAGTCTGTCCTTGCTTTCCATCAGTTTTGTAATTTAACCAAATTTCCAACTTCCTCTGCATGTATCATCTTTAATTATAACCACATCATTTACATTTAGCAGAGATTCAGAGTTTACTCTTCCACTTAATCTGGAATGAGACCGTTCTCTCAGACTGGTCAAGTACTCATCTCGCCAGATTCTCCAGAATGCATCCAATAACTTCTGGCCCTTTTTCCATATCTGGATTAGGTTTTCTTTATGACTCTGTCGTAGTAGACAGTCAGGATCATCTGAAACGCCCTACTCTGGTATACCTATTCTAGGATTGAGAGTCGAAAAATGAGCTGGTGTAAGGAGGATACCCGAGTTTATATCGTCCATGACATAAACGAGTGGTTGAGAATTTATGATAGATTCTATCTCTTTCAGAAGTTGGACCATAGTAAGCAGTCGTCTACCAACTGTTTTCCTCAGTGATCTTTTAACTTGTCCAAGTAGCCTTTCGTAGAACCTCCCATCCACGGAGCGAGCTCAACGTTAAATGTCCACTTAATGCCGGATTTGATACGTATGTCATTACGTCATCGTCTTCAGTAATTTGTTTCCACAGATGCTTTAAAACAGAGCTAGCTGAATGAATCTGTACAGCGCTGTCGCTTAAAATTTCATGAGGCGTTCCTCTTTGTGATAGGAATCTACGGAAGCACAAAATAAACTCTGCTGAAGACATGTCACAAACAAGCTCTAGATGCACAGCACGTGTTACAAGGCATGTAAATAAACAGATCCACACTTTTTTATTTTCATTTGATGTATTCACGTACAATGGCCCGAGGTAATCCAAGCCTACCCTAGTGTACGCACAGGCTTCAGTCACTCTCGAACTAGGCAAAGGGCACATGGGTGGCATTTTGTAAGGGCCACCTTCGTGTAACGACGACAAATGGTGCACCCTTTTAAAACGGCCTTTGCGGTGGCTCGTCCCTGAGGAATCCAAAAACGCATTCGACGATAGCGTTGGAGCGACTCCACTATGATGTAACTCTTTGTGAGCTTTTTGTATAACAAGATGGGTATATCTTTCCCTTTTCGGTAAAAGGATTTGACGTCTGGCCCTTTCACAGAGATCTGCATTTTCCATCCGACCTTTGCAACGTAAAAGTCCAGTATCGGGATCTAAGAACAAACCTACCTTTCTTTTTATAGCTGTTCCTTTTTTATTATCTATACTGTCAATGGTATCTTTAAAGTGACTTGTCTATACATTTTTGAGCCACATGCCTTCTACTTCAAGCAATTCACCAGTGCTGATGAATGGGGTTTTGACTGTTTCCCCTTTTACTTTTCGAACGAAACGAAGAGCAGGGGCGGTCACTCATAGGAGCTTTGTCAAGTGCCAGCGACTCTGGTTCAACAACTGGAGACTGGAATAGGGTCTGTGAGAATTTCGGACAATGGTTCTCTTCTGATAAACACATTTCCTCTTCAGCAATTTTGTTTTTAGCTTTACTAAAATATCTAGGCCATTCTAGGAACGGTTCTGATAACCACTTTGGTCCTTACCACCATAATGCACAGTTTTTTAACTTTTTTGTCGACACAACCTTTGCTGATATATCGACCGGGTTCTCTTGACTCGGAACATATGAAAGCTTGACGTTTTTGAATTCTCTAATCATATTTACCCTATTTCTAACAAAGGTTGTCAATTTGTTGGTTGAATTAATCCAGGATAGAACACATTGTGAGTCTGTCCAGAGAAAGGTGTGAGAAATTACCTTTTTCAGATGTTTTTTGCACGAATTCCAAACACTTTAACCCTGTCACGACGGCCATTATCTCCAGTCTAGAAAAAGATAATGGCTTTACCGGGGCCAAACGTGATTTTGAAAACAAAAGATTTGTTTTCATCCCTTCTTCTGAAACTTCAAGCAGGTAAATCATTGCTGAATATGCTTTTGCTGACGCATCACAGAAGCATCCTAACTGATAACTAATATCAGTACCACTTGCATCACAGATACATCTAGGAAAAGATCCATATTGTAACTGATCAGTACTTAATTTGATCATTTTTCCATCTATCGATCTTCTCAAGATCTAGCTGTTGGTCTCAATCCATTTTTTTTTCCACTAAAGATCTTGAAGAAAAAATTTTCCAGGAACTATTACAGGACATATTAGGCCCACTGGATCAAACACATTAACTCCAGTCTAGAAAAAGATAATGGCTTTACCGGGGCCAAACGTGATTTTGAAAACAAAAGATTTGTTTTCACCCCTTCCTCTGAAACTTCACGCAGGTAAATCATTGCTGAATATGCCTTTGCTGACGCATCACAGAATTATCCCAACTGATAACTAATATCAGTCCCACTTGCATCACAGATACATCTAGGAAAAGATACATATTATAACTGATCAATACTTAATTTGTTCATTTTTCCATTTATCGATTTTCTCAGGATCTAGCTGTTCGTCTCAATCCATTTTTTTTCCACTAAAGATCTTGAAGAAAAACTTTTCCAGGAACTATTACAGGACATATTAGGCCCACTGGATCAAACACAGAAACCAACGTCTTCAAAACGAGGCGTTTTGTCAAGGAAAGAGAAGTATCATTCTGACGAACACAGTAGTGGTTAAAAAATAGTGTATCAGTCCTTCGGTTCCAATTGTGACCAAGAACTTTCATTTTTTCTACATTTGCTTTGTGCTCTGGTGCGAAAGATGAATCAACATCGTCATCATTTGAAACCCATTCCCTTAAATTCATTGCTCCATCATTTCTAAACATACGTTTAGCACTTTTGTACAATTCCTTTGCTTCTGCAGCTGTAATTGTCCCCGTTATCAAATTGTCCGCATAAATATCATCCTTTATCTTATCAGCAAGTTTACTTTTGTATGTGTCAAGATGATGATTTATTGTTGCTGCCAACAAAAAATGGGCTAGATATTACACCAAATCGGACTCTAAAGAATCTATATTCCTGGATACTATCAGGACTGTTTACTTCATAGGTGATATTTTTTAACCAAAGGAATCTTGTCATATCACGTTAATCTCTTTGCAACCCTATTTGTAGAAACGCCTTTTCTATGTCCGCTACGAGAACAACGGGATAAGTTCGAAATCGCATAAGCATTCCATTTAAATCGTGTAACAGAACTGGTCCTCTGTAGATACATACAGTCAAACTATACTTTCTTTCATTGTTTTCGCTGATGCATCGTACACCAATGTGATTTTCGTTGTTGATTTTTGCAGCGTTATCACAGCGTGATGTGGAATGTAGTGTACAATCCCATCAACATCATTTGGCTCTATTTTCTCTATAACACCCTTTTGCATTTCGTCTTTGATGACATCATCGTACCTTTTGAGAATGTCCATCTTTAACTTCATTCGGCTCGCCGATGTCTTTAACCTATCATATGCAAGTTCTTTGTTTGTAGGAATCTCGCGCTCTTCCTCTTTCCAAGGCCAAGTGACTTAATATCTACCGTCTCTGAACTGTAGCGTGTTGCGCAAAATTTTCAAGCGCCACATGGTCTTCGGACTTTTTTTCTTTATCAATTATCCCTATTGTTTCTAAATTCCAGAAGTCCTCAATCTCAACTCCAGATGCAATGCTAGAGTCTACAGGACTTGCGTCACTAGTTTTATACAGATTGCTTCCGTACGCCGTACGTCATCACCAACATATTTGGTCCAAATGTTTCACTGCAGGAATCAGTTGTCCTTCCACTAAGTATCCATCCTAGTTTTGATGCTAATAGGTACAAACCATCCTGAATCTTAATTTTCTCTTCAAGCATAAAATCCAGGTAATAATCGTTTCCTATTAATAATTCAATAGGACATGTTTTGTTTGACTCAGGAATCACATCGGCTAAAACAACACTATTCACAATATCTGTCACCTTATCTGCATCCATATCCTTTATCAGTTTCCTTTGAAGCTCACCAGATATAAACGGTACTACGTTTACCGTGATCTTGATGAATGTTCTATTTTTTTAATTTCACATCAAGGTTCGTATATGTAGTCTTAATCTGCTTCGTATTTATGCTTCCATATGTAACCACATTAATTATTTGCTCACCATTTTCTTTGAGGCCAAGTTTTTGCGCCAGTGATTGTGTTATGTAACTTCTGTGTGAGCCTGAATCAAACAAAAGTCTTACTTGTGAACCATTAAGTGAATCTGGACCTCTCATTTCAGTAAGAGCAGTTTGCATTAATACCATTTCATCCATAGACACGAGTCCGCCTTCGTCTTTCCTACTATCATCACCATCCTTTTCACTAACACAATGAGACATTGTTGTTTTAATTTGAAATTTTTGAGGACAAAGACTTCTGTAGTGAACGTTCATTTCCCCACAGTAAACGCTTGTCTTGTTTGATTTACACTCTTTGGAAAAGTGTCCCTCTTTTAAACACCTACTACAGCTTCCTTTGATACGTTCCTTTCTATCGTTTATTGTTTTCTAACGGCTACATTGATCAGACCAATGTTGATCATCACAAAAACGACATTCTTTGACATTGCCACCTTTATTTTTCTTTTGAGGCTGTGTTTTAACATTAGTGTTTATAACAGCTTGAGCTGAACCCTTTTCTTGAACTATTTGATCACTTTTCTTTTGAGCACCTTTGTTTCGTCCAGAGTCTGACAAATTTCCTGCATTTCGAGTATCATTACTTCTGACTTCTTTTGATGCCCTTTCTCTGGCCACAACATATTGTCGTAATTGGTCACTGAGTACAGTCCGTTTTGAATCGACTCGCTTTTGCACTTCTAATTGTATCAAAACCTCCTCTGGAAGTTTTGATCTTACAATGGACACAAAGATATCTTGGTCTACTTTCTGTTGTAAAACTTCCAAACTCCGAAGATGTCGCTCAATTTTGTCTAAAAGATATCTTAGACTACTTATTTTATTTGTAGCTGCTTACATATTTATAAGCCTGTTGTAATGAAGATCAACAATTTCTTGAACGTTCCAAACCGTTTTGTTAAAATATCTACCGCGACTTGGTAGTTTTCATTTGTCAGGGGCAATCCTTCTATCGCACCTTTTGCTTCACCAAAAAGCTTTGATTTTAAATAATTGACCTTGTTTACATTTGAGATGGATTTATTATCATGGACGGCGCTCTTAACAGAATCCCAAAACTCAAGCCAGTGAGTTTTATCTCCACTAAAAGAGACCATTTCCATCTTTGGTAATTTCACGGATGAGGATTGTTCCGTAAGTTTCTTATGGCTTTGCTCTTGCTGTTTCATTTGTATTGACAACAGCTGCTGCATAATTAGTTGCAAATGGATGAGTATTTGAATCGACCTCTGCTTCTTCCTTTACACTTTCTTTCTCCTTTGAATTCCTTGAGTTCTAGATATGTATCCATGGCAAATGAACACAAATCACAATCCTCATTTAGGATTGTTTCTATTTGTTCGCCTTCGTCTGCATCTTTCTCAAAAGCCAACCTTTCACCTTGACTCTCGACCTTTTCACAGTAAATATTCATCTTTTCCAAACACTTAGTTGCATTGATCATTTTGTCATCAATTTCAACCTCAGTATCGTCATCCTTTAACAATTTTTCAGCCCTAAGAGTCTCTGCATCAAGAATTTTTCGAAACCTTGTCCTTGCTCCTTTTAGAAATGGTATCTTAGACATGTTTTAGGGTTATAAACAGGAAAGAGAAGCACAAACCTTTAAGAAACACAATCACACAACAAACTCCTGATATTCCACAACACTGAGATCCGTTGAGAAGGTACCCGGATCCGGCTCGCCGGATCATTCAATGTGGCGGATCTTTTAGAGAAAGTATTTAATTTTGAGGACTGTAGTTATTTTTCTTTTTCCGTCACAAAGTATGAAACTTTACTTTTGAGAGTTAACCAAAAATAACCCACACATTCTTTTAGTACACTTTAATAATCCATTCACATTTAATAATCCATCCTTTTCCATGGTTACCATATCAATTACTCCTCAAGTAATAATCTAACCAGGATATAGGCCTATATACGATGTTCAAACACCGTCATAGCAACGGTATAGTACCTTTGCTTTAACAACGGATTTTGAACCGCGCAATATGTCTGCAATTTGCAAGCACCGTTCGCTTGACGGTGTAAAACAATCAACGGAAATAGGAAAGACAAAACACTGTGAAAAAAGACAAATATTTTTCTTTAACTTAATCAACATTTGATGACTGTGTAGATTAAGATCAGCTTGCATAAGATGTGCAGTCTGATGTTCAATCAATACCGTCAACGCAATTTCTCAAAAAAAAACACAAGATTATCGCAATATTCGCGACAGTATACAAATTTTGTTTAAAGTAGCTAATTTGACACGATGATCACTGTTTGTTTCATCCGCAGTTGTTAGATGCTTACATGGTTCTCGGTTTTTCAGACACTTTTATATTTAAGTTGATTGAGGAAAAAGTTTACATTTTTTCTAAATTCCTGGAAAATTTATAATTAGCCGTCAAAAGATTTTTCTCAGAGTGACATAACCTCTGTTTAGAACTAAAAGGATTACCTTATTTGTATTTACATGCGCAATTTATTTCATCTGCGTAATTGACAATCGATAATTTGCTCTCGTACTTTTTTTTCCCGAGTGTTCAATAATTCCGCACGCATCTTCCAGTTATAACCTGCATTTTGCTAGTAGATATATGGCAATTTCAAACCCTGTCATTCATATCGCCTTTAAATTCATTCCACTTCGAGCTCTAAATGAAATTCCAACCTTTTTGAGAGACACGGTGTTGAACGGTACTTGTTAACTAGATTGTTGCGATGGTATACCTATAAAGACTATTTCGTATCCAGGTTTCACCTGTACTAAGCTGGGGTTCTAAATTGTCTAACCAAAGGACACTCGTGCGGAAAGCCCAAAGCTCCGGGTGAGGATCGAACTCATGGCCTCAATATTGCATGAGCATAGTCATTATCTGTTAATTCATTTCATTTAAACGTTTCTAGGAAACCCAGAAATTCTTCGAATATGCTTTTTGTAACTAAGTTGAAGAACATTCACATTCTTATGATAAAATATCAATTATAGTCTGGAAAGCACATTGGTTTAGCCCTATTCTATGTTTCAAAACACAGAAAAAACTGTTATAAAAAAAAAAAATTTAAAGGAAACAAAAAATCAGACTTTTTTGACAAAAGTTTAACATGAGGACTATTGGCCCTAAAGCGCTCACCTGAGTAAGTCATCTAGGATTGATAAAGCTGAAGATATCATTGATGTATTGTGATGATCCATGCCGCATGAAAGTTAGTGAACAAGTTTTTGGCCGACGCGACCTATTTTTGATCTTGTCAGAGATATCATCAACATAAATATTCTACCCATGTTTCATGAGTATCTGAAAGTAGGCCTCTAGCATGCACACAAAATTTTCCTAAGATTTTTCCAGTGACCTCCTTTTAGACCCGACATAACCCAATTTTGAACTTTTCTGATATACATGTATAATCAACAACATCATTCTGAGAAATTTTCATGAGTATCGTGCTGAACATGTGGCCTCTAGAGAGAGCACACAAGGTGCTTCTAAGATTTGTCCCAGATACCTACATTTTTTATCTTAATGTCCAAATTTTGAACTCATACAAGATATTATCAAGACAAACTTTCTAAGTTTCACGGGTATCTGGCTAAAAATGTTGCATCTAGAGTGCACACAACGTTTTTCTAAGATTTTTTCTTGTAACATATGTTTCGACCTGATGTGACCGAATTTTAAACTTGCATTAGATGTCATCGAGACAAACATTGTGGCCAACTTTGGTGGGTATCATACTGAAAATATGGTCCCTACAGTGCACAAAAGGTTTTTCTTTGATTTTCCCGGTGACCTACTTTTTAACCTATTGTAACCCAATTCCAAAACTGTTCGTGATATCATCAAGACAAACATTCTGACCAAGTTTTATGAGTTATGGATGGTAAATGTTTCCTCTATAGTGCACACAATGATTTTTTTTTAAAGATTTGTCCCAATAACCTACATTTTTACCAACATGACCAAATTCTTGACTTGTCCAAAGATAATCCAGACAAACATTCTGACCAACATTCATAAGTATCTTACTGAAAATGTGTCCTCCGGAGTGCACAAAAGGTAATTGTTGACGACCACACGACGGACACAGCACGATAATAAAAAGCTCACCTTTAGCACTTCGTGCTCACGTGAGCTTAAATGGGATTAATGAATGCACCACCACATGTTTACATGTCCGAAAATTTATTTTTGGGTTTAGAGACAGAGACCTTGGATTTTACCATTCAATGCTTTTACTTTCAGACTTTCTCTCAACGTATCAGACAATATGCAGACTTATTTTGGTCTGCCTGCACAGGAATCTAAATCGCTTGCAGGTCCGACAGAGCTAACACACAGATAGAATCCAATTTTACAGTAAAGAAAAAAGGCTACATAAAAATAAGTACTTAGTTTGTTACGCAAAATTTGTTATCTAACTAGACCTAATCGAACATACGCTGCTCAAAAAAATTACAGGAACACAAAAAGTCATGTCTTCTATTTTGATCACAAGATAATTCATTCAGTACAAGACAATGCAAATAATTTTCTGCTCGTAAGTTCATTCAGTCTTATCACTATGGAATCTCAGAACAGGGAAAACAATTTGAAAGATGTATGGGCTATGCCTATAAAAAGCTATCTTTTTGATATGCCACACGGGTCTTTAAGAGAACGAGAGGTATCATTTTTTATTCGCGTTTACTTCTTTCACATGATTGGACAAAAATATCAATAAAAGGTTGGAAGAATAAGAGTTGTCTAACAAAATATCAAGGAAAACAAATTTCTTGCTTTTCTTCTTAACATGGCTTGTCAGCACTTAAAATTAAATAAACATTAAAAGTATTGAGCCATTTTGTCTTGTAAGAATGTAAGTTTATAGTTTTCAGAGAGAGAGAGAAAAAAAAAAAGACTGATTGTTTAGCAAAATGAAAGATTTAAATTTCGGTATTTGTGTGTTCCTTTAAATCTTTTGAGCAGTGTATATAATGAATTTAACTATATTCATACAATTCACACACGAAAGAAACTTACGGTTGGAACCAGTGCCATACTTCCGTCTATACAGAGATCTCCGAGAAAGTTGGTGAATTGCCCAAGCCACAAAAGGAGACTGGATTCATGCTTGCTCTAACAGCTATTTATGTGAATAACAAACCGAAAGTAGAATGCGCACAAGGGTTTTCAGACTCTTGTGAAAACGAAAGTAGAAAGTACACGTACTTTTCCAGAATCCTAGTGACCTTAAGGATTATTTAGTGGAAAGACGCCTTTTCGTTTGTAACACAGAAAGTAGAGAAATAGAGAAATAGAGAGAGAGAGAGAGAGATGGTGGTTTTCTGGACAATTAGAGCTGTCAAAAACAAATATCCTGTCTCGATGGAAGTAAGAAAAAGAGCAAGTAGTTAGATAATGAGTTTTATTTTTTTTTTTCTAGCAGTAATTTCACTTTACATGTTTTTCTAATTATAGTAGACCTACAGCCTTTGTTGTAGAGAACTTTGAAAACATGCTTGTGAAATTTATGCAAAATTCAAATAAAATTAAGGATTAAATTTTGACCTACTAAAGGCATAAAGCATTGTGCGAGAAAGAGAAAATGCTGGTTACCAGTCTTTACCCAAAAGATCTTTGAAACTTGGGATTATGTAATAAAGGGTTAATACTTTGGTTGATTGATTGTTTGGTGTATAACGCCGTTTTTAAAGTTATTTCAGTTATATAGCTGTGGACTTATCCATGGTTTCTTGTGGTTTATCAGTACTTCACACGGTATTCTTTCCAAGCTACTGACCCTCGGAAAAAGAGAGTGCCTTAAGTAGTAGTTTCTCGTTGTAATTAATTTCACTCTTTTGCCACGATGTTTTTAACACATTGTCTGCTTGAACTTGAAAAAGAAAAACGTCTACAGGTGGTATGTTAGCTCTCTACCAGACGATAAAATTTTGAAAATTATTTAATTGAAAGCATCAGCAGACGGAAAATAAACTGCGGTTTAAATGACGGGATTTATATTTCAGAAATTAGATAAAATTGTGGGAAAATTCCATAATGTTTTCAAAAGCCTTCTTTCTCAGTTTTCTAAAACACGAGGTTGTGTGGTAAACGGTTAAAACGGATGAAAAGTCACTTATGATAATAGTATATGGTGGCATATTTCTGCCGCGAGATATGAGATAGCTATCATGATGATTTTAGAAAACTGTCGCGATAAATTAAAGTTTCCTGGAAATTTTATCGAGATAGTGAAAAGTTTCCTGAAAAAAAATCACGATAAACTTAATATTTTAACGCAAAACTTTGAATCATGCACGAAGCTGACATCGAGATAAAATTATCGTGATCGCTCTATCCGTGTCTCGATATCTATAAATAGAAAATTTACCATTTGGATAAACTCGGTAGTTTTTGACTTTACAAGATTGCAGTAAGTAAAAGGTCGAGTTATTAACGATTGTAGCTTAATTGGTAAATTTTGACAAGACTCGAAATGAACAGAAGCCTGTAAAATCACAGAGACTACTCGAAATGCCTCCTACGAACAACTCTAAAACCATTCAGGGGAAAGGAGAATTCATAAGGTTGTAGACGAAGATGTTCCGAAACCGTATCTGTTTTAGATACCGTGAATGTCAGTTATGGGCATGAAAGCAAAAAAAAATCATGATACCAGTTAAAATTATCGCGATATTTTTATCGTGAAAATTTTATTATCTAGATAATATTTCCCGGAGACCTTGTTTTATCACAATAGTTCTCTTAAATTATTGCAATAGCTATCTCGTATCTCGCGGCAGAAATGTAGCAGCATACTATGATAGGTCAGAAATGTTAGGATGTTGGATAAAATATTCGAGGGTCCTGCGTTGCTCAGTGTTAAGTGTCGCACTCGTATTCTGGAGTGTCTATTTGCGTCTATTGAATTGTCGTCTGCAAATGCTTTCAGTTCGGTCAAGTCTATTTTTTGCGTTTTGTAATGGGTTAAATGAAAATTTCCAGCTTATCGTAAAGACTGCACATTTCAAGCGTAATATCTTGCCGTAATGGACAGTAAAGATCCAAGATCAGACTACATGTTCTGTGCAGCCTGATCTTGATTATCCGCAAAAGCGCACTGAGTCTCGTTTAGCATCCTAAGCGTTAAACCTTATCCTGCTAAATAACTAACATAAAATTTTCATTTCGATAGTTAAAACCAAGATATTGCTACATGTATTTCAAAGTTATGTTTCAGGGAATAAGATCTCCGTATCGGACAGTGTAGATCAAAGATCAGACTGTACGTTCTGTGCAGTCTGATCTTGATCTACGCTGTCCGCAAAAGGTCAGTAAGTCTCGCTTAGCATCCTAAGCGTTAAGTGTTTACCCGGAGAGAGAAACAACTGATGGTTCAGTTTCGGTTTCATAACATTAAGTTGTTCTACAGAGTTTTTTTTTACTCAAATCGTTGATTTACCCTTTCATTGTTCAGTCTTTTCAAGATCAAGCCACTTGCGCATCATGATAGACTAATGACAATGATGATGATGATGATAGATAATGGTGATGATTGGTTAAAACTGATGCTGATAGGACAGAAATGATGATAATTGTGGTGGTGTTTGTGGTGATAATAAGATGATAACTTACTTATGAAGAAGAAACACACGGGGCAATAAAACTGCCTTTCTTAACCTTAGGCTCTTCAGCGCGACTCAAGAACCTTTTGCGGACAGTCTAGATCAAGATCAGACTACACAGAACGTGCAGTCTGATCTTGGATCTACACTGACCGACGGGTAGATTTTTTTCCCCAAAAAACTAACTTTAAAAGAGCAACATCTGGGTTTTGGCTATCGACTTGAAAGTTTCGTTTTAGATATGAAGCAGGTCAAGAGTTAAATAATGTAAGGGTTAACTAAGCCCTAGAAAACGGAAAACCTCAAGTATCCTGATATCTTCCTTGTGCACCCTTTGTCGTTGAGCTCCCCAGCCACTTGAGGAGCAGAACGTGCAGTCTGATCTTGGATCTACACTGTCCGACACAGTCGGATTTTCTAACTAGAAAGAAAAAGAAATTGCAACATTTGAGATTCTCTTCTACAATTTACTAGAACTTTTCATTTCATCTACTAAGCAGTTTATGCGTTAAAACTTCTTCGACCTCTATTCTAACTAGCATTTACTCCTTTTTTCACAATGTATTCTACCCAATCAGTGACGAATTCCGTCCTTTAACTCTTTACCAAACGACAAAATTTTAGACTAGTCCAAATTGAAAGCAATTACAGACGACAAAATAAACGTAACTCAAAAATTGGAATTTGTTTCCAGTAGGGTAGAAAAGATTGTGGGAAAAGGAGAAAATGCTGGTAACCAGCATTTTCTCCTTTTCCCACAATCTTTTCAAAAGGCCTCTATCTCAGGGTCGTAAAAACCCGGGATTGTTTGGTAAAGGGTTAAACCACAATTGGTATGTCGTCTGCAAATGCTTTAATTGTAAATCCAATCACAGACAAATCCCATTATTTGAGCCAGACTTAATTTGATGTCTGCAAATGTTTTCAATATGGACAAGTCTAAAATTTTGTCGTTTGATAAACAGCCAAAGCCACTTAAACTACTCGTCTTGGCCTAGTCTCTAACTTGGGAATTTTTTTATGTCCTTTCAAGATGAAGGTCGTCATTGTCTTTCGTTTCTTTGTTTGATGTTGAACGCCATATTCAACATTTCTTCTATTACATCGCCTCGGCCTGTGCATATATCCTTGCGTTCCTGGAGTTTCTTTTCCCAGTATTTTTCACAACTTTCTTTCTTAACCATTTTGCTACTCCCTCCCATAAGCAAAGTCGAATTGCTGTTAAGCGGTGAGAGAGAAATCAGTCCCGTCGCAATCATTATCATCAATTCTTTGAAAAAAAAAAAAAAAAAATCCCAGCTAAGGATCGAACCAGTATTTTCTTCTTTCCCCACAATGTTTTCTGTTCAAAGAATGACGAATTGCATGTTTTAAGTAAAATTTCGATTAGTCGTCTGCAGATGCTTTCGATTTGGACACGGCTAGAATTTTGTCGTTCGGTAAGGGAGTAACAGTTTTGCCACAGATTTCTACAGACCATGAAAAAAGACTAAGCCGCGATATTAGGAGTGATTAACTCATTACCAAACTACAAAATTTTAGACTTGTCCAAATTGAAAGCATTTGCAGACGACAAAGTAAACGTTACTCAAAATTTGAAACTTGACTTTAGAAGAGTAGAAAAAAATTGTGGGAAAAGGAGAAAATGCTTGTTACCAGCATTTTCTCCTTTTCCCACAATGTTTTCAGACGGCTTCTTGTTCTGGGTTGTAAAGACCAGGGATTGTTTGGTAAAGGGTTAAACGATTATTACCGCCTGGACACAGGCAAGATAAAGAAATCTATATTTATAACAACGTTTAATTACAGAAGATGAAATACTTAGGCGTCTGGCAATGGGTAAAGATTACTGCATACGACGAAACCGTGGTTAAACTCTTTTCGTGTTGCACTTAAGAGTACAATATTCATTTTTCATGGAAATAAAAAAAAAAATAAAGGACTAGTTATAGTTTCCGAAAATTGCTTTTTATCAAGAAGCAGGAGCGAGACATAAATCTTCTAATTCCCGTACACTCGCCCACGGTCGTTTCGGGAACACCCTTTGAAATTCTTTCCGAAAAATTCTGGTATTTTTTCAACCCTAAAGAAGGCAGGTTTTGAAAACATTGTGGGAAGAAAAGGAGAAAAAAGCTTAAAAGGATTAATGCTTTTTTCCCTTCCAAGACAGACCCATCATTTAAGACACATTTTATTTGTTGACGTCTAATATTTTCATTTTGAACTTAACCCTTACAGCAAATTTCATTCTTTTAAGGATCTTAAGAAAAAAGGGCTTTTGAAACCATTGTGGAAAAAAAGAGAAAATGCGTCCGCAAAAACCTACTCAAACCAGTTACGCTAGGACAGGATGTCCAAAGACATTCTTAAAGACGCATCTTAGACGCCAGGCCCTGACACACACTAAATAGCTCCCCATGATCAATAGCACGCTAGCCTAGGCTCCAGTCCGATCTCTTTTCCCTTTTATGTATGTAAATTCGAACGTTACTTTTGTCAAAAAAAATACAATACTGTAATCATTGAACCGATAGACCCATTACCCCACAATCCCGACTATTAATAACGCACGGAGGAAGAAGCCTTTTAAATACATAGTAGGAAAAGGAGAAAATGCTTGTAACCAGCATTTTCTCGTTTCCCTACAATGTTTTCTTTTCTTTGAATCACAAAATGCATGTTTTAAGTAAAATTTGATTTTTCGTCTGCAAATGCTTGAATGTGGCATGGGACTGGTCGTATTTTCATGAGTGCACGTGCGTGAGTGTGAGGTTTATATGGATGTGTGTGTAGGTGTGCGCGAGTGTAAATGGACTGGTGCAAACTTTTTTTGATACGATTGTAATTGATATTAGTAAAGTCTTACACATCTCTTTTTAGAATAGTCGAATATTCTTTTAAATTTGTTTCGTGTATCTTAATATTTAAAAAAAAAAACCAGTTGTATTTAAATAAGACTTAAAAGACAATAATCTTGCTCTCGATTCGGACAAGGCTAGAGTTTTGTTGTCTGGAAAAGGATTAAACAGTTTGGCCGCAGATCTGTACAGACCGTGAAAAAAGACTAGACCACGATAAGGAGTGATTAAACGATTATTGCCACCTGGATCAAGGCTATAGTTACACATGTATACAAAATGGAGAAATCGAAATTGAATAACAATGATAAATTGCTGAAGATGAGATATTTAGGCGTCTGGCAATGGGTAATTTGTTTGTTTGTTTGTTTGTATTGGAGTTTAAACGCCGTTTTAAGAGCTTAGGTCATATCACGGCGGTCAGTGCAGCTACGCATATGTTTCCTGGCTTTCTCACACCAGTACTGACATAACTTTCTTTCCAAGACACTGACTACTTTTCTTACATGCATCAGAGGTGAGAGGCGAAAATACGCCGGAAAGAAAGTTTGTCTCAACGGGGTATCGCATTCGTAACCAGCAGGTCACGATTCAGATACGCTAACTACTGAGCTACCCGGGCGGGCGGCAATGGCTATGGAAAGTACTGAACACGACGAATTCTAGGAATACATAAATGATTTCAAATTTCGTGGCTGAACTCTTTTCGTGTTGCACATGTGAGTGCATGTGTTTTAAAAACCACTATTACCTATTTACTAGCTAACATTATTTTCTATGCCTACGGAGTTGATTGGAAAGAATATGGGGATTTACAGCAGGTCTTTTTTCACCCTTGTTTCGACATATGCTCGACGTTTGGTAAACTGTTGTTCGAATATTTTGATACAGTTTATGTTTTGGATCCACATTTCAGACAAAGACGCAGTACATATAAATATCAGCGCAGTGAATCATCGAACTGCCATTTATATCATCCTTGTGACTGATGAATAATGAAATTTCATCATGATATACTACAACTTGTTCACCAAACATTATTACAACATTTGAAGTACAATTCTAAGAGCTTTTCAAACTTCAAAGTAACCCAATTTCTGATTGGCAAAACTGTCCGCATCACTGTCTAAACCTAGAATTAGGCCTCGAATGTAATTCAGAATGGCTAATGAAAACATCTCCCAATGTTTAGACATAAAGTATATTATTGTCGTGAATGCTTGAATTTTCATTTTTTCCGTTACTTTTGTTTAATAAATAATGCCACTATGTAATGGAATACGCCGTATTCACCGCCCATTCTTAACAACATTATTATTCTCGTTCTCAAGAGTTCTTTTTTTTTTAATTTGAAAGTAACTCATTTCTGCTTGGCTAAACCAAACGGTTTAGCCAGTCAGAAGGTACGTTACTTTCTAAATGTAGATCAAGACTAAGAATAAAACTGAGAAGTTGGGGAATACGGACCCTTGATGTTTAAATAAAAAATTAAGTGTTGTCAATAATTGAATAGCCATTTCTATCAGTCACGTTTCAGGTTAACAAATAATACCACTATGGATTGGAATATTCTGGAAGATCTGATGTTTAAAGGTATTAAAAATATAAATGTTGTGAATGCTTGAATTCTTTTTTGTGAATGTTTTAACTCTCTCTCTCTTTTCCGTTTTCCATCTCTATCTCCTTTCTGTTTCTGTGTGTCTGTGTGTCGCTATGTTCTTTTCATCTGTTAATCTGTTTCTCCCGCTTTGAATGAACTTCTTTCTTTGTTACAATGTTTTCAAACAAAGACTGCTGCAAGACGTAAATATCGCCTGTACTCTGTAGTTGGGTGTAAAATAAAAATTCGTTTTACAAAAGTCTCCGTCTCCAGGATAAGTTTTTTGCGTCCCTTTTACTTTAGAACAAAGCGGCAAAGAAGCAATGCACTGGTTGCACTGTGGGTCTATTTCGGCATGGCAATTATCATATCTGAGATATAAAGACACAATTATTTTCCTGTTCTTATCACCCAACAGAAACATTGTCATCATAAAGTGACGACTTGGACTAGAAAGACAAGCTACAAACCTTTGGTGTTCATAACACTTTTATTTTGTATGATATATAAGCAGAAAGGCAGTCAAACAAGTACTTATAGTCTCAGTCCTAAGTAATTATTTTACACACAAAAAGAGATATTACAATAAAAGTGTGAATCAAGAATGTACATCAAGGAAAAGATGTACAGCAATAGTCTTCTCTGTGAGTTTTAATTAACTCATTGCCAAACAATAAAATTTTAGACTCGACCAATTTAAAAAAATGCAGACGACAAATGTACTGTAGCTCCATAGATTACTGAAATGGTAGAAAACACTGGGTACCAGTATTTTCTCCTTTTCCCATTATGTTTTCAAAAGGTGTCTTCTTCTGGGTCCTGCAAACGCGGGATTGTGTGGTAAAATAGTAAAGGGTTTAACTACTCCGTTTATAGTACGGAAGATGCCGGTTCTCAAGTGTTAAAAAGACATTCCTTTCGCCATTCACCCGGCTTGTTTTGCGTATGAAAACCGCGTTAAACCAGTCATTTGTATCGTTTGTCCAAAGAAATAACAGGAAAAGTGTTGTTGGATTTTACATGAAAAAATCATTCTTTTTTCATATATTCTTCTCAGAGAATGATAAAATGGAAGTGTCAGTATCAAGTTTGTCCTCAATCTCACTAGTGTTTCAGAGAAAATATGAGCCATGCTCTGTGAAAAGGGGGCTTAATGCATCTATGAAAAGTATCGACCCAGGTCAGCCTGCGCAGTCCGCGCAGGCTGACCTGGGCTGAAACTTTTCGCTACTGGTAAATTTCCTGTGTGTCCAAGGACCAGTCTACCTCATGATTGAGTCAGTTGTTAAAAAATAGCAGCTGTTATCGATCCATAGATATGTTTTGGCTTCACTGGTACAATGCATCACGGAGATGCATTAAACCGCCTTTTGCCAGAGCATGGCTCAATTATTCTTTCGATTAATTGGATTGTTCTTTGATCGAACCGACCTATAAAATACTAGAGTCATTCTCTGTGAAAACAGGGTTTAATGAATCTGCAAAAAAGTATCAACGAAGGTCAGCCTGTGCAGTTGGCGCAAGCTGACCTGTGTCGATATTTTTTTGATATTTGTAAATTTTATGTATGTCCAAGGACTAACCTCTCCTATGATTCGGTGAGTTGTTGGCCAAAATGGGATATATAGATCCATAATTATGTGATGTCTTGCTTGGTATAATGCATCACGAGGATGTATCAAACCTTAAACCGCTAAATAGATGACACTAAAATTACAACTCAATAGTAAAAGCGCAAATACTGCGATTCCAAAGTTGATTTTACCAGAAAAAATACCGTAACGGACAGTGTAGATCCAAGATCAGACTGCACGTTCTGTGCAGTCTGATCTTGATCTGCACTGTCCGCAAAAGGTCCTTGAGTCGTGCTTAGCAGCCCAAGGGTTAAACCCTTTTTTTGCAAGATCTCTGCTCATTTGTAACCGAACGATATCAAGTTCTTATCTCACTCTTTACTAAACGAAAAAATTTTAGACTTCTCCAAGTCAAAAGCGCTGGCAGACAAGAAAATAAATATGAATCAAACAAGGGGATCGGTATATGACAGGGTAGAAAATATTTTAGGAAAAGGAGATAATGCTGGTTACCAGCATTTTCTCCTTTTCTCACAAAGTTTTAAAAAATTTTCTTTTCATGGTCATTAAAACTGGGGATTGTTTGGTAAGGGTTAAATATTAACATTTCAAGATATGAGAGTAAAATCTCTCTATATTTTTCGAGTATAGTTTTCCTTCATGTGCATATCAATGTAAAGGAGCCATGCTCTGGTAAAAGGGGGGCTTAATGCATCTCCGTGCTACCTGATACCAGGAAAGTCATCACATAATTATGGTTCCATAATAAACCTTTTTTTAATAACCGACTTAATCATGAGGTAGACTGGTGTTTTGATATACAGAATTTTGACCAATAGCGAAAAGTTTCGGTCCAAGTCAGCCTGGATGAATACTTTTCGCGAATGTACTAAGCCCTCTTTTCAAAAAGCGTGGCTCAAACATAAGGGAATTAATGTCGATATTGTTGAAAAGCACTCTGCGTTATCATTAATCGAATGGTTTTTTACGCTGCTCTCAACATAATCACAGTCATATCACGGCGACAGCTCACATTTTCATGTATTACCTGGGTTCAACTTTGCGTAATTCTTTTACATTAGCATTTGTTTCAAAAACAGATTTTTTTCCTTTTCTAGACGGAAAGCAGATCTTTCAAAACAAAAGAAACAAGAGAGCAATGACGGCCCTGGATCGCTCCACTTCCTTTTTTTGATTATTAAATGTATCATGCACTTTATCGTCATGGCTGTATGGCGATTTATTTCTTTAAAGAAAATAGCCTAGCCCCACAAAAAAGTCATATCTTTTTCAAATGCAAAAATAATGTCGCTTGATACAAGCAGGTCTAATCAAGTATTGTTCATACCAAATATCAATAAACTATTACAAAGAGTGCTTTGAAAAGATTTCAAAAACTTTAGTACTACAAAAGATTTCTTCAATGGTATAAATGGTAAAGTTCTGGAACAAAAAAACTCTGTATATGATACAAACCTCATTTCATATTAATTCAACTCATCTGGCCATCTAATTTAATAACTCTCACTGATAACTGAACATGTTCTATCCAATGCACTGGAATATCCAGCACAAGTTTGAAACATAAAGGGAGGTAAATAGTAACAATCTACATATAACTGTTACGAGTGAACAGAATATATTTCCCTTGATCAATACGTAAGCTTTGAAGCCATATTGACTTGATGTGTTACAGAAGATTTCCAAAATTTTCACAATCTAAGCCTTTTTAAACTGTCTTAAGTTGAGGGCTACGGTTTAAACAATCTTACTACAGGTCTACTTGTTGAAGCTACATGCAAACTTTGGTAGACTTAGCCCTCACGGTTAGGGACCTGAAGATTTCTTTCATTTTCAAGATATAAGCCCATGTAAGACTTGTGACCCGCGGTTGGGGCCATTTTTGACTCTAGGGATATACATTTAACAATCTTGGTACAGGTCTAGAGGTCGAAGCTACATGCCAAGTTTGCAACCAAGGCCTCATGATTAGAAAAAAAAAAAAAAAGATTTTAAAGCTTTTACTATAACAACCCATGAGAAACTTGTGACCATAGGGGCGGGGCCGATTTTTATTAAACTTTGAAGAATTTTGGTACAGGTGTCTATCACATGAAGCTACATGCCAAATTTTGCAGCCCTAGGCCTAGTGGTTTCAGACGAATATTTTTTTAGATTTTCAATTTTCTTCAGTTTTGTCAGAGTCTTCGCTGGAATTATATTCTTCGAAGAAATGAGGAGGGCAATGGAAGGATTAATTCCATAAAGTTTTGTCAAAATTGGTTTAGTAGTTTCAGAGAAAATATATTTGAAATAAAAGTTAATGCACGCAAGGATTACGGACTCAGAGGCATGACATAAGCTCGCTGGCCTTCGGACAATGAAGATATCACACTATTTTTTTCCGCCCTGTAGACACTGTTTATATGGGACAGACATATACTTTTGCGAACATGTTTTCTGTGCTTGTCAATGAAAGCCAATAGTTTAGCATTTCTTCATGTTTTTTTCCAATAAATGAGCTACGCTCTGTGAAAAGGGGATTTTATCAACACCGTGATGGATTATACCAAACAAGTCATCAAATCTTTATGAATCAATGACATCCATTTTGTCAAAAAACCGACCGAATCATGAGGTACAATGGTCCTTTGATATGTATAAGATTGATCAATAGCAAAAGGTTTCGACTCAGGTCTGCCTTTGCAGATTGCGCAGGCTGAAATGGGCCGACCATTTTTGCAGATGCATTTAACTCCCTTTTCTCAGAGCATGGCGTATACATAATAGACAAGTTACAAGTTCTAAATACACCGCAAAAAATGAGTGTTTATTCAAATCTCAATAATACCATTTAAAAGTGTGGAAATTATAGAGAATGTGACATTCTGTTATTGTATGTCGGTCCAAGTATTAGTCGCTAACAAGAAAATTGCATTTTAAAACTATGTAAAAAGTTGCCAAGTCGCTCTACATTTAACTTTATACCTGATTCTAAAATGCATTTTTCTTTCAGCGACTAAAATTTGGACGGACCGCACAGATTGTCATCTTCACAATAATATTCATACCTATAATTCATTGTATGATACTAATTTACTAGTAAATGCATTTTAACACCCTCACTGTATACTTTTGGCCGCTAATGGGCCTTTAACCTGCTAAAAAATTTAAATGAAGCTTACCCGCCGATCATAAAAACCGAAATATTCCTGGGTGGGGGGTAAGGGGGAAAATACTCCTTATCGGACAATGTAAATCCAAGATTATACAGCAGGTCCAGTGCTTTTTAAATCTACTCTTAGACAGGTCTCTGAAAGCTTTGTATTCCCTTGTCAATACATGCGTTCTCCAGTGTTAACGGTCGATACTGAAATCTACTAAAGTCCCGAGAGGACTTTTAATTGTATTGATACTCGAATTCATTTTTCCCGCAATTAACTATGAAACACATGAAACAAAAATTTGAATGACTTTTTATCATTTTAAACATTACCATGGATGAAAATATGTACAACCTACACCACTATCTTGAATAATAGTTTTATACATTTAAAGTATACATTTAAAGCAGAGTTGGTGCAATATTCTCACTCCCCTATAGGTGAGTGTTATTACAGCATATCTATTCAACAAAACAAATTTATATTATGCATTGAATATAGAGTTATGACATTTTAACTCAAGTACAACATCGATACAAGTGACACCACCAAATGGCTAATCATCTTCCTGATAAAAAATTCTCCAACAAGTCTATTCAACATCGCCTTCCTCATCAATTTTGATGTTTTCTTCGATCTCGCTTTCGATAGCGCGCATGCGCTTTTCTCGAGCGTGCTTTGGGACATCATCAAGTGAAGCTGACAGGAAGTTGTAGAGTACTTTTATGGCCACCTTTTCATCGTTCTCACAAGCAAACACGTAGTCTCCACAGATTTTTACGAAGCCGTTCCAGCCCTGAAAGAGAAAGCAAAACAACAAAAAATGACATAAGCTGCAGGGTATACTTCAAGAGAAGCTACCTTATAGTTCAACAGTGAAAAGTAGGAGAAATAAAACACTTTTAACACCTATAAACTGTCCTATAAACTGAACCAGTGACGATAGAACATACGCTTAACTGACATACAACAATTTTGGGCAAGATTGCCCATCAAAGTCTTCCAACTGTTAGAGATATATTATAAATGCTTAAGAATACAAGTTATTTCAAAACTGATATTCTGTCTACTCTCAAAGGAAACTTCGGGTTTGCTCTTACATTTTACCAAATTTTGTCATGCGTTAAGCTTCATAAAGATGGTTCATGTTCAAGCTCATGGAAGAATATCATAAAGACAAGTATTCTGACTTTCGGAATAAAAATTTAGTCTCTAGAATGCACAAAAAACTTTTCAAAAATATGACACAGAGACCTACATCTTTATCCCATGGTTACCCTTTTTGAAAGTTGTTATCAAGGCCAACATCCCGTCCAGAGTCATTGATGATAGGAACAACAATTGTTGCCCCTAAAATAAACACAAAATTCTTGTAAAATTTGACCAATGGACATATGCTTGTACTTTTGACCTGAGATAACCTATTTTCAAAGCTGTTCCACATATCATCAAAACTAGCATTCTGACAAAATGGACTGAAAAGAGTGTACACAATATTCTTAAGATTTCACCTTGTGGCCTATTTTTTCACCCAAGGTGACTAAAACTCGTCTGCGATACTATCAAGACACACTCTTTGACAAAGCATCGAACCTGAAATGTGGCCTCCAGATTGAGGACAAGGTTTACCTCTAAGCCATTGCCTTACTTTTTGACCCCAAGTAACCGACTTTTACACTAGGTTGCAATATCAACGAGACAAACATCATGACAATAGAGTGCACAGAAGGTTTCTCGAAGATTTGACAAAGTAATATACCCTGTTGACCCTATATAATCTATTTTCTATATTGACTATGACATTATTAAGACATACATTCTGACAAAGTTTCACAATCGAAATTACGGTCTCAAAATTGTGAACATTTTTTTTTTTTTTTTTTAAAGACTTTACCCACTGATCCCTCTTTGACCCTTCTTGCTCAAATGAGCCAAAAAACTGATGACTTTATTCAGCTTAAATATAGATATAATTCAAACAAGGTAGTAGACTGATAGCTCTGTCCCAAGAGTTGTCGGGTCATACTTTCGAATGCCAGCCACGGGAAATAGTACATGTATTTGCTATCTTTTTGCGGTCCATCCAAAGTAAGAGTGATTGTCATGTCCATATGATTTTCTTTTAAAAAATATCAATTTGGTTGAATGAAAGGAAATCACGTATTTGAATGAAAATTTATATCTTCCGTTTTTTTAATTGTCGACTAAACATTGGCAAAAATTTTCTGTTTTGTGCTTATTCATCTACATATTTGAGCTACTCTCTGGCAAAACGGGCTTTGATGTATCAGTGATACACTACACCGAGCAATTTTATCACATATCTATGGATACATAAAATACATTTTGTCTAACAACCGACTGAAACAACACGTAGACTGGTCCTTGGACCAAAAGGAAAACGTTTCCATTCAGGTCAGCCTGTGTAAACTGCGCAGGCTGACCTAGACGATTCGTTTTCGTTTTCGATGCATTTTACCCCCTTTTCACAGAGCAAGGCTCAATTACACGTTCTGCACGCTGTATGGAAGCCTTAAATCTCTCGGCATATTTAGTGTTCTCCAGTTTCTTCAAATAAACCTCGCCCGCCTGAGTATCATCTTTCAGAAATTTCAATGTTGCCACCATGTTCTCCCAGAACTGGATAATTCTCGAAAACTGACGGTCTACGTCACCAAGGCGCGCTGAGGCTTCAACAAGACTTCGAGCATCCCCAAGATTTTCTGAAAAGATGAACCCAAGGGTCTACTCTAAGAAGAGTACATCGTATTTTAAGCAAACATGTAAAATTACAGAAGCTGGTCTTTGAATTCGTATGACAAAATTAGCCTGTAGTTTTGTTTTATTGAGAGGCCTGATTATGAAGGCTTGCTCCTTTTCGGTTACAAAGCAATTTATACATATCTTTCACGAAGTAATTCTATTGGTTTGATTCGGCTCATCCTTTCATTAGTATTTCAGAGGGCAAGTACGCCAATCTATTTATTTTATGCTTTTCGTTATTTTATCGGTAAATAATGGTAGATTATAATTACGGTTTGATAATTCACGGTTACGACCAGTGAAATTTTGCCTTAACTCTTCAATTGAAGTCGAAAACAGTAGTTCCCTCGCACTAGTTACGTAGGTAAACAGTGCGTGCCATTCAACCACATGGAAATATGACGTGATTTACGCGTAGTTACCCTACATTTCCGCGCTTAACGTAGTGTTATAATGCGTTGTTAAGTGGAGGGGGTACGCCACTGTGTATATACGATCCCTTGTCTGCACTGAATGAAAATGAACACATTTTGAATTTATTGATAGAAAGAAAACGCATTCAATTTGAATATTCATAAAGACCCTGACCTGTGCTTTCCATCCATTTATCTCTGTTGGACTTCAGATGTCTAAAGTCTTGGTCCATCTTCTTTTTCTCCTTCTTGAGTTTTTCTTGAATAACGTAGCACCTGTTTTAAAAAGTCAAAGTTTGCCAGTCTATTTGGGAGTTGCGTACAGTATATACTATGCCGATCGTTGTTGCCGGTACGCAATTGATTTCCGACTGATAAGAAATCGAGAAGAACCATGACACCTCTGTGCCAATACCAAACGGATAATTTCTATGAGGTTTCGATATAAGTCGGGTTCACTAGGTAGTTTCGCCGGAATTTCGTTGAAAGTACGAAAGTTATACGTTTTTTGAAAACCTTATCGTACAAGCAAAAAGAAAATAAATGTTTCCATTTGCTCCGAGTACTGAAATGGCTGCCAACTTTGATTTTTCAAAATGGTTGTTGTGAAATATCCTTTCGTCAATATCTCAGCCTTTAAATGACGTAGAATCGTTATTTTGACAGTTACGAGGGTCGTTCATTTAATTGTGTCACTAATAGGCCTCCATACCACATGACCATATGTATCACACAGTAATAACGGAAATAATGTGCCTTATTCATGACAATGCAGCCGTTCACAAGTCTGCAATTGTTCAGAATGTCCTGGAAACGGAAAAGGTGGTACAGCTTTCCTATCCACCCTATTCTCCCGACCTCAGCCCATGCGACTTTTTTGATATGGCTCTAAAAGTGCCTTCGGAAGTGGCATTTTTCAGCGTCTGCTGGGTATTTTGCAGCCTTCACAGACTTGTTTTCCATACTTGAAAAATGTGTAGGGATAATATTTTGAAGGGATGAAATAAACGAATCATATGCATTTGATATAATACGTCTTACAAAAAACCCAGTGACATAATTAATTGAGCGACCCTCATGAACTACCATTTTTAGGGCCAGGGAAATCAAAATAAACGAATAAATGAGCTTTACTAACCATAACCACAAAACTGTTTGACTGAATTCTATTCTATTCAATTTTATTGAAAATTTAACAAGTGATTAGACATGAATTTTCATTATGTGTCCATTTACCCTTTACCAGACAAGTTTTGTTTTTAAGCCCCATAGGTAGAATGCTTTCTAGCTCCACTGTTCAAAGTCCAGCGAGGTTATGTCATGGCCCTGTGTCCGTTGTGCGTCCGTCTGTCAGTGCGTGAATTTATTTCCTTTAAAAACTCTGGTTGCCATGGCAACAATACTGAAAAATATAGAAAATCTTTCAAAATCTTCTTTTCCGAATCCATAAGACCTTGAGCTACCAAAATTGGCCTGTAGTTTCCTCCAGTAGACCTCTACCAAGTTTCTTAAAATTATAGCCCTGGGGTCAAAATTGGCCCCGCTCCGGGGGTCGCAATTTTTATGGGCTTATATAGTGAACAATTTCAAAATCTTCTTGTTCCTAACCATAAGGCCTAGGGCTACCAAATTTTGCTCGTAGCTGTACCTGGTGGGGCTCTACCAAGATAGCCAAAATTATAGCCTTCGGATCAAATTTGGCTCCGCCCTGGCAGTCACAAGTTTTACATGGCCTTTTATACGGAAATGTTTTAAAATCTTCTCGTTCAGCTGTATTATTTTGTGAGTATTATCATCTAACAGATCTACTCCAAAATTGTTCAAATTAAAGCCCCTGGTGTCAAAATTGACCCCGAACCATATATAATTAATATAACATGTGCTTACATACTGACAATTCTAAAAATCTTCTTGCTGCTAGCCATAAAATCTAGGGCTACCAAATTTTGATCTAGCATGAAATTGTTCAAAATTTAGAGCTGGGATCGAAATTTCCCATTTCCCAGGGACCTCATGTTTTGCAGGGGCTCTATAATTATTGAAGAAACTTTGAAAATCTTCTTATTCATAACCACACGGCCTAGATCTGTATTATTTGGCACATGGCTTTATCTTATAGACCTCTACCAGGACTCATATAATTATAACTTTGTAGTCAAAAATATCTTCGCCCTGGGGTCACAACTTCCACATGGGTTTTTGTAGAGAAAACTTAATAAGTCTTATTGTTCAAAACCATTTGGCCTAGAATCGTAATGTTAAAATTTTGGTATTTATGGTTGGTACTTATTAGCCAGCGGAGCGATACAGGGTCATCATGGCCTTCTTATTTAAAACATTGTGAGAAAAGAGGAAAATGCTGATAACAAGAATTTTCTCTTTTTCTCGAAACGTTTTCTTCCTTTTGAGAGACAAGTGCCACAATGATATGAGACAAAGTTAAATTATCATCTGCAAATGCTAACAATAGAACATGTCTAAAATTTTACCTAGTATACAGTTAACGATCAATATACTCTACATACATCTCTTTACATATCATCATCATCCTTAACACCAGTTTCATACTCATTCTGTGTGTGATCATGGTGTGACATTAACCGCAATACTAGTAAAGATCAGTGCAGGGTAAGCTCTCTGTTCTTCAAGAGCCTCGTGCAGATAAACAGCTTGTTCTACATTGACAGGTAACCATCTCAATTATGGCCTTTGGTACTGGAAGGGCATTTGTCATGGTTGGTTTCAGCTGGCTATCGGCCTCCAAGAAGTAGCTATTCAGTAGCAGATTGAACTGGGGATCTCGCATTGCAATGCTGGCCTGTCCCTATACTCTGGCTTGGATATTAACCGTCAGGACATGTTGTTTCAGAGCTCCAAGGGTAGGTGGTAGCTTGTCACTTTCTGCCACATGTTTGCAGAAGAGATGCCATCCAAGATAAAGCTAGCTAATGTGCCCAACATGGTTTTTGTCTCATCTATGATATCATCAAGACAAACATTCTGACCAACTTTCATGAGTATTGGGTCGAAAAATGTGGCTGCCAAAGCGCACTCAAGGTTTTTCAAAGATTTGACCTGGTGACCTACTTTTTGACCCAATGTGACCCATTTTCAAACTCGTCCAAGATATTATCAAGACAAACATTCTGATTAACTCTCACTGGTATTGAACTGTAAATGTAGCCTCTAGCTCATACACAAGGTTTTCCATGGTTTGACCAGTTTGACCCAGTTACTTAGTTTCGACCAGACATGACCCCTCATCAGAATCAGCATAAACGATTGAACGAAAGTACTTTAAGGTAAAATACAATTTACGACAGGGCAGTAATTATGAATGATCCAAAATGCAAAGTTCAATAAATAATTTATATGCGAATGTATAACACAACGACGATTCAATAGATCTGAACACGTGCTACTTTGATCCAGCAGACTATACACCTGTTTGTACACAGTGTTTTCATACATGGATATTTTCTCGGGGGTATATTAACACCGTCGCTCTTCTCAAATTATTTATTATTTGATATATGCTTTCTGTAGAACAGAATGAATATCATATATATTGACCTACATTACCTTTGATATTTCCTTGAAGACATTGCAGAGTGGACTCCCTTTTCAAATATGAAAATGCCAGGGAACTTTCCTTTCAAATATAAGATACCTAAGAGGTTACTGAATTAGATCTATCACGAACGAGAAAGTGGACCGTTCAGTATTTTTTACCCTCTAGACCGACGTATGAATAGCAAACAAAGCATAATGAAATGTAAATAGATAATTTAAAAAGTAAATGCATTTTATGAGAGAAGAATCGAATTGAAACAATCCAATTTGCGAATTTGTATTTTTAACTTAAAAACTGAGCCTCAAATGAAAACTGAATTATCGCGGACCGATATCTTTTACTTCCCTTTAATATTTGTTCCAAAGGCTAATAATGTCCACGTGACTTTCCTGACTGTAGGGTACACAAGATTTTTTTTTGCAAATATTCAAGTATAATACCTCGAAAAATAAAAAAAAAAAATAATAATAATGTTACTTTTCTTAAAACTTTTGGTCATTGGTGAGTCGCCTGGAAAAACTAATCCGCTACCATTCAATTCCACGTTTAACGAGCTTGGGAAGGAAGGCTGTTGAAAACAATGAGGGAGAAAAAGAAAATGCTGACAACTAGCAATTTCTCCTTTTCCAACAATGTTTTCTTTCTACCTCTCTCAAAACAAACTTCAAGCTTTGAGTCAGTTATATTGTCCTCTGCAAATGCATTGAACTTGGACTAGTCTTGAATTTTGTCATTTGGTACGGAGTTAAAACATAAGAATTTTAGATACAGCAGGTAGAAACTGCGCTTCGATAGGCATTCTTCACACTTATGTACGAAGTAGTTTATCGATATATGATAACGCAGTTGGTTGACCCATTCTGTGTTTTGTTTTCGATGTTTTTTGGATACAAGTGACACGGGACCGTCGTTTAGTATAAAAATAAACCAGAAAAGCAATGTGTGAAAGTGATGATGATATCGTGTACACATATAACCTAACAATAGTCTTTGTAGATCCACTTTATAGATTATGATAAGATAAAACAAAACACACATAAGCTAGAATTTGAAAAAAGACTTGAATTTCGAGTCAAAAGCAAGGTGTAAGCTTATTTATGATCGTGTGGTGTATAAAGCCATTTTCAACATTATTTCAGTGATATCGCGGCGGCCAGTGCACCTATCCAGGCTTTCCTGGATCTTCTTTTCCCAGTACTCCGCACGATATTTTTTCCAAGTCACCGGCTACTTTCCCACAGAACCATCGTCGAAACAATGGTCAGCGGTGAGAAAGAAATGAATCCTGTCGCAATGACTATCATCGATCCTCCGAATGAAATTGGCAGAGCCGAGGATCGAACCAGCGATCTCCTGTTCTCAAGTCCTGTACGCTAGCGACTGAGCTACCGCGGCTCGGCAAGCTTACTTAAGGATAGGGCACTCTAATGGGATTCGGGTAACATTGCCTTTCATCGCCAAAATATCGTCCGTATTTGGCTAAGACTCGGGTAATCCGAAATCGATGCGGAGAACCAGCGTCTATCGGCCGATCGATTATGGATCACCCGAGTCATAGCCAAATCTGTACGTTTTTCGGCGATGAAAGGCGATGTTACATGAAACCCATTAGGGTGCCCTATCCTTAAAGAACAAATATCACAACTTTATAATGTATTGATTGCATAACCCAATAAATCATGCTCTTCTACTTATTTCATACCTTGACGAATTCATGTTCATGAACAGACCCTAACATGTGCTGGCTAACCCAGGGATCTTGTATATATGATCCCTATTTAACCTGGAGAGAGAGAGAGAAAAAAAAAAAAGGCTCTTAACATTTTTAGAAAAAGAGAAAATCCGGGTGATCAGTATTTTCTCCTTTCCTTACAATGTTTCCTACCATATCAAAGGCAAATTCTTTTGTTAGAAATTTTGCCAAATCCTTTGAATTTTGGTATGTCGTATAGTGGACCGAACTCTAAAAATATTCAGCGTGCTATTCTATGTTCTATTACCTTACTTTAATAGTTATTCCAAATGCTAACTTCTGTAACGAGACTTTACTAACTATCGAGTATGCAACGTGTTTTTTGCAAATATTAAAGGATAATTACTCAAAATATTGAAAGTGAATGTGAGTTTTGTTAATAGTTAGTTATTGAAATGAAACTTATACATTTATTATGTAACAAAAATATATATAGAAAAAACGATCCACGATCTCCAGCTTCTCATTAAACATGCTACAGAAAGGGAGGGGTCAAGTAAATCATTGTTGAACTAGTAGCAATTATGTTTCTTGAATTATAACAGTTGCAGCCTTTTCCTCATAGAGGCAATAACATTTCTAATTGTTCTTCTTGTGTATGTCAGTAGCTATATTTCCGATGAAGGTTTTGTGGAAAAGCAGCCAGTGGTTTAGGAAGATTATAATGCAAAGTACTGGTAATAGAAACTCAAGGAAGCATGGCGAGGTGCGCTGACTTGCAATAGAACTGAAATAATTTTGACAATGCAGTTTAATACCATATATAACCAGATAAAGAATTAATACCTTGTTCAAGTACTAGTGAATCATCTTTGAACAATAACATCAAAAATGTAAGAATGCAACTTATGACATGTGCATTTTTTATGTAATATTTCTGTTCGAATGCAACATTGCCAACAAGGCCAATTCCATATAAATAAGCTTATTGTATTTATGTCAGAAATATAGTAACCATAGAAGGTAAATTTGTTTTGTTGTTGCTGTTGTTTTTGTTGCATGTGTGACTTTGTTTTTGGCATGCATCTGATACTTCTATGTTGGTGATGGATTATATCAGTTTCTCAATCAGTTTTGTAAGTTGACACTAAATATTTCAGACGGGGTAGACATCCCAGGAAAGACACAATTAAGTGGACTGTGAGCGTCATGTGACTGAAATATAACGCAGAAAAAAGCCCAAAAGACAATTAACTTATTAAAGAACAACTTCTGTGTATGTATGTGCTGATTATTTCCTTATCTTTGAACCTGGGATGAACCAAAAACTGCAACGAATACATTCATGAAACTTCTTATAAGCCCAAACGGAAGTACTATGTTATGCCAATAAGTATGACTCTTTCCATTTTTCAAAAAAAAAAAAAAAATACCTTCGAAGCTCATAAGAATATGATCAGAAATATTATATTTACCGTAGTTTTAAGGGTTGAGACTATTTCCTCCTCTCTCGTATAAGTTTTCATTAGTTGCACCCGAGGTCATTCACCTGTCTTTCCGTCTGTTAGCTATTTCATGTCTGCTTTTTAAAATGTCTTAAACCCACGGTCTGATTTTGAAAATATACATACACAATTTATTACGGGCACTTTGATAAGACGACATGCAGGCCCACGGTCACGGTCACTGCAGCAGTCAAGAGTGAAATTTGTGCTCATAAATCATATCCGCTCAATAACTCTTAAACCATTTGTCTGATTTTAAAAATATTTCACGCATACATGCATATGCACCTTGATTAGATAATGCATAGAGCAGCTCTAGGTTTTAAATGCCAGGCTCCAAGGCCAAGGTTACAGAAAAGCGACAAAGGTTAAATGCTTCTTTTAATTTCTTTCAGGCGTATATTGCATCGCATTACAGAGCTTTTGTCGATAATGTTTCCTAATGTCACGATTTTCGTTACTTTCAGTCCAAGACTAAGACAACTTTTACTAAAAGTAGACTTACATGAACCTTGGATATATAATTAGCAAAACTTACACAGAAACTGCTACTTTACAAAGTATGATTTCTGAATAATTGCTCAGACAATTCTGAGAAGTCATACGACATCTTCATCAAATATTTAATTGTAAAACCCTGAAACTTTATTGAAAAACATTAAAAAAAAAAAAATTCATATAAATATCTATTGATTTTACTCATTGGCATTATAATTACATTAGCAGTCTTCTATTATTGTATGATCGTTATATGTTTTGTTTGAATGTTTCCTCTGAATAGAAAATACTTTTAATGTTGTTTATTGCTGTCAAAAATATGTTGCTGTAACTAAACTGCTGTCTTTTTTTACAACTGTCTGAATGTGCTTATGTAAGTCTCTGACACAGGAACAATATAAAAAATAAGAAAATATAAGTATTTTCTCCTTTTCCGGAGGTTTTTTTTTCAAAGCAGTCTCCCTTGGGACCACAGGAATATGAAATTTTATAATGGGTGGTTTTAAGACACTATTTCCTGAGTAAATTATCTTCCCAAATCTGACACCAAACGATTAATTTCCAGCTCGCTGTTTTTCAGTATTGTCAGTACTTTGATTAATACTATAAGGTTTCCAAAAATGTATAAAATTCATTCTGTCCACAAAATTCCGGCGGAAGTAAAAAATTCATACATAGTGAAACTGACTATATGCATAAAATCACCAGCGGGCATTGGTATCGAGAAGAACTATGACACCTCTGTGCCTATTCCAAAAGGATAAATTCTAAGAGGTTTCGGTATGCATAAAATCACCAGCGGGCATTGGAATATACACTCGTTGATAATCAGTAGACCCAGAGTAAATATTTCAAAGATCGAAGGGCTACCTGCTTTCCTGGAATCATCTCGGCGCAATGCCGGTATAATCAATGGGCATACTAGCAATATGCGGGTTATGCAGTAGAAAGTTTAACGTTGAATATTGCTCGGCGATACACATGGTACTTGTGCCTTGATTGGAGGTATAATATGATAACTTTGGATAAAGCGTGCATGTGGCAGCAAAGCAGCTCAAACCGTGACTGTACAAGCGTAATGGCAAATTTACATTTGGCGTTACACTATTACACTTTCTAAGATTTCTGCACGTAAATATATGACACTGAGACAACATCCTACAGTCCAACCTAACTTTAGTCCTATTTATAAGACCCTACGTACGTTATTTCACATTTTGACATTCATCGTGTACGTAGGGTCTTATTGGTTCCTTCTTAGGTTTCTTTAGCAAACTCCGACATCGAATTTTGTCGCTGTTTGAGCAACAAATTCGGACACTTAAAATACAAAGTGCCCAATAAAACTTATATCGGTAACAAGATAAATCAATATTGAACCGATTTTAAAGATTTGATTGTAAAAGACTTACGTTTTATGAGTTAAATCCGCTTCTATTCACACTACCCTATTTTTAGAGTGAAACCGGTGTGTAAGAGTGTAGTTAACGCAACTAAAAGAATTTTTTTAAACGAAATTCCTTTACCTTCATTAAAGTGTTACAGAAAGGGGCAACCCTCATTCACAAACATAACTTTGCCTAGAAAGAAGTGCTGAATCGTCTAATGGTCCATAACAGACAGTTATCGAGTTTTAAGACTGTTTATAAATAAAAGAAACGCCGAGAGAATGTCCTAGTAATTCGTCCCAAATCTAGTTCGTTCCCACGTATTCTGAATCGATTTCCCCGGATTCCTCGTCCAACATGAGTTTCTGATACTTTCTGGAGTTGGTGTGTTAAATAGAGTGACAACTTTCTTGAATGACTGGTTAAGTGTTACATATCAGATTTTAAGATGTTTTATGTGCATGGCTTTATTTTACGTAGATAAAGACATGGACATAAATGAACGTACGGCAGTGAGGCTCCAAGTATTTATGTAAAGTATAACTTTGGTAAATATTGAAAAGCTTCATTTCATGAAAGAGGAATTAGATCTATCGTCGATCGACGTGTTTTCGAGGGGTGCATGTTTTCTAACCCGAAATGCATCCCAGTCACCTTTTTTTTATGAACCCCTTATTTGAATGCAAACAATAGTTTCACTGCTGTTAATTTAGGAACTGCAACCAAAACAAGACCGTATGCATGTTTCTAAAGGAAAGATCGGTTTTGGTGGCATTTTTATGACCTTTTTTGGATCAGAGTTTGTTTGTTTGTTGTTGTTTTTTTTTGTCTCTTACGACGGAAAAAAAAAATCCAGACCACTCGCTGTTATTACTGAGAGTGAATATTTCCAACCCTTTTATTAAGACACTGAATATTTTCAGGTGATTTATGATAAAGTAGTTTTGAAGAAAATTCCTAGTCCTTCACAGCTGCTAATAAATTGATAGAAGGAACCAAAACCGGTTTTTCCGCTTAGGGTACACTTAACCCCTGAGCTGTAAATCTGTGGTTAAGATTTCATATTAGAGGGTTGGACAATAATGGTTCTCAACTACAGCTTAAGCAACCCATATTTATTATTTGCAGCAAAAAAAGTCTGTTAGATCAAGATAATTGTGAAAATTTTCTGTTTAAAGTAATTAAAAAGCTGAAAAGACGGTCTGAAGTCTCTGATCGGGCTAAGTCTAACGGAACATTCTGTTGTGTCATGGGTTTCTGCGTTTTTTGCACCGATCAATTTTTCATGTCTGTTAATTTATGGATAGGTATTTCCGCATGATTTGACAAAGAAAATGTAAAATAAGGGTGTCAATTTACTACAAAACTGTCATTTTACACAAGATAACGGAAAAATAGCTCTTTTTTATTTTATTTTCTTGCGTGAGGTTTCGCGTGTAGCCAAAATTTTATTACGTGAATTTCAATTCCACAACTTGATTTTCGTATTAATTTGCTTGAGCAGGATTACTGCAAAAAGCATTATTTTTTATTTTCTGGTATTCTAGTGCTGCTGTCAAGAGAAGGCCAATGGACGCTAAATTTTACACTCGTCCGTCCCGTTCATCGCGCTTCAAAAACTGAAGCTAATTGACTTAGAACTGTTCATTTATATTAACCAAAAAAGTTAGTTCTAGTGATGGGAAGCATTTTAGTTGAGTTTTGGTATACATTATCTTTTTTCATGAACTGTTCAATGGATATTTAAAGCCACGCAATGAGGTCGGAGTTTCCAATGTCTAAATTCAGCTTCTGCCACAAGACCGAAGTGCTGAATTATGTTGTTATCGTTGAATATACATGATTCAAGTAGGGACTATGGTTATACAGGCATTTCACATTAATTTATGAGGGGGTTATAAAAATAATTTTGGTAAACAGAACTTCATTTAAATATTCGTGAAATAAAACCGTCAATTAAGCCCTTCGAATCGTTGGTCCAACCTGTCACTTATTCTGTGTCAAAATGCTTGTTGGCCACAGGAAATTGTGCAAAAACACCGATCTTTATGCAATTGACAGAGCCAGTGAATTCATAATCGTTACTGAATGCAGTTCAAAATATCTAAAAAGGTTAAAAAAATTGGTTGCCAAAACCAACGTTACAATCCGGTCGGGGGGGGGGGGGGAAGGGGGGGGTCAAAATAATTTCGTTCAAAAATCGTTTGGAATGTCGGTTCTTTATTTAACCCGAAATATGCTTGTAAATATGGCGGCATTTGTGTTGAAAAAGTTATACGATTGAATTCTAGACGAATATATCATAAATGTGGCCCTTTTTGAGAGAGAAAAAAGTAAATTTGTATCCAGTTAAGTTATCTTTCATGTTTAGTTCAGTGCTTTTTCAACATTATCTCGGATTTTAGGAAATCGAATTTGCTACACAGAACTAAGTGGGGCCCGTTTAGACGTAACATGCAAAAGAAAAGTAAAATGTGAAATGTCCGATAGATAAATGTTGAACAGCAAACAAGCATGTGTACGTCTAAATATTTGAACTAACCTAACTGGAGCCCTGTTCTGCACAGGTAAGTCTATCCTGCCTTAATGAGGAATGTTTAAAATCAAAGAATGAAAAAATACTATTGCACTTCCTTCTTTTCAGTAAATAAGCCACCTAACAATGGCACGAGTATAATGCCTTTACCAAATGCTCACGTGTTAGGGATCTTGAAGTAAAAAGCTTTCGAAAAAGAAGTGACAAGAAAAAATTATGATGGTAAAGGACAATAAATATCATTTGAATCATGCCTTATTTATCATCCATTTGCAAATGAGTCATGCTCTGTAAAAAGAGGATTTAATGCATTCATATCATTTGCATAAGTATGTGCCGACGTCAAGCCTGCATAGTCCGCACAAGCTAAAATGGGTCGATATATTTTGCTATTTGTGAATTTTCTACATGTACAAGAACCATATTCGTACCATTTGATCCACTCGGTTGTTGGGCAGGATCGATTTTGTTGATCCATAATTACGTGTACGAGATGATTTGGCCTGCAACACGTGAAAAGGGACATTCGGACATTTGCGTAAAGTGTCGTCTCGGATCAGCCCGCGCAGTCCGCGCAGGCTAATCCGAGACGGCACTTTACGACTACATCAGATTTTGTGCTATAGTAGACTTGCGCAAAACAGAAAATTACATAAAAACGGAAAGTGTCGTTTCGGATTAGCCTGAGCAGACTGCGCAGGCTGATCCGAGACGACACTTTACGCAAATGTCCGAATGCCCCTTTTCGCGTGTTGCAGGCCATTTGCTTGGTATAATACTTCACGGAGATGCATTAAACTCCTTTTCACAGAGTATGGCTCAAATGCTTTCCAGTCGGTCTAGATATTTTCAGTCTGGTAGAGTTTTAAATTAGTCATCTGTTACAAACACAGAAAGACAATCTAAGGTACACCAAATAATCTGAACCAATATCCTACGACTTGTAAAAGTCAAATCATAGCCAATGCCGGTCGGTCATGGATTTTTACGACTGTCTTGTTATAAAACCACCTTGTACCCATATTGCAACTAAGACACATTTAAATACAATTTGACCTGTATTCCTGTCACAACATACATTTAAAACCCACTTTGCTGTTAATCTCAAAAGATTAAATGCTGCTGAAACTGAAGAAATGCATAAAGAATAATCCAGTATGTTAGAAGGCAGAGAGACAATGGCTGCGTATTGACCTGTCTCATTGACTTTGTCAAACGAGTAACAATACTAAGTGCACCTGACACTCACTTTTGTCCTGTATCCATGGCCTCCGTCTTCATTTCCTGCGCTCGGGTAGATATCAGACTAAAACAATCTCTTATCAGGTCCTTATCCTACACAGAAACAAAGACAGAGTCATAATTGTGCAAATGTGCCAATATAATTATATCAAACATGATTATAAATATTGCGGCAGCTTACGAAATATGAGACCCAATAGTGGCCACAAGTACACGATTCCGGAGTCAAAATGAAGGCAAATTTAATTCATATCATTTAAAAGTAGGTATATTATTGCATGCATCTATTTAAAAATGAGTTACAGCACATTTGTAAAAGTCGCTGGCCGAAGTGTAAAATAGAATTTAAGTTGGCAAATAATGGGCCTTTAAAGGAAGGGGCAAAAGTAGCATGTCTAACCCAAAGATGCAATGAAACATTTTTCACTACAAGTTTATGTTTTGGTACTGAAATTAGACTAGCGAAATCCTCTGATTTAGATAATTTGTAACAAGTAAAGTCATTGTTTCACAAGGTCGCAAAATATCAATATTTATAAAAGCAATGAAACTCTATAATAGTTAATCATAGAAAGAGGTTTTGTCAACAAAGTATCCAAAGGTATATTGATAAAGTATTACATAATCAAAGTATTGTGAGTAATCCACAACGGTGTAACATAAAAGGTGCGCTCTCAGTTCAGATTTACACTTCTGGACACGATTGGGAAAAGGCGAAGAGATATCTTGTGTAGACGAACATTATTTTTTTTTTCACCACAGGATGAACTACGAACATATTTAATAACTTGCCTCTAAATCAACAGCATCAAATATCATAGGAATCATTGTGCTGACGATGTGTTTGGCTGTCACCTTGAAGCTTTTCATTAGTCCCGTTGTCATCATGTGCCAAGAGCGTGCAAAATGAGCTATCATTCTCACCTGAAAATATATTTGGCGTTATGCATGAATACGTGTATAAATCTTGCTTAGCTTATTATTGTCTGAGAATCTGTTGTTAACCTCGCTCCTGTAATTGCTAGGATTAAGTCAACGGGTCAATTTTCCCTATGCCAATAGCGATGTGTCACAAAGTCATGTTTCTTGTTCGAGCACTAGTTACAGACACAAAAATATTTTCCAAATTTAAAGAAAAACTTTTAACTCTTTACTCTTTGTCTTCACTCTGCAAGCAAAACAGTTGGCTACAAGGCTTTTTAAAACTACAGTCATACATGTATAAGTATCTTTTTAGGTTAAAAAAGTAATATCGTGCTTTATCCTGTCACTTGAAAAATTTTGATCCTAATAGAAGCTATCGGTTATTTCTTGTGTTAACCTTCATTTGGTCATGTTACCAAACAAGTGCACATCCTTCAATCCGGAACTTCTTTTGAAGAGGCGTCTTCATGATTGAATTTAAATATCGCCAGCTTCAACTGTCACTGATTTTTTAACATTTGTTCATAGTTTTAACATTTTGATAGGCTCTTATTCTTTCACATTAAAATATGTGAAAAAGAGATTTTTGTCATCCTTCGCCACATGACCATGTTCATGACGTGATTTACAGGCAATTATTTAAGCTATCTTTACTATTAAGGGAAACTTTAGCTTTACATTGAAGAATATGTCAATATGGGTATTATTTCGAACAAAGTACTAATTTTAGCCGGATGTGATTTGTACATGATAACTAACAGGATAAGCGAAATAAATGATTAGTGTTTTGGATTGGAAATGTGGTTTTCTGGCCTTCGCCTTCGTTTCACCAGATAAAATTTCTATGCCTTGTCCGATAAACTTTGCCCATTCTTGTCACCAACCATCCATTCTCTATTTGTATAAATATTTCAATATTATCTAACGAGGTTCGTATAATATATCATGATGTAAAGAATAATGTGCTAGAGTCTTAAAATATCAATGCTACCTTACAAGGTTGGGAGAGGTCACTTTCATATGGACAATTAGTTCAGGAAAAATATCTTATAAATCAGAGAAACATATTGAATTTTATTGTTTCCGCGATCGACCAAAGGTTTTTTTGTTTTTTTTTTTGTGGTTGTTGTTGTTGTTAAGAAATGAAAACTAGAACTAGCGAAGCCTATCTCCCATTGGTGCCGAGTCACTAGACTAGGAATACAATCAAAGTGTCAAAACTCCTGTAACTCTTCACCTATGGTTAGTATCCGTTAAAATCTCAGCGTAGTCGTTCGAAAACTATAGCACATACTAAGGTCTATGGACAGGCGAACGGACGGACAACCCGATTCCCAAACATACTCCAACTTCATTGTGTCATTATAATTGAAGAAAATCATCCGGAAAGTTGTGTCTCGGTCTAATGCTGTATTTACATTTTTTCAATCATACGTATTCAAACTAGAGGCCCTTAAGGGCCTGAAATCGCTCTACTGGTAGTGATTTTGCTTTTCTGTTAGCATACATTATGAATTCATGGTGCAAAAAGAAGAAAAAGCAAAAAAACACAAAAATATGTTCTTGCAACCGGGCTTGAACCCCACTAAGGCAGCAAAGGTAGGCACGGTGAATTGAACAAACAGTGAAAAAAAATGAAGTGCAATTTCTCAAAACTAAACGTTTGGAATCCAGGCAAATTTGATAGGATTTCAGTACGCCTTGTATTAAACAATCCTAGCAAATTTCAAAGAAATGTGACTAATAATGTGGACTTTGTTGAGTAAACTATACTAAGTCATCAAATGGCTGCTTTTCCTGAACGGTTTACCAGATTTTCTTCACTTTCAATAGAGTTCAATCCCTTGATGAATCTTTGCAAGTTTCAAAAGAATTGGATCAACACTGTGAACTTCACCGCCTAAACAAGAAATGGAAATTTTCAACTTTGAATGGCTACCTTTCCCAAATTGATTGTCAGACTTTTTTCCAAATTAATAGGGTTCAAGCTGTTTATGATACAAAGCAACTGTGCAAGTTTCATGAAAGTCCGACCACAATTGCTGACTTCATCGTGTAAACAAGAAATGGAAATTTTCAACTTTAAATGGCTACTTTTCCCATACAGATTGACAGATATTTTTTAAAATCAATAGGGTTCAAGCTGTTGATGAGACAAAGCAACTGTGCCAGTTTCATGAAAATCCGACCACAAATGCTGACTTCATCGTGTAAACAAGAAATGGAAATTTTCAACTTGAAATGGCTACTTTTCCCATACCGTTTGTTTGATTTTTTTCAAAATCAATAGGGTTGAAGCTATTGATGAGATAAACAAACTATGCAAGTTTCACAAAAATCTGATTACAAATGCAGACTTTATCATGTAAACAAGAAAATGGAAATTTTCAGATTGAAATGGCTACTTTTCCCATATTCTTTGTTGGATTTTTTTTCAAAATCAATAGGGTTGAAGTTATTGATAAAATTTGAACACAAATGCAGACTTTATCGCGTAAAGAATAAATTGACTAACGGACGGACAGACCACGCCATGATATAAGTTCTGCAGGCTTTCAGCCAATAGAGCTAAAAAAAAAAAGTCCATTTGATTCTCGTAGTAAAATCTAATGTGATTCTACAGGCCCAGTCGCGACCAATAGTAAACAGAGGGTGAGGTAAAAAGCGTTAAACACTAAATCCTACCATTTAAAAGTATGGAATCTATTGTAAAGATGACTATCTGGTTTTGTACGGTGGGACAAAGTCTTAGTAGCTGGCGAGAAATGAATTTAAAGACTAGGAAAAAAGTTGGCAGGTGGCCCTAATTTTTTTTTACTTTTTACCTGTTTTTGAAATCCGTTCTCCTGCTAACGAATAACACTTGGACCGACCTTACAATAACAGAATGCCATCTTCACAATAATTTCCATGCTTTTAATGGTATTAAATCAATTTAGATGCATTTTAACAAGCCCATTTTATTACTTTGCCGTTATTGTGAAATAAGTTTCATGTTTTTCGACAGGTTTTATCTGTTACTTACAAAGGCATATACAAGATTAAATTACCATTTTTGAGTTGGTCTAGTCTTTGATTTTATATTCTTATATGAAGGACAAAACTGCGAAAGAAAGGTTATACGCTGAAAGGAAATCCACCTGACTATTTCTGCGTGCAACATATGAATGAATAGGCGCTCAGAGAGGGTCAAAAACAAATCTTTCACATTTTTCAGAATACAACATACATAAGTGATACATAACTTTGGATAATTTAGTAATAAATGAGACTAAATTGTTTTAAGCAAGCCTTTTGCTTATACATGTGAGTATTTGATAAATCACTCTATTTTTTCGTTTACCTCCTTTGTATCATCCGGGTGATCAGAAACCCCGTGGTATGCCAACTCCAGATACTTGGCCATTTCAATCTGTGCCCGATACAACTCGACAGCGGCAATGCTCTGCAACGATTCCCTCGCTTCCAATTTTGTGTCCTGCAGAAAAAAAAGGTAGAGCCTCGTCAATCTGGCATGTCAACTCTCAAAATATGTTAAAGATCTTACTTTTTTAAGTATATCACTAAGTTGTGCCAGTTCGTAGTCATTGATTCCAACTTTAAGACAAAAAAAGTGATTACACTGAAAACAACGTGTCAAAAATAAACAAATGCTCCTTTATATAATGTTTTCGAAAGCGTCTTCAATCCTAAATATTTCCGTAGTCGTGACTATCTTCTTGGATGCTAGAGAGATGGATAACGGAGTCAACATTCATTTACATCGAAATTCTTGGAACTATGCGAATATGTCAAAGATAGTCGCAGACTGCCGAGTTGGAATCATTAAGAATTGTAGAAGATTAATTATTTCATATTCGATTGGCATCGAGATATCTGGTAGTTTGTGAGAGCGTCAAAAGGCCGTAAGAAACAATCTAATAAGACACTCCAGCAGTAAAAACAAACAACACAGATCTGAAGTCGGTAGGCAAATGGGTCTCTGGGAGTCTTCGACTGTGTTGTAGGTTGTCACAAACCACCTAGTTTGCTGTCTAAGGATTCAAAGATAATGAAACGAGTTGTAGTTCGATAGGCTCAAGGTTTCTTGGGGTCTGTGAGTTTGTACAAAAACCAATGACAGAGACCTAGTTAGATTCCTGATGGATAAATTATATATATCAATTGGCACCGAGGTTCTACAAAGTCTTCAACCATGCAAAAAGCTGATCGAGAACCACCTAATTGCATGCCCGGGAGAGTTATAGATATTGTAGACAATCGAAATAAATTGGCACTGAGTTCCATGGAAGTGAGGGTGTGTCAAAACTGTCGCATATTTGCCTAGGAGTTTTAGATAATGAAAAAGTCCCATGTTCCTGAAAGTCCGATGAGTTAAAGCAGATCTTGGTCTTCAAGGTTTTGATTTTACTCAAATTCCGAGATTTTGGGTTTTAAACATCACAGTCATTCTATTTATAGTCATGGCATCAGTTTAAGTGATATCCCTTTCGATCAATGTTATTCATAGTCAAGATACGATGACCTTACCTTCATCAGGGAAATTCAAGATAGTGACGATCAAAGTTGCACCTAAGCCTGCCCTAGGGCGTCCTTATATTACTACTGATGTAAGTTGCTTAATCAATCAAATTCTCTTCAAGTGGCAACCATTTTCATTTTCAGTCTGTTAAGACCTAATTTTCAGAATTCGTGTTTATAAGAATAAATTACCGATATTTTTGGCTTTAAAGACTAAACAAAGCTTCAGGTTTGTCGTAAGAATCGAATCTTTGTTTGGAGAAAACTGCGTCAGGTCAAAACAAGAAGGCCATGGTGGCCCCAAATTCGCTCACCTCAGCCTTCTCAATAAACATGAACTTTTTTAGATCTCACCCGAAATATTATCAAGACGAACTTTCTAACAAACTTCCATGAATATGGAAAGAAAATTTGGCCTATAGACTGTACGCAAGCTTTTTTCTAGAATTTGTCTCATTTCACAAGTGTCCGAGATGCTATCCAGACAAACATTCTGGCAAACTTTCATAAGTATGGGACTGAAAATGTGGCCCTTATGGGGTACATAATGTTTTTTTTTTTTTAAGATTTGACCTAATGATCTAGATTTTGACCCCACATAGCCCAGTTTCAATACCATCCCAGATATCATCAAGACAAATAATCTGACTAATTTTCATGAGTATTAGAAATAAAATGTGACATCCCGAGTGTACGAAAGGTTTTTGAGTTTTGAAAGGGTGACGAGCTTCTTTTCAAAATGGCCCATTTTCAAATAGGTCTAAGATACCAGCAACACAAACATTCTGATCAATTTTCATGACTGCGGAACAGAAAAAGTAGCCTCTAGACCGTACAAAAGGTAATACAAAGTTTTGACCTGGTAACCTAGTTTTTACCCAGAATTATTAATTTTCAAACTAATCAGAGATATCATCAAGACAAACATTCTGACTAACTTGCCTGAGTATCAAATTGAAAATGTTTCCTCTAGAATGTATATAAGCTTATTCTAATATTTGATCTGTTGACTTAGTTTTCGAACCCTTGTTACTTTTTTTCAAACTCTTTCAAGATATTATCAAGACAAATTTTCTCACTTATTTTCTTGAGTACTGGACAGAGAATGTGACCTCTAATGCGTTCACAAGGCTTTTCTAAGATTTGATCCTGTGACCTAGTTTTTTACCCGATTTAACCCATTTTCAATATTATTCTAGGTACTATCAGGACAAACATTCTGACCAACTTTCATAAGTATTGTACTGAAAATGTGGCGTCTAGAAAGTACACAATCTCAGACAGTTTTTTTAAGATTCAACATTATGACCTAGTATATAACCCAACGTGACATATTTTCAAGGTTTTTCAAAATATCATCAATACAAATATTCCGACTAACTTTCATGATTGTTGACTGAAATTGTGGCCTCTAGAGAGTACACAATATTTTACAAAGATTTGACCCGAAGACCTAGCTTTAGACTCGACATGACCCATTTTAAAACTCATCGTAGATCTAATCAAGAGTCATTCTGATCAAAGTTCATGATAATTGAACTGAATTTGAGGCATCTAGAGTAATCAAAAGGTTTTTTTTAAGATTTGACCTGGTGACCTAGTATTTGACCCCATGTGACCCATTGTCAGAGATATCATTAAGACAAAGATTCTGACTAGCTTTGGGGTATCGAAATGAAAATGTGGCCTCTAGAGCGTAACAAACTTTTTCTAAGATTAGATCAGTGACCTAGTTTGTTGACCCAACGTAACCCATTTTCAAACTCGTCCGAGATATCATCATGATAAACATTCTTACTAACTTTCATGGGTATCGAACTAAAATTGTAGCCTCTAGAGTGTACACTATGCTTTTCAAAGATTTTACTCAGTGACCTAGAATTTTACTTGACTTGACCCATTTTCAAACTCATCCGAGATATCATGAAGATAATTATTTTCACCGAGTTTCATGAGAATCCGACGGAAATGTGCCCTCTAGAGCGTACACAGAGTAAAAGTTGACGACGCACGACGGACACAGCACGATCACAAATGCTCTACTTGAGCACTTTGTGCTCAGGTAGACTGAAAATATTGGAAAGAAGTCGAGATACAGGCTAGTTTTAAACGCTGAAATCCACCAAGTCATTTGCATACCCCAGTCTAAACTTAAAAAAAAAAGATCTACTTGCAATTACAATATGCACGGGCGTATTCGTATTCTTCTAGGATCATGTTTTTTTATCCTCTTTTTCAGCATTAACTCTCGTCTAGACGAAAACTGTTTTTCAAAATGTTAATAATGAATTAATATTCCAGGGTTTGGACTTCGAGGGGAGGGGGTATAGACTGGCATATTTTTTGGCGGCTGTTTTCTATCAGCAAAATCAATGTGGGATTGACATTTTTAAAGCCTTTCCAGAATCATGCTTTGTCAAACATTATTTATTCTTCAGTGTTGAATTTGAGCAATGAGTATTTAATTTCATTCTTTCTGTTCTATTTATTCCATCATCAAAGTAGGAGAAAGTTTCAAAGTGATCTGTTAGGTATACGTGTTCATAATTCAACATGTATACATACGATTTTTAAAATTTCCTTTTTTTTTGTTTTCAGGAGCATTTCAGTTGTTTAAACATGATGCGCATTCTATTGCCTGCTCGCGGCAGGAAGTGAACCAACTTTCAGCAATGTTGTCAAGTTCAGTTCTGTTACCTAGAGTGACATTGAGTTCCCCCTCCCCCCCCCCCCAAAAAAAAAAAAAAAAAATCTGTACAGTTTCAAAAGGTGCTATAGATTTTGAAGGATTTCTTCTTGAAGTTGAGTCTATCTTAGTTTTCCTATCGGCCCTCGTAATTCCTGATGGTGATTATGTTGTCATTTGAACAGCTTTGGAATGCACTGACAATGATGCTTTGAACTAGATCTACTACACTCGCTTTATTTGATGTGTACACAAATTTTATATAAAAAAGTAGCTAATTTGACACAATGATCACTGTTTGTTTCATCCGCAGTTGCCAGGCGCTTACATGATTCTCGGGTTTTCAGTTGCTTTTATATTTAAGCCTACGTTTACACCATGTTCCCGGCAGCCACGGCACCCCCGTTTGTCCGAAACGTAGTGTGCCGTGAGATTTTGTTCGTTTTTTCCCTCCATTTACCAAGTTAAGTCTCTTTACGATACCTCACGGTATCCGTTACAAGCGGTGATGGGAACGCTAGGTTTACAACATGTTCCCGGCAGCCCCGTTTCTGACAGCTATGGACAAAACGGAATTGAGGCAATACAAGGCAGAGGAACGGGATAAGCAAACTTGTCAGAACGTGGTCGCCGGGGTTGCCGTGCCAGATTTTTTTACTCAAAAAAATTGCAACGGCAGTCCCAGTGCTGATGAGAAACCTGACAGACCGTAGCGGAACGGGTTGATCGCATCAGAACTTACCAGCACGTAATGAATCGTAGCAAGGGTCAGAGACGATCCGTGTTTGGACGTGGAAGCCCTTTTTTAACCAGTTTCGATCTGGCTGTAGTACAGCGCAACGCGTCATAAGACGCCGATTCCATAAAATGGCACATAATTAGTTGTACAGTCAGGTGGCAGGGGACTTGGAAACCTGTTCACGGTTGTGGTGAATCATGACGCCCCGAGCCGAATCCGCCACAGTCCTGAACAAGTTTCCAATTCCCCTGTCACCTGACCGTACAATTTATTATACTGCAAAGTTTTGCCATTTCAACGTGTATTCAGCTAAATTTCCCCGTTTTATGTTCTTACAAATTGAGTACGCTGACGACACAGAATTTCTCTTCTGAGTGCCCCAATTCAATGAAAACTGACGTCACTAACAATTGACGTCACTGAAACGTCAAACGTTCAGTTTGGTGCATAAACTTGATGATGTCACTGCGATAGACATTCGACGTATTTTTATTCAAACATGGATTTAAACAACTTCAAGGTAAGTAACTATGCATTTTAATGATTGTTGGCAAAAGTATACGACCATTAATTGCCCCAAACAGCCATTAGGTTATCCTTTTATCGTTATGATGAATGAGTTTCGGCAATTCACAGTTTGCTTACCTGACGAAGGGATAGCTCGTTTTAACCCCGTGTATTTGTTTTAGAATGACAACAAATGATAATATATGTAACTTTATTCATTTATTTTCAAAAATAATCCATTATTTCCGTTTTAATGACAACTATCAAGGGAAAGTAGTAATTATATGGTGCAGGCTACTCAGTATGTTTGTCTCGTGGGTGGCTCGTATCGGTCGACGCCGCCATTCTGGATGTTGCGTTGAAAGTGTAGTCATATATACGGGGCTCCCAGAAGGGAAAGTGCTAGTACGTGGATTTTGCCAGTGTACATGACTGTATATATATCAAATCGCGAGAAATTTCTCTGCAGTATAATAATCCGAGACGTGCCTTGATAGAACGCAACAAAACGGCTCAGACATATCTGAGCTTGCCGGGAGAATCACGAAGAAACGTGACAAAAACTGACAAAACTTAAAAGAACCGTGAGATACCTGTGAAAAAAAGGGCTTCCGCGAACAAACACGGATCGTCTCTGAGTCTTGTTACGGTTTGTTACGTGCCGGTAAGTTCTGATCTGATCAACCCGTTCCGCTAAGGTCTGTTAGGTTTATAATCAGCACCGGCGCTGCCGTGGCAAATTTTTTTTGACAGTCAAAATGTCTGGCACAGCAACCCCGGCGATCACGGTCATGTTTATCTCGTTCCTCTGCGTCGTATTACGTCAATCCTGCTTTGTCCACAGTTGTCAGAAACGAGGCTGCCGTGGCTGCCGAAAACATGGTGAAACGTCGGGTTAGTTGATTGAAGAACCAGTTTACAGTTCTTCTGAATTCATCGAAAAGATTTTTTTTAGAGTGACATCACCTCTGTGTAGAACTAAAAGAATGACTTTATTTGTATTTACATGCACACTTTATTTCATATGCGCACTTGACAATGGATAATTTGCTCTCGTACTTTTTTTCCAGGTTTCGCCTGTACTAGTTTGGGATTCTAAATTGTCTAACCAAAGGAACCTCGTATGGAAAACCCAAAGCTCCGGGTAAGGATCGAACTCACGGCCTCAATATTGCGTGAGCATCGTCATTATCTGTTGATTCATTTCATTCAAACGTTTCTAGGAAACCCAGATATTCTTCGAATATGCTTTTTGTATCTAACTTGACAAACATTCACATTCTCATAATAAAACATCAGTTTGAATTTGGAAAGCACACTGGTTTCGCCCTAGCCTTTATTACTTTCAAAACACAGAGAAGAAAAAATGTTATGACAGAAAAAAAAAAAAAGAATTTACAGTCCTGACACAAAATCAGATTTTTTTGACAATAGCAAAACATAAGGATTATCGGCCCTAAAGCGCTCACCTGAGTAAATCATCTAGGATTGATAAAGCTTGAGAGATCCTGGATGTATTGTAATGATCTATGACGCATGCCAGTTAGTGAACAAGTTTTTGACCGACGTGACCTATTTTTGAACTTGTTAGAGACATCAACAAAACAAATATTCTACTCATGTTTCATGAGTATCAGTCTGAAATTAGACCTCTAGCACGCACACAAAATTTTCCTAAGATTTTTTCCCAGTGACCTCCTTTTTGACCCGATATAATCCAATTTTGAACTTGCCTGATATATAATCAAGAACATCCTTCTGAACAATTTTCATGAGTATCTGGCTGAAAATGTGGCCTCTAGAGACAGCAAACAAGTTCTTCTAAGATTTGTCCCAGATACCTACATTTTTTATCTGACGTGTCCAAATTTTGAACTAATACATACTAGATATTATCAAGACAAACTTTCTGACTAAGTTTCATGGGTATCCGGTTAAAAATGTTGGCTTAAGAGTGCACATATTTTTTTTCTAAGAATTTTTTCTGTGACCTATGTTTCGACATGATGTGACCGAATTTTAAACTTGCACTAGATGTCATCAATACGAACATTGTGACCAACTTTGGTGGGTATCATACTGAAAATATGGTCCCTATAGTGCACACAAGGTTTTTCTTTGATTTTTTCCAAGTGACCTACTTTATTACCTATTTTTGTAACCCAATTCCAATTGTTTGAGGTATCATCAAGACAAACATTCTGACCAAGTTTTGAGTATTGGACGGTAAATGTGGCCTCTATTGTGCACACAAGTTTTTTCTTTTTTTCTTTTTTCTTAAAGATTTGTTCCAGTGGCCTACTTTTATACCAACATGACCAAATTTTTTGCTAATCCAAGAGATAATCAAGACAAATATTTTGACCACCATTCATAAGTATCAGACTGAAAATGTGTCCTCTGGAGTGCACAAAAGGTAATTGTTGAAGATCGCACGACAGACACAGTTCGATCACAAAATCTCACCTTTAGCACTTCGTGCCCACGTGAGCTTAAATGGGATTAACGAATGCACCATCACATGTTTACATGTCCGAAAATTTACTTTTGGGTTTAGTAACAGACACCTTGAAATTTACAATTCAATGCTTTGATTTCAGACTTTCTCTCAACATATCGGACAATTTGCAGATTTAATTTGGTCTGCCTACACAAGAATCTAAATAGCTTGCAGGTCCGACAGAGTTAGCACACAGACAGAATCCAATCTTACAATAAAAAATAAAAGCTATATAAAAATAAATACTTAGTTTGTTACGCAAAATTTGTTATCCAAGTAAACCTAATGTAACATACACTGCTCAAAAAAATTAAAGGAACACATGTCCTCGATTTTGATCACAAGATAATTCTTTCAGGACAAGACAATGCAAATAATTTTCTGCTCGTAAGTTCATTCAATCTTAACACTATAAAATCTCCGAACAGGCACACGATTTGAAAGATGTATTGGCTATGCCTGTGAAAAAGCCATCTTTTTGATATGTCACACGGGTTTATAAGAGAAACGGAGGTGTCATTTTTTATTCTAGTTTACCTCTTTCATATGATTGGACAAAAATATCAATAAAAGGTTGGAAAAATAAGAGTTGTGTAACAAAAGATCAAGGAAAACGAATTTCTTGATTTTCTTCTTAACATGGCTTGTCAGCATTTAAAATTAAACAAACATTAACAGTATTGAGCCGTTTTGTCTGGTAAGAATTTAAGTTTATAGTTTTCCGAGAAAAAAAGACTGAATGTTTAGCAACATGGAAGATTTAAATCTTGGCATTTGTGTGTTCCTTCAATTCTTTTTAGCAGTGTATTTAATAAAATTAACTACATGTATATTCATACACGAAAGAAACTTACGGTTGAAACCAGTGCCATACTTCCATATATAGAGAGATCTCCGTGAAAGTCGGTAAAGTTCCCAAGCCACTACAGGAGACTGGATTCGTGCCGGCTGTAACAGCTATTTATATGAATAACAAACCGAAAGTAGAATGCGCACGAGGGTTTTCAGACTCTTGTAAAATCGAAAGTAGAAAGTACAATTACTTTTCCAGAATCCTAGTGACCTTAAAGATTTAAATTATTTGGTGGAAAGACGCCTTTTCGTTTGTGACACAGAAAGCAGAGATGAGACGGAGAGAGAGAGAGAGAGAGAGAAAGAAAGAAAGAGAGGGTGGTTTTCTAGACAATTAGAGCTGTAAAAAAAACAACAAATATTCTGTCTCGATGGAAGTAAAAAAAATGAGAACTATTAATTATTCTAGTAGACCTACAGCCTTTGTTGTAGAGAACTTCGAAAACATGCTTGTGAAATATATGCAAAATTCAAACAAATTAAGGATTTTTGTCCTATAAAGGGCACAAAGCATTGTGTGAGAAAGAGAAAATGCTGATTAATAGAATTTTCTCCTTTTCCTACAATGTTTTCAAGTCTTTCCTCTAAAACTCTTTAAAACTTGGGATTAGGTAGTAAAGGGTTAACACTTGGTTGATTGATTGTTTGATGTATAACGCCGTTCTTAAAGTTATTTGATTTGCACTGTAGTTTAAATGACGGAATTCATATTTCAAAAATTAGATAAAATTTTGGGAAAATCCCATAATGCTGTCAAAAGCCTTCTTTCTCAGATTTCTTAAACACGAGGTTGTGTGGTGAAGGGTTAAAACGGATGAAAACTTGTTTAAGTTATTTATGATAGTAGGTCAGCAATGTCAGGATATTTATAAGATAACCAAGGGTCCTACGTGGCTCAGTGATAAAGTGTCCTACTCGTATTCTGGAGTGTCTATTTGCATCTATTGATTTGTCGTCTGCAAATGCGTTCAAGTCGGTCACGTCCAAATTTTTTGCGTTTTGTAAAGGGTTAAATGAAACTTTCCAGCTTATGGTAACGACTATTCATTTCAAGGGTAACATCTTGCCGTAACGGACAGTACAGATCCAAGATCAGACTACACGTTCTGTGTAGTCTAATCTTGACTACATTGTCTCGCAAAAAGCGCTCTGAGTCTCGCTTAGTATCCTAAGCGTTAAGTGTTTACCCGGGAAAAAACAATTATGTTTCAGTTTCAGTTTCATAACATAACGAAGCTGATCTGCCGAGTTTTTGTGTCTCAAATAGTTGATTTACCCTTTCATTTTCAGTCTTTCCCATATCAAGCCATCCGCACATTATGATAGACTAATGACGATGATGATAATGATGAAGATGGATAATGGTGATGATTGGTTAAAACCGATGCTGATCAGGCAGAAATGGTGATGATGATGATGATGGCGACGGTGGTGGTGGTGGTGATAATAAGATGATAACTTACGAAACTTAAGAAATACACTGGGCAATAAAACTGCCTTTCCTAATCCTCAGGCTGCTATGCGCGACTCAAGGACCTTTTGCAGACAGTGTAGATCAAGATCAGACTGCACAGAACGTGCATTTAAACTAACTTTAAATAGCAACATGATGGTTTTTACTATCGACTTGAAAGTTTCATTCTAGTTATATAGCAGGCTAAGGGTTAAATAATATAAGGGTTAACAAAGCCCTAGAAAGGGCAAAGCTTCAAGTATTCTGATCATCTTCGATGTGCACTCTTTGTTCTTGAGCGCTGCATCCAATGGATGCGTTTTTTTTTTTCGGAAAATGTAGATCAAGATCCGACGCTTGTAATCTGATCTTGGATCTACACCGTATCACATGGTCAGATTTTCCTACTGGAAAAAAAAATGAAATTGCAACATTTAGGATTCTCTTCTACAATTTTATAGAACTTTTCATTGCATCTACTAAGCAGTTTATGCGTTTAAACTTCTTCGACCTCTATTCTAACTAGCATTTTCTCCTTTTTTCACAATGTATTCTACCCAATCAGTGACAAATCCAATCCTTTAAACCATGCACAATTCATATGTCGTTTGCAAATGCTTTCATTGTAAATCCAATCAAAGACAAAATCCCATTATTTGAGCCAGACTTAATTTATTGCCTGCAATTTTTTCAATATGGACAAGTGTAAAATTTTGTCATTTCGTGAACAGGTAAAGGCACTATTCGTCTCGTCCTAGTTTCTAACTTCTTTTCGATTTTTTCCTGTCTTTTCTAGATGAAGGTCGTCATTGTCATTTGTTTCTTTGTTTGATGTTGAATGCCGTATTCAACATTTTTTTCTGTAACATCACGACGGCCTGTGCATATATCTTTGCGTTCCTCGAGTTTCTTTTCCAAGTACTTTTCACAACTTTCTTTCTTAACCGTTTTGCTACTGCCTCTCAGTCGAATCGCTTTTTCAAGCTATGAGAGGGGAACCAGTCCCGATGCAATCATTATTATAAATTCTTTAAAAAACTCAGCCAAGGATCGAATCAGCAACCCATTGTTTCCAAGCCCTTGTGCATGTTAGTGATGTGTCTACGGCACTCGACAGCTTTTGAATGGGCGTCACGGGACATAGAACGCTTTCGATGACCTCCGACCACAGCCCATTATCACACAATCCCGACTTTTGCTTTCGATTCGGACAAGGCTAGAATTTAGAATTTTGTCGTCTGCTAAAGGATTAACAGTTTTGCCACAGATCTGTACAGACCGTGAAAAAAGACAAGGCCGCGATAAGGAGTAAGTGATTAATACCGCGTTTTCGTGTTTCACATTAAAGTTAAACGTTCATTTTTCAAGGAATTCAAGAAAATTAAAGGACTAGTTTTGATTTCTCGAAATTGCTTTTTATCAAGAAGCAGGAGCGAGACGTAAATATTCCAATTCCCGTACACTCGCCCACGCTCGGTTCCACGACCGCTTATCTCCTGAATTACACTTTGTTGTGAAAAGAAAAATAATCAGGGGACATCCGGTTGAACTTCAGAGGACCATAAATCGTGCAATACGAAGGTCAGTGTAACAGTTGAACCAGGATTTTTTCTGTCCCAGGATCAAATATCGAATATCGGAAAATATCATCCAACCCTTTATTCATTTTTCTGTAGATATGTGGCTCATTCGAAGCCAGATTAGGCTGCAGTTGCCTGATATTGTAAAATGTCAAAGTTTTTAATGAGGCAGATAAAGAATAATAAGGCTAATAAAGATTTACAAGAAAACTGAAGCCAGATTCTTGATTTATTGAATTTGGAGTTAAAGGATCGCACTGTCAAGTGACCATCAACAACAGTGATGATTCTCATTCTGATCACATCAGCATGTGCATCAACACAATTATTTCTGGTTGCTTTGAGATCAGATTCTACACATTGGTTGTTCCCATATGACAAAGGCTTTTCTCCTGACTACGTTTCTCCTTGGTCCTTTTCTGCTAAAAGTAATGCCTCTCTAATCACACTACAAACATTGACCTCATTTCTGACTCGACGTCTTCAATGAACATCGTTCTCGACAGTTTCTCCTTACGAAAATCGTAAAAAAAAGTTAGTGGCCTGTTATAACTTAAAACTTTCGTCTAATATATAAAAATCATGTAGAAAACGTACAGGTGTTTAAATGCGATTTACGATATATATTGTTTTAAATTATCTTAAATAAAGGCATGAGATTCAGTTCGCTATTGAAATCAGTATGCAATTTCATACACCATCATTATGCCGATGCTGCTAGCATAAAATTTAGTTGTATGTTAAAATTTATATTCGATTTGATACATAAATCTCTATGCCCACGTAGATATTTTGATGAATCAGGTGCTTGCATTAAATTCAGTTCGATATTCAAATCTAAATTCAATTTAAACTAGAACTGACGCAGAGCGGACAAATACCCTCATCAGCACCTTGTCACTAAAGAAGCACAATCAGAGAACGGAGATAATTTTCAAGACAAAGGTCATCAGTGACCTTGACCTTTGACCCATGTGACCGAAAAACAGTAGGGCACCCTCTTAAGTCATGAGCAACATTTATATAAAGTTTCAGGGTCCTAGGGTTCTAGGTCAAAAAAGGAATTGAGTTTGAGCAAGGAAAAGATTTTCAAACAAAATTTACCTGTGACCTTAACCTTTGACCCATGTGACCCAAAAGCAATAGGGCACCTCCTTGATACACTTGTATAAAGTTTCAGGGTCCTAGGTCAAACAGCTTTTGAGCTAGAGCACGAAAACGAAAACAAGACGGACAGACAGACAGACAGAAAGACAGACAGAAACCAGTAGACCCCCCCCCCTTTACTACGTAGGTGGGGGGTATAATCACCAGTAATATATCTATAAAGAAATTATGGCGAATCTGCTTCTGGAATGAAGTTCACATCGATATTCAAGTCCATATTTGATTTCATACACCATCTACATAACCATTTTTCTTTCAATCTGCTGCTAGCGTGAAATTCAGTTCGATATATAAATATTCGTTCGATTTTATACACTATGTATATGCCTGCATTATTTTTTCGATTCTTCTTCTAACATGACAGATATTTCGATATTTAATCTAGATACGTGTTCATACACCATGTTCATGCCCATGCACAAATTTTTGTGAATCAGCTGCATGAAAATAAGTACGACATTCAAATCTACATTCGATTTCATGCAACATCCATATGCCCGTACAGATATTTTTGCGAATCTACTGCTAGCATGAAATTCAGTTATACATTTAAGTATACATTCGATTTACTACATCGTGTACATGCCCGTACAGAATTTTTTGCCAATCTTCTGCTAGCATGAAATTCAGTTCGATATTCAAATCTTCATTAGTTTCAATACATCATCTTCATGCCCGTACAGAAATCTTGCGAATCTGCTGCTAGCATGAAATTCAGTCCGATATTAAAATCTACATTCCATTTCATACACCATCTACAGACCCTTACAAAAAAATTATTGGCGAATCTGCTGCTAGCATGAAATTCAGTTCGATATTCAATCTACATTCGATTTCATACACTATCCCCATGCCCCTGCAATAATTTTGGCGAATCTGCTGCTAACAGGAAATTCGGTTCGACATTCAATTGTACATTCGATTTCATACACAATCTCCATGCCCGTACAGAAATTTCGGTGATCTGTTGCTATCATGATATTCAGTTCGATATTCAAATCTACATTCGTTTCAATTCATCATCTTCATGCCTCTACAGAAATTTTGCGAATCTGCTGCTAGCATAATATTCAGTTCGATATTATATTTTTGGCGAATCTGCTGCTAGGATGAAATTCGGTTCGATATTCAAATCTACTTTCGATTTCACACACCATTTCTATGTGTGTACAGAAATTTTGGCGAATCTGCTGCTAGCATGAAATTCAGTTCGATATTCAAATCTACATTCGATTTCATACACCATTTACAGGCCCATACGGAAATTTTTGCGCATTTGCTACTAGCATAAAATTCAGTTCGACATTCAAATTTATATTCGATTTCATACATCATCTACAGACATGTACAGAATTTTTGGCGAATCTGCTGCAAGCATCTAATTCAATTCGATATTCAAATCTACAGTCGATTTAATACATCATCTACAGGCCCGTACAGAAATTTTGGCGAATCTGTAGCTAGCATGAAATTCAGTTCGATATTCAAGTCTACATTCTATTTAATGCATCATGTACATGCCCGTACAGAAATTTTTACCATCTACAGGCCCATACAGAAAATTTTGCGAATATGCTGCTAGCATGAAATTCAGTTCGATATTCAAGTCTATAATCGATTAATTACTCATCTTTAGGCCCGTGCAGAATTTTTTGCGAATGTGCTGCTAGCATGAAATTAAGTTCGATATTCAAATCAACATTTGAGTTTATAAACCGTCACCATGCCTATGCAAAAACTTTGGCGAACCTGCTGCTACATGTAATTCTGTTCGGATATACAGATCTAAATTCGATTTCATACATCATCTTCATGCCCGTAAAGAAATTTTGCGAATCTGCTGCTAGCATGAAATTCAGTTCGATATTAAAATCTACTTTCGATTTCAATCACCATCTAAAGGCCCTTACAGATAATTATGCGAATCTGCTGCTAGCATGAAATTAAGTTCGATATTCAGGTCCTCATTCGATTTCATACACCATCTCCATGCCTGTACAGAAATTTTTGCGAATCTGCTGCTAGCATGAAATTCAGTTCGGTATTCAAATTTACATTCGATTTCACAAACCATTTCTATGCCTGTGCAGAATTTTTGGCGAACCTGCTGCTAGCATGAAATTCAGTTCGATATTCAAATCTACATTCCTTTTTTATACATTATCTCCATGTCCGTACAGAAATTTTGCGAATCTGCTGCTAGCATGAAATTCACTTTGATATTCAAATCTACATTGATTTCAAACACCATCTACAGTCCGTACATAAATTTTTTTGCAAATCTGCTACTACATGTTGCATGAAATTCAGTTCGATATTCAAATTTACATTCGATTTCATACACCATTCACATGCCCGTGCAGAAATTGAGCGAATCTGCTACTAGCATGAAATTCCTTTCGATGTTCAAATCTACATTCGATTTCACATACCATTTCTATGCGCGTACAGAAATTTTGGCGAATCTGCTGCTAGCATGTAATTCATTTCGATATTTAAGGCTAAATTCGATTTCATACACAATATCCATGCCCGACTAGAAATATTGCGAATCTCCTGCTAGCATGAAATTCAGTTCGATATGTGAATCTACATTCGTTTCAATTCAAATTTTGCGAATCTGCTGCTAGCACGAAATTCACTTCGATATTCAAATCTACCTTCGTTTTCATACACCATCTATAGTCCGTACATAAATTTTTTGCGAATCTGCTGCTAGCATGAAATTCAGTTCGGTATTCAACTCTGCATTCAATTTCATACACCATCTCCATGCCCGTGCAGAAATTTTGGCGAATCTGCTCATAGCATGTAATTCAGTTCGTTATTCCAATCTACATACGATTTCATACACCATCTTCATGCCCGTGCAGAAATTTTAGCGAATCTGCTGCTAGCATGAACTTCATTTCGACATTCAAATCTACATTCGATTAAACACATCATCTACATGCTTGTACAGACATTTTGGCGAATCTGCTGCTAGTATGAAATTCAGTTCGACATTCAAATTTACATTCGATTTCATACATCATCTCCATGCCCGTGCAGACATTTTGGCGAATCTGCTGCTAGCATGAAATTCAGTTCGATATTCAAATCTATATTCGATTAAACACATCATCTATATGCTTGTACAGAACTTTTGCGAATCTGCTGCTAGCATGAAATTCAGTTCGACATTGAAATTTACATTCGATTTCATACATCATCTCCATGCCCGTGCAGAAATTTTGGCGAATCTGCTCATAGCATGTAATTCAGTTCGTTATTCCAATCTACATACGATTTCATACACCATCTTCATGCCCGTGCAGAAATTTTAGCGAATCTGCAGCTAGCATGAAATTCAGTTCGATATTCCAATCTACATTCGATTTAATACACCATCTCCATGCCTGTATAGAAATTTTCGCGAATCTGCTGCTAGCATGAAATTCAGTTTGATATTGAAATCTACGTTTGAGTTCATACGCCATCTATATGCATTTACAAAAAAAAAAAAAACGCTGATTTACAGCTGGCATTAAATTAATTTCTATATTGAAATCAGGATTCATTTATTTTCGTAACTATCCCTTGCGTTTTGAAAAAGAACGAATTTACTGCTGCATGAAATTCAACGTATCATCATATTCATTTCGACATTGAATATCGAACTCCGGTTGTCGAACTTACTGTCAACTTCATACACCCTTCGCTGATGGATGGAACCATTTGCAGTCGGTGACTTTACAAACGAAGATTCAAATTGTTTGCATACCATCATAGATCACCCTTGCTCCGGGAAAAAAAGTGTATTTCTGCTGTATAATTCAAAATCTGGCTTCGAATGAGCATCATATTTATAAGGAATGAATAAAGGGTTGCATGACATTCTCCGATTTTCAAACTTTGACCCTGGAACAGAAAAAAAATCCGGTTCAACTGTAACACTCACCTCTACATCGCACGATTTATGGTCCGAAACATTCTCGTGTTTTTACAACTCTGAAGAAATCAGCTTTTAAAAACACGGGAAAGGAGGAGAAAAAGCTGAAAAAGCTCAATGTTTCTTTACACCCTTCCACAACGTACCCATTATTTAAGACACATTTTATTCCTAACCTTCCTATCTTTTCTTGATGATAATAACTGCGACAGGATTCATCCCTGTCCCACCGCTGACCATTGTTTCGACGATGATTAAGTGGGAAAGCAGCCAGTGGCTTGAAAAGAAAACTGTGCGGAGTGCTGGCAAAAGAGACCCCTGGAAACCATGGATAGGTGCACTGGTCGCCGCAAAATATAACTGAAATAATGTTGAAAACGGCGTTAAACACCATACAATCAATCAATCAATCAATCTTATCTTTTCAATTTTCAGTTTGAACTTAACCCTTACCACAAATTTCCTTGTTTTAAGAACCCTTTGAAAGAGGGCTTTTGAAACCATTGTGGAAAAAGGTAGAAAATTGTGTCCTCAAAAAGCACGGAGCATAACTTTGTCATCTCCAGTCCGATTGACTTGAAACTTGGGATTTGTGTTTGTTGCAATAATTCGGAGTGTAGTGTGAAAGAACCATAACTCTACCCCATGCTGTCTTTGATTTATTTCCCTTTGATCGTCATTTTTACAGCATTTTCTGCTTGTCTGGAATATAACTTTGTCATCTCCAGTCTGAACATCTTCAAATTTGGTATGCATGATTGTTGAAAAATTACGGAATGCAGTGCACAAGAACCATAACTCTACCTAGCACGAATTTTGAGTTATTCCCCCTTAGATCTTCATTTTTATAGCATTTCTTGCTTGTCCGGAGCATAACTTTGTCATCTTAAGTAGGAATGACTTGAAATATGGTATGCTTATTTTTTGCAATATTTGGAAGTGCAGTGCGCAAGGTTTGTTACTCTACCTCGTGCTGTCTTTGAGTTATTTCCCTTTGATCGTCATTTTTACAGCATTTAGCGCTTGTCCGGAATATAACTTTGTCATCTCAAGTCAGAACGACTTTAAACTTGATATGCATGTTTGTTGCAATATTACGGAGTACAGTGCGCAAGAACAATAACTCTACCTAGCGCGGATTTTGAGTAATTCCACATTGATCGTCATTTTTACAGTATTTCTTGCTTGTCCGGAACGGAACTTTGTCACCTCAAGTCAAATTGACTTGAGACTTGGTAAACATGTTTGTTGCAGTTACGAAAAGTGCAATGCACTGGAGCCGTAACTTTACCTAATGCCCTTTTGGAATTATTCCCTATTTATTATTTTTTTTTTACAGCTTTTCATGTTTCTCTACAATATAACTTTATCTTTTCATGTTGGAATGACCTGAAACTTTATATGCATTTTTCCTTAACATTAGAGGAGACATTCATGCCTATTTTAATCACTTACATGATTTCTGCTGCACTACTATTTTCCTCTACCTGCCCTTTACGATTATTATCCCCCTCGACAACTGGCGGTGGGACAGGCGTATCTTGCGACAATTTGCCGCTCTTGTTCCTTTTATGTATACATGTAGACATCCGGGCGTTTCTTTGTCAAAAAAAAAGGTAGTAATTATTGAACCGACTGACCCATTATCTCACGAACCTGACTTTTAATGACCCTGAGAAAAAGCCTTTGATAAAAACATTGTACGAAAAGGAGAAAATGCTTGTAAGCAGCATTTTCCACTTTCCCCACAATATTTTCTTTTCTTTGAATCACAAATTGCATGTTTTAAGTAACATTTCATTCGTGGTCTTTGAATGTAGCATGGGACCGGTAGTAGTGTGGTTTTGTGGATGTGTGTGTATGGGTGTGTGTGTGCGTGCGTACGAGTAAAGAGACTGGTACAAACTTTTTCTATACGATCGTAACCGATATTTGGATAGAATCGTATAACTCTTTTTAGAATGGAAAAATACCTTTTTAAATTTGTTTCATATGTTTTGATTAAAAGAAAAAAAAAAAAAAAAAAAATACAGATGTATATAAATAAGACCTAAATAGCAATAAACTTGCTTTCGATTTGGACAAGGCTAGAAATTTGTCGTCTGGTTAAGGATTAACAGTTTTGCCACAAATCTGTGCAGACCGTGAAGAAAGACTAGGCCACGATAAGGAGTGAGTAAACAATTATTACCGCTTGGATCCAGGCTATAGTACACATGCACACATAATGAAGAAATCGAAATTTAATAACAACGATAAAATACAGAAGATGAGATATTTAGGCGTCTTGCAATGGGTAATTTGTTTGCATGTTTGTTTGTGTTTTTTTTTTTTTATTGGAGTTTAACGCCGTGTTTACAGCTAAGGTCATATCACGGCGGTCAGTGCACCTACGCATGTGTTTCCTGGCTTTCTCACACCAGCACTTACATAGTTTTTTTCCAAGTCACTTTTCCCACAGGCATCGGAGGTCAGAGGCAAAATATCGCCGGAGAGAAAGATTGCCTCAACGGGGTATCTCATTCGCAACCAGCAGGTCACGATTCGGATACGCTAACCACTGACCTACCCGAGCAGGCGGCAATGGATAAAGAGAGTACTGAAAACGACGAATTCTAGGAATACATGACAACTTTCAAATTTCTTGGTTGAACTCGTTTTCGTGTTGCACATGCGAGTACACTGTATTTCAAAACCACTATTACCTATGTACCGGCTTACACCATTTTCTATATTCACGGAAATGATTGAAAAGAATGTTAGGATTTACAGCATGGCTTTTTTTCACTACGACATATGTTCGACTTTTGGTTTAACTATTGTAAACTGTTGTTCGAATATTTTAATAGAAGGTTCATGTTTTCGGTGCACATTTCAGACAAAGACGCAGTACATATAATATCAAAACCGTCTGCATTGCTTTCTGAACCTAGAAATAAGCTTTGAATGCACGTCAGAATGGCTGAGGAAAACGGGCCCCAATGTTAGCCATCAAGTATATTATTGTCGTGATTGCTTGAATTTTCATTTCTTCCGTTATTTTTTTTAAATAAATAATGCAACTATGTAATGGAATACGCCGTATCCACCGCCATTCTTAACAACATTATTATTCCCAGGAGTTATTGTTATTCTTTTTTTTAAATTTGAAAGTAACTCAATTTCTGATAGGCTAAACCCCAAACGGTTTAGCCAGTCAGGTTTGGTTTAGCCAGTCAGAAGTTGCGTTACTTTCTAAATGTAGATGAAAACTAAGAATGAAACCGAGAAGTTGGGGAATACGGACTCCTGATGTTTAAAGATGTAAGAAACTAGGTGTTGTGAATACTTGAAGTTTCATTTCGATAACGTTTCAGTTTAACAAATAATACCACTATGTATTGGAATACTTCGAAAGACCCACTGTTTAACGATATGAAAATATGAATGTTGTGAATGCTTGAATTCTCACTTGTGAATGCTTGAAGTCTCTCTCTATCTCTTTCTCTATCTCGTTTCTGTTCCTGTGTGTCGCTACGTTGTTTTCATCTTTTAATATGTTTCTCCTGCTAACAGGGAATTTCTTCCTCTGTGACAATGTTTTCAAACGAAGACTGCTGCAAGACGTTAAAGTCGCCTGTACTCTGTAGTTGGGTGTATAATAAAAATCCGTTTTACAAGAGTCTTCTCTGTCTCCAGGATACCGTTATTGCGTTCCTTTATCTTTGGTATGAAACGGTAAAAAAGCAAAGCATTGGTTGCTTTGTGGTTCTATCTCGGCATGGAAATAATCTTATGTGAGATGTTAATGAAAGACACACGTATTTTCCTGTTCTTATCACCCAACAGGAACATTGTCATTATAAAGTGACGACTTGGACTAGAAAGACAAGCTACCAACCTTTGGTGTTCATAACACGTTTATTTTGTATGCTAGATAAACACAAAGACAGTCAAACTAGTACCTAGTATCAGGTCTAAGTCATAATTTTACACACAAAAAGAGATATTATAACAAAATTGTGAATTAGGAATCTACCTGAAGGAAAAGATGTACAGCATTAGTCTTCTCTGTAAGTTTACTCATTACCAAACAATAAAATTTTAGACTCGACCGATTTGAAAAAATGCACACGACAAATGTAATGTAGCTCCAAAGCTTACTAAAATGGTAGCAAACAATGGGTATCAGCATTTTCTCCTTTTCCCATTATGTTTTCAAAATAGTAAAGGGTTTAACTACTCCGTTTATAGTACGGAGTATGTCGGTTCTCTTTTAGAAAGTGTGAAAAAGACATTCCTTCCACCATTGCTTGTTTTGCTTATGAAAGCCACATTAAACGAGTCACCTGTATCGTTTAAACAGAGAAGTGACAGGTAAAAGGCTGTTGGGTTTTACATGAAAAAAAAATTTTCTTATATATTCTTCTCAAAGAATGATAAAATGGAAGTGTCAATATAAAGTTTGTCCTCAATCTCACTAGTGTTTCAGAGAAAATATATGAGCCATGCTCTGTGAAAAGGGGGCTTAATGCATCTGCGAAAAGTACCGACTGTACGGACTGCGCAGACTGACCTGGGCTGAAACCTTTTGCTATAGGTATATTTCCTGTGTGTCCAAGGACCAGTCTACCTCATGATTGAGTCAGTTATTAAAAAATAGTAGCTGTTATGGATCCATAGACATTTTTTGGCTTCACTGGTACAATGCATCACGGAGATGCATTAAGCCCCCTTTTGCCAGAGCATGGCTCATATTCTTTTGATTACTTTGATTGTTCTTTGATCGAACCGACCTATAAAATACTAGAGTCATTCTCTGTGAAAATAGGGTTTAATGCATCTGTAATAAAGTATAGACGAAGGTCAGTCTGTGCAGTTCGCGCAAGCTGACCTGTGCCGATATGTTTTTGCTATTTGTAAATTTTATGCATGTCCAAGGACTACTCTCTCCTATGGTTCAGTCAGTTGTTGGACAAACTGGGATATATGGATCCATAATTATGTGATGTCTTGCTTGGTATAATGCATCACGAGGATGTATTAAAACTTAAACTGCTAAATACATGACACTAAAATTACAACTCAGTCGTAAAGCCCAAATACTGCGATTTCAAAGTTGATTTTACCAGACAAAATACCGTAACGGACAGTGTAGATTCAAGATCAGACTGCACATTCTGTGCAGTCTGATCTTGATCTGCACTGTTCACAGAAGGTCCTTGAGTCGTGCTTAGCAGCCCAAGGGTTAAACCCTTTTTTTGCAAGATCTCTGCTCATTTGTAACCGAACGATATCAAGTTCTTATCTCACTCTTTACTAAACGAAAAAATTTTAGACTTCTCCAAGTCGAAAGCGCTGGCAGACAAGAAAATAGATATGAATCAAACAAGGGGATCGGTATATGACAGGGTAGAAAATATTGTAGGAAAAGGAGATAATGCTGGTCACCATGTTTTAAAAGGCTTTGTTTGAGGTCATGAACAATAGGTATTGTTTGGTAAGGGTTAACTATTAATATTCAAAGGCATCAGAGTAAAATCTCTATATATTTTTTCGAGTAATAATTTTCCTTCATATGCATACTAATGTAAATGACTCATGCTCTGGCAAATGGGGGCTTAATGCATCTCCGTGATACCTGATACCAGGAAAGTCATCACATAATTATGGATCTATAATAGCCACTTTTTTAAACAACCGGCTTAATCATGAGGTGGACTAGTTCTTTGACTTACAGAAAATTGACCAATTGCAAAAAAATTCGGTCTGAGTCGGCCTGCGCGGATAGCCCTGGGTCGATTCTTTTCACAGATACACTAGGCCCCCATTTTCACAGAGCATGGCTCAAATATATAGCAAATATATATAGCCTTTTATCGGCATGGGTGTATGGCGATTAACTTTCATAGACAGAATAACCTAACCCTCACAAAAAACTTCTATCATTTTCAAATGCAAAAACTATGTCGATTGATACAAACAGGTCTAATCAAGTGTTATTCATTCCAAATATCAATGAACTATTACAAAGAGTGATTTGACAAGATTTCCAATAGTTTAGTAATAGAAAAGATTTTTTTCAATGGCATAAATAGCAAAGCACTGGGAAAAAATAAATACAGTAAATAATTGATACAACCCTTATTTCATATTGAATGTTCATCTTATTTGGGGATAAAATCACCATCAGAATTAATCACTCTCACTGAAAACTAAATATGTTCTATCTAAATAACTTGAATATCCAGCACCAATATTGAAATAGTGCAGTTGATAATCAAGGGAGGTAAATGGTAACAATCTACATATATACATGTATCTGTTATAGTCCATTTGGTTGGTATAAAAACTAACGTTTGGCCCAAAATCATCTATCTAAAAAGTTTTTGGGGAAATTTCTTTATACCTATCTGATTATTTGACAAAAACAACAAGAGAAAAAACACTTGAAGAATTTAAAACTATATTTTAATGATTTTGTCCATTAAACTCATTGTTAATTTTGACATCTTAAAAAGGTGGAGAGAATGCAACAAATAGAACAGCATACTATTCCATGATCAATTTGAAAGCCTTTTACCTATGAGGCCAAGCATATTGAAAAACTAGGTTCACAATAACTTACCCCTTACACAGACACTTTATCAGATGTTTGAAAACGGCAATTTTCAAGAAACATTGCTGGAAAAACAGAAATTTACCTGAAGAGGTATACCTTCTTTCTTTTCTTTTGGGAATGATATTATCGATTCCCTAAATTATGGACAATTTGTATCACATATTTTCGGTTGGGCAGATTGATAAAATTGCTAACTGTTTAATGGTAGAAAAATATGTAAAGGTGTATACATACTCAAATAATTCAATTTCTTTGCTCTTAAGGGTGATCATTGTAAAACATGAGATTAACATGTTTGTTTCTATTGTTATAGTGCTAGTTGTGTACATAAAGTCACTACTGAATCTAATGAATGAAAATACTACAAAAACACATGGTTTTACTATGATTTGTTATTGTTTATGGCTGTTCTCCTACTGTCACTCACTCCTCTGTGACTAAGACCAAAAAATGCTAAAATATTACTATAGAGTTAAAAAGTAAAAAGCATGAAATTGAAATTGAAAAGTTGTGAAAAATTAGATTTCTGTATGGTTTTTGTAATTAACTAACAATGCAACAAAGAAATTATGAAGAAGTTGTTCCATTTGAATGCATTTGATCAAAACGTTAGTTTTTATAGAAATCAAATGGACTATATATGAGTGAACAACCTTACTACAGGTGTACTAGATTAAGCTGTATGCAAACTTTTTTAGACCTAGTCCTCACGGGGCCCGTAGAAATCTTAATTTAATCTTCAATATATAAGCCCATGTAAAACTTGTGAACCCCGGTTGGGGCAATTTTGACTATAGAGCTATAATTGAGACAATCTTAGTAGAGACCTAGAGGTTGAAGCTGCATGAAAAAAATTGGTAACCCTAGGCCTCACAGTTAGAAAAAAAATATTTTAAAGTTTTTACATAATAACCCAATGTGAGACGTGTAACCCTAAGGGCGGGGGCCTACTTTGACTTAATGGATAATCATTTGATGAATTTTGGTAGAGGTGTCTATCAGATGAAGCTACATGCAAAATTTTGCAGCCCAAGGCCTTATGGTTTCAGAACAGAATATTTCTAAGATTTTTAATTTTCTTCAGTTTTGTTGCCGTGGAAACCAGAATTTGGCTGGAATCATATTCTTTGAAGAAATTCTGAGGAAGGCAATGGAAGGATTATCTATATGACGTTTTGTCAATATGTTTGAAATAAAAGTAAACGCAAGCACGCATGACAGACTCAGATCCATGACACAAGCTCGCTGGACTTTGGCCAGCGGAGCTGAAACGCTTTCAGTGAACATGCATTTTATATCAAGCTATTTTTTGCCGCTCTGTAGACCCTTTTTTTACCGCACAGCCATATACTTTTGCGATAAACACGTTTTCTGTACTTATCAAAGGAAACCAATAGTTTAACAATTCTTGATATTTTTTCAAATGATTGAGCTGGGCTCTGTAAAAAGGAGGGCTAATGCGACGCCGTGATGCATGATACCAAGCAAGTCATCAAATCTTTATAGATAAAAAACTCAAAAACTTTTGTCTAAAAAACCAATGGAATCATGAGGTAGTATAGTCCTTGGATATGTATAAAATTGGCCAATAGCAAATGGTTTCGATCCAGGTCTGTCTTTGCTGATTGCGCAGGCTGAACTGGGCCGATAAGTTTTGCAGATGTATTAAACTCCCTTTTCTTAGAGCATAGCTCATGCATGATAGACAATTTCCAAAATCTGCATACACCGCAAAAATAAGTGTTAAAATGTATTCAAATTTATTTAATACCATTTAAAACTATGGAAATCTTAGAAAAGATGACATTCTGTTATTGTATGTCGACTTAAGTATTAATCGCCTGTAAGAAAAAAAAAAACAACATTTTATAACTATGTAAAAAGTTGTCAAGTTGCTCTACTTTTGGTTAACCTTTTACATAAGTCTAAATGCATATTTCTATCAGCGGCTAAAATTTGGATCGATCACACAATAAGAGGATGTCATCTTCTTAATAATATTCATACCTTTAAATGAAATGATTTTGATTTACGAGTAAATGCATTTTAACACCCTCACGGTATACTTTTTGGCCGCTACCGGGCCGTGAACTTATTAAAGAAGTTAATGAAACTTACCCGCCGACTGTAAAAACCAAAATATTGCTTTTTTTTTTGTGGGGGGGGGGGGGGGAGGGGGGCAAAAATACTCCTTATCGGAAAGTGTAAATCTAAGATTATACAGCAGGTCCTGTGCTTTTTAAAGCTACACGTGGACAGATCTCTGAAAGCTTTGTATTCCCTTGTCGACACATTCGTTTTCAAGTGTTTCCAGTCAATACTGAAGGGTCCACTGAAGTGTGAATGAGGGGACTTTTACTTTTATTGATATTAGAATTCATTCTTTCCCGCAACTGATTATAAACCATTTATTTTTATCTGGCTGGAATTATATGTACCAATATTCTTTTTTCTTTTAAAACAACTACAAAAAATCACAAATATCAATAATATTTATGACACTCACAAATATCAATAATATTTATGACACACATGAAACAAAATTTCAAGTGACCTTTATTAACCATTTCAAGCATATTTCACGAAAAATATGTACAATCTACACCATTGTCTTGAATGATAGTTCTATACATTTAAAGCATACATTTAAAGCATGGCCTGTGCAAAGAAACTCACTAACTGACTGACTCCCCCTCTCTTTCTCCCTATCTCTCTCTCTCTCTCTCTCTCTCTGGGTGGGTATTATTACAGCATATCTATTCAGCATATATATAATGCATGGAAAATAGAGTTTTGATATTTGAACTCAAGAACTAGTACAACTAGATACAAGTAGCACCTCTAAAATGGCTGATCATCTTATTGACAAAAAATTCTCCAGCAAGTTTATTCAACACTGCCTTCCTCGTCAATTTTGATGTTTTCTTCAATCTCGCTTTCGATAGCACGCATGCGCTCTTCTCGGGCGTGCTTTGGAACATCATCGAGGGCAGCAGACAGGAAGTTGTAGAGTACTTTTATAGCCACCTTTTCATCATTCTCACAGGCAAACACGTAGTCTCCGCAGATTTTTCCGAAGCCGTTCCATCCCTGAAATAGAAAGCAAAACAACAAAGAATGGCATAAACTGCAGGGTATACTTCAAAAGAAGCTAACTTCTAGTGCAACAGTGAAAACTAGGACAAATTAAACACTTTTAAGAATTCTGACCTAAACATAAACTGAACCAATGACGATAGAACATTATTTGAACTGACATATAACAATTTCGTTTTGAATTTTTTTTTTTTTTTTTATTTTGAGAAAATCCTAGGAGCAAGATTGCCTATCAGAGTGACCCAAATATTCTGTAATGTACTTGATCATCTACATATTTGAGCAGCACTCTGGCAAATGGGGTTTTGTTGTGTATCAGTGATGCATTTTATATCAATGTCACATCATCGCGTAATTATGGGTCTATAAAATCCATTTTCTCTAACAACCGATTGAATAAACAGGTAGACTGGTCCTTGACATGGAGAAAATTTACCAAAAGCAAAAAGTTTCGATCTAGGTCAGCCGGTGTAGCCTGCTCAGAATGACCTTTGTCGAAACTTTGTGCAGATGCATTAAACCCCCTTTTCACAGAGAAAGGCTCAATTACATGTTCTGCACGCTGTATGGAAGCCTTAAACCTCTCGGCGTGTTTAGGGTTCTCCAGTTTCTTCAAATAAACCTCGCCCGCCTGAGTATCATCTTTCAGAAATTTCAGTGTTGCCACCATGTTATCCCAGAACTGGATAATCCTCGAAAACTGACGGTCTACGTCACCAAGACGCGCTGAGGCTTCAACAAGGCTTCGGGCATCTCCAAGATTTTCTGAAAAGATAAACCAAGTCTTTGCTCTTGAAAAAGTACATCTTTTTTTCAAAGGCAAACACGTAAAATTACAGAGGCCCATCATTGAATTTGTGTATCAAAGTTGGCGTGTAGTTGGAACACATAGTTTTGTTCCGTTCATGGGCCAAATATTGTTGACTTGTTTCTTTTCGGCCTAACAATTTTAAATATTTGTCAAGCAGTAATTTTGTCGGTTTGATTCTGTTTACCCTTTCACCAGTATCTTGGAGGGCAACTACACCGATCTATATATTCTTGGTATTTCGGTAACAATATGTTTAACGCCGTTTTCAGGATCATTTCAGGTATATCGCAGCAGACAAACATTTGCAATATTTTCATCTTATGAAACATACTTTTCTTTGATTATATATCCTGTAGAAATAATCAAACTAGGGGCCCTTGAGAGCCTGAATCGCTCAACTGGCAGTGATGTTACTATTTTCTGGAACACACTAATTAATTATGCGAAAAACGAAAGAGACAAACACATGCACAAAAAATTGGGATTGTGTTTTGCAACTGGCCTTGAACGCGCTAAAACAGCAAAATAAGTAGGCATGATGCATTGAACATAGTGAAATAATCAAAAAACAATTTCTAAAAACCAATTGTTTGTAATCAAGGCATAAATGATAAGGTTTTAGTTCCGATTGCATAGAACAGTCCTTGCAAGTTTTAAAAAACTGGACCGATAATATTGTGTAAACCCATTGCTTAAATTCTTTTTTATTTTCAATAGGGATCAATCCGTTGAACTTTTGATTATACAAATGATCTGTGCAAGTTTCAGAAGAATTAGATCAATAATGCCGACTTAATCGCCTAAACAACATATGCAAAATTTCAACTTTAAATAGCTACTTTTCCATTACTAACTTTTGGATTTGTCAAACTCAATAGGGTTCAAGCTTTTCAAAATATTTCTCACTATACCCTTCTCACCAAACATGACATTCTTTTAGATCTCTTCAAAGGTATTCTCAAGACAAATATTCTAACAGACTTTCATGACTATGGACTGAAAATGTGGCCTCTAGACTGCACACAAATTTCTCTAGAATTTGTCTCGGTGACCTACTTTTTAGCAAAACATAGCCAATTTTCAAACTTGTCAGGGATATCATCAAGACAAACATGTTGACCACCTCTCATGAGTATTTGACACAAACTGGGGCCAGCCTCTGGAGTCTTCATAAGGTTTTTCTAAGATTTTATCTGGTGACCTAGTTTTAGACCCGAGATGAACAATTTCTCACTTATTCGAGATATCATCCAGACAAACATTCTGACAAACTTTTATGAGTAATGGACTGAAAATGTAGCCTCAAGAGGGTAAGTAATTATTGTCTAAGATCTGACGTATTGACCTAGATTGTGACCCCACATAAGCCAGTTTCAAACTGAATTTTTTTCTTTATAATACCGGTCTGTAATATGAGCAAGACAAACATTCTGAATAATTTCCTTAAGTGCGGAATAGAAAATGAGGCTTCAAGGGCGTACACAAGGTACTTCAAATTTTTGACCTTGTGAGCCAATTTTTTAGCCAACGTAATTTCTTTTCCAACTCATCAGAGATATGATCAAGACAAACATTCCGACCAACTTTCCTGAGTATCGAACTAAAATTTGAGCGTACAAAAGTTTTTTTTCTAATATTTGATCGATCTGGTGACCACGTTTTTAAACCAACGGAACCCATTTTCAAACTCCTCTAAGACATCATCAAGACAAAACTTCTGACCAATTTTCATGAGTATGGGATGTAAAATGTGGCCACTGGAGTGTACACAAGGGTTTTCTAAGATTTGCCGGTGACCTAGTTATTGACTCGACATAATCCATTTAAAATATCATTTTAAATAACATTAGGACAAAAATTCCGACTAAGTTTCATGAGTATTGGACGCTAATGCGTTTAAGCTTTTTTTTTTTTGAAATTTGCTCTAGTGACCTAGTCTTTGACCCCAAATGACCCATATCAAAAAGAGTCGGAGATATGATCAAGACAAACATTCTGATCAAGTTTCGTAAGTACTGGACAGACAAAGTGGGCTCTAGACCGTACAAATACTTTTTGAGATTTGACCCTATGACCTAGGTTTTAACCCACATTACCCATTTTCAAAATTATATATTATCAAGAAAACTATTCTGACCAAGTTTAATTAGTATTGGACTGAACACGTGGTCTCTAGAGAGTACGAGCTTTTAAAGATTTGACCTACTGACCTAAGCTTTGACCCGACATGACCCGTTTTCAAAGTCGTCAGAGAAATTATCAAGACAAACATTTTAACCAACTTCCATGAGTATTTGACAGAAAATGCGGCCCCAATAGTGTATACAAGCTTTTTCTAAGATTTGTCAAAGTGACCTTATTTTTGACCTGACATGATCCATTTTCACTCATGTGTGAGCAATTATCAAGTCAAACATTCTCACCATGTTTCGTGAGAATCGGATAGACAATGTGGCCTCTAGAGCGGAAAAAAGTTTTTTCTTAGATTTGACCTAGTAACTTAGATTTTTACCCGGCATGTCCCATTTTCAAAGTCATTCGATGTTTCAGACTTCCCGAAACACGTCGGTCCGATGGACATGACCGACGAATCTTGACAAGGATTGACGATTTTTCAGGCCGGATCGGTCCGACTTTCCGGCATTTGTTCCGAGCCGCTGAAAACGTAATCGCAACGTTTTGGACAAAAATGGCGTCGTTAACGACGTTTCGTCGGGTTGTCAGTGCGCAACATTTTTGCGCATGTCTCTTCGCTTCTCTGTTTTCTAGCGCGTAACTTTGTCTGATTGTAGTACTATTATTGGACTACTGATTTTTGCTGCAAGACGTGGAGAAAGTAGTGGTAGATACATCTTTTTTTTAAAGATCAGTTTATGAAGGTGTAAATCATTCCTAAACAGCGAAAACAGAACATGTACATTTGCCGGACATTACTGATCCGGGTAGTAAGTTTAGTGTGGTAAAAAGAGAAAATTACAAGTATTTTCTCCTTTTCAACGTTTTCTAACCCTCTTTCCTGGGTATTGATAGGAATCAGGATAGTTTGATTCATTTTGCTATAAGGTTCGTAAGTAATCTATGCCTTTGAGTAATTCCTTGACAGTTCTACTTGTATTGTTCTTCCAGTCTCCCATCTATTAAAATATACCACATGTATTTGGTATTAACCCTTTCCTAAATGAATTAAATTGAAACTTCAAAATTGAAAGAAGCTGCAGACGACAAATTAAACAAGGTTTAAATGAGACTAAAAGAACCGTTTGTGCAGAAAAGGTTGTGGGGAAAGGAACAATTGCTTGTAATGAACAATTACCCCTTTTACCAAAATGTTTTCCAAAGCCGTCCCATACCAATGTTAAATCAAGACTATATCACGGAAAGGGTTGACAGAGTACAATCTTTATTGTGAAAAAAATATGATTTAGTGCTAGAAATAATACATCTTACTAAGTAATTTGAAATCTTGGGTGTTTTGTGTTACTTTCTTTGTTCCAAGGGAGGTAATTGAGTTTGAATATTGGGAAAAGTTGCCTGGCAACCTATCTTTTTTTTGCATTTTTTGATAAAGGATATAATCATGTATATTTCTGAGAAAAATGAGAAAAATCTTTGCGCTAGATTTTTAGAGGGTCAAATAATGTCCTGATTTTCTATGATAAAATAAGCAATTTTGTGGGCTAAGGGTTTTATTGAAACATATATAGCGTATCATTAATTTGAAATATCTGTTAATTTCTCATCAAAGTCAGAGGATCCATTGTTTCACTATGAATTTAAACACAGAGAACATGATTTGACTGAAATTACAGATTTTAATCACAAATTCTGATTTTAATCACAAATTCTGGCATATGCTGCAATAATTGGGTTTTTGTGTAATTTGAAAAAAGGGTTATGTTCTTCTTGGGCTCAGAACTTTTTGGTTCATCAGGCAACGTCTGATTATCTCTTCGCATATTGAGAGAACATACTTTGAAGTGTTTCTGTGTTAAATTTCACGAAATTCTCTACGCTAGAAATAACTCGCTGAAACGCCTTTAAAATATTATGAAGGTGCTTAACCCGGCAAAAAAGAAAATAAATGTCAGAGGAGTGCGCTTAAAAGAAAAAAGAATATGAGAAAAAGAGACCGGAGAGAAAAGTTAACGAGAAATGGAAGCAGCAACAAGAATGGTTGGTTTATGACTCAGAAAAGGTGCAAATGCTCTGCACAGACTGTCAGGACTTTTACGGCGAGAAAGTAAGAACGGACCAACATCTTCGCAATACAAACACATTTATTCTTGGATTCACAAATCTTTTAGCATCCTCCGTTGACGACCATGAAAAATCTAAACTGCAAATTTGATTCAGTCTGACAAGTAATGACGTTCAGCAGAGAATTGATAGAGTTAACAGAAATTTCAGTGACTTTTGAAAGTCTTAATCATAGTGTGTGGAGAAATAGCTTAATATCATTATATGCAAAAAGTTGATATAACTGTTACCTTTCTTTTTTACGTTTTCTTTATTTTTGTTAAATTTGATTCGGTCTGACAGATTTTCTTTCCGTCTGACAGATTTTCACGCCTTGTCAGACCGAATGTCTGACACTTTTTATGAACTTTCGGGAAGTCTGATGTTTTATCAAACAAGCATTCTGAGCAAGTTTCGTGAATATTGGACTGAAAATTTGGCCTCTGGAGCGTACAGAAAGTAAAAATTGACGACGGACGACAGATACAGCACGACCACAAAAGCTTACTTTCAGCGTTTCGTGCTCGGGTGAGCTAAAAATACTATCGGACGGACGGACAATGGAAACCATGCCATGATATAAGCTCTGCTTGCCATTTGGCCAATAGAACTCATGAAAAACAGCCATGTACAGACCTCTTTGGGAGTTTAGCTTTTTAATTTTTGCCAGCCGTTCGAGTCTGGCTTTTCTCTGCTCTTGCATTTTGTCAAGAACTTCTCTTTTCTCCGCTGACAGTTTTTCGACAGACTCTTGAGAATCCTTGTACGCCTGCATCATGGTTTTGAACTGAAAAAAGTAAGCATATACACATGTATGAAACAAGGTGACTTATGAAAAGAAATAAATTATATGAGGCTTGCCCTGTGATTAAGGAGTGTAATGCATCTGCAAAAAAAAAACTATCTTCGTCAGCCTGCTCAGTCCGCAGTCAACCTGACCTGGGTCGATACCTTTTGCTTTCGGTGATCCTGGTAATCAACATCTTTATCTTTCCAGAAATCAAGGTCAACATGGTTGAAATAGAAGTACAAAATGCTGGTAAAACAAACTCCAGGAAAGCATGGATAGGTGCAATTGCCGCCACGATATAACTGAGATAATGTTTAAAGCAGCGTCAAACAAGCGAACTAACGAACAAACAAAAGCTGTATCTGCAAAAAGCAGAGCTTTTTTAATCACAGAGGGTGGAACACATAGACTGAAGGGGTCTAACCTCTTAAAACTCCCATTTCAACACGCCTTTTTAAAGTATGATGAGAATGGTTCTAATACGCATTGAAATACTAGGTACCAATATTTTGCACTGTAACTCTTAAAATATCGAAATGTATTGGAAACAGATACAAACCTCATTTGCATAAGGGTAAACCCATCAACATTGCTGTTATCAATGGGAAAATATAATTGTCTGATGTGTGCCTAACGTTTAACAGTTTTTACTTGTTTCTTTTTTGTCTGAATTTAGAAACGAAATGATTGAATCCTTCATCTATCTTGGAAATCCATACGCGTTGAGTCCATTTAAGTAGAGACCATACAGGCTGCATTTCATTACATCTATGACATATTCTTACAACAAAAAACTTTATTTGTTTAAAACCATCAATTTCAGTCTTTGGAATTGCCTTTCGATCTTATATCCAAAAGAAATTATTGTTTTCAATGTCTTGCGCCGATGATATTAGCCCAGTAAATAGCGGCCAAAAGATGAGTCAGCATTACATGTATGTACTAAATTTATTTCAATAAAGGTTATCAGTATCGTAACCATTGAACTGCATGCATACGACTTATTTCCTCTCGTAGCCAGCAGACAATTTTCGCAACCATTGTGACAAAAAATGAAATAACTCACAACCAGAATGTATCCTTTAGCCATGATATTTTCACACTTATTTATGAATAAAAAAAATTATTGTAACAAGCGTATTTTTTTTCCGAAAATGATCTATGTATACTTTAAACTCTTCCACACAATGCTGTTGTTTTCTCAGTTTTACATGAAGTTATCTTTGGCTAACAATGGCTTGTGATAATTGTGATGACCAGAAAAAAGGCAGAGACACTGATCTTTGGGAAATACAACAAAATACCCTCTGCTGTATTTCTTGAAGCCAACGATAGCTTTCTACTTGATTTGCACTTTTTTGTATCGCAATCGATGATTTGAATGGTTCTCGAATGGTGGATTAAGCTTCCGAAATATGAAGTCATCGACAGAGCTACAAATCATTAAAGAAATCGTTAGAACTAGAAATCGAGGTACCTGTTTTTCCTTTTTGTTTTCACCAAAAATGCTACTGATCAGGTTCACCCCTGTCTTTAGAACACTTGTGACAATTCCTGCTGTGCCAGATGCTACGTCTGGTGGCACGATAACCGAGTCTAGAAAAGTCTTATCACTTTCCTCTTTTAACTCTTCTCGAGCAGTCTCTGAAACACAAAAGAGTTAATATAATAACTAGTAAAGAGTTTCCTGTGTTTCTTAGTTTTAATTGGATTTATCATCGCTAAACAATAACGAGTATGGATTTAAACAGTTTGAAAACATTTGGTCGTAATACTCCTATCAATGATCAGAGTCAAAACAGATGTGGTACTTCATGTAAAACAGAAAACAATGAATTTCAACTATTCATCAGAAATTAAATTGTGTATTGATTAATCCAAAATGGGTCTAGGAAATTTTTCTTGTAAACACTTCCTAGTGTTTTTTAATACAATGTGAGTGTATTCCTCCGCTATGATCCACATTACATGAATTAAATTCAACGCAACTAAAAAGAAAATTTTATTTTTTTTTCTGTCTTTTACATCAAATAAAAAGAATGTTATATACAGTTTACGCAGAAACTCTTATCTCAAACTTCTTTCTTTTGAGGAAATCATTTCGTGATATTGAACACACAAAGTATTGTAAACCCGCTAATATAATTTGCATTAAATGAAAATGAACAGAGTTTAGAATCAGCGAAAGACAGGAAACGCAAGCAATTTTCAATGTTCATAAGGGCCCCGACCTGTGCTCTCCATCCATTTATCTCTGTAGGACATCAGACTTTTCAAGTCTTCTTCCATCTTCTCTTTCTCCTTCTTCAGTTCTTCTTCTGCGCGTTCGTCATCTTCTGCGAGTTTTTCTGACTCCTCTTTTTCGATTGCTATTCTCTGTTGTTCATCCGTTACAAATTTATTTTTGGAATTGACTTGTGCCAAGTTTTCCTGGACCTTAGTTTGGATAATGTAGTACCTGTTTTAAAAGTCGAAATTAACAAGGTTAGCCGGTCTATTTGGGAGTTGCGTACAGTATTAACTCTGCCGATTGTTGTTGGCGGTACGCAGTTGATTCCGATTTATAAGAAATCAATAAGAATCATGATATCTCTGTGCCAATACTAAAGGTATAAATTCTAAGAGGTTTAGATATGCATAAATTCACCAGCGGGCACTGGTATCCTCGTTATAATCAGCAGACCCAGGGTGAAACATTCAGAGATCGAAGAGCTACCTGCTTTCCTAGAGAGTCATCTCGGTGCACATGCCGGGCAATGAAATACTTGTTTTAACAAAGTTTTAGACTTCATTGACAAGGAATGAAACACGTCATAAACTCCTGTTTAGTCTTAGAACAATAGAATGAAGTAAGTTTTTGTTTTTGTCGGGTCATTAGAGACGTCTGAACACGATATTCTAAAAGCAGTTTGCACTGAATTACAAGCATTTTAAAATACGCTTACACTTTCTGATTCAACAGAATTGAACTGCATATTACTTTTTTAGCCCTAGTATAACATGTATACGATAAGGATACATAACATTGTTGTATGCTATTCGCAATATGATCTGTATCATCACATTCAGCTTATTCTTCACACACCAAGTGAAAATTGTAAAGGTCAATGTGGGATGAAACTGATCACAATCACTATTTTCAATGCGTTGTGCAGAGGTTATTTAACAGGTTAGATGTTTTAGTGAACATACTTCAAATAATTTTTAACAGAATATATTTTTTACCTTTTTTCCTTACTATAGAATTAAAAAATTTACGTGTCTTTCCAAGGGAAACATAGCAATGATTAATCTATTGTGTAATATAGCTTTGATAAAAAATCTTTTCACAGGTCAGTCATTATTATCATAATGCAAATTTTTAGCCTCTGCATAATTATATCTCACGTCAGCTGTATACGTTTGCAAATCACATTTCAACCTTTTCCTTATTTACGAGCTTTTTAAACACAAAATTAACAAGAACTATCGCTCCTCTCCAACGTGAACAGTCGTTAAGTCGGGAACCGAAATAGTGGACAGCAAGACCGCACATCGGGCTCAAAAAATGCGATAACCTGATTGGTCAAATGTCGATTTGCACGGATATATGTATATACTGGTTCTGCAGGAGAAAGTTTAAAGTTGCATATTGCTCAGCGATACATATCGTATTTGTGCCTTGATTGAAGATATAATATGATAAGTCTGGATAAAATGTGCACGTGGCACCAAAGCAGCATACATGGTGACTGTACCAGCGTAATTGCAAATTTACATACTGGCGTGACACCATTACCCTTTTCTAATGTTTCTGTATGTAAATATCTACAGTCCAACTGTGCCGGATTGGAGTCCTGTTGTGCACAGGTAAGCCTTTCCTGCTTTAGTGAGGTATGTTTAAGAAAAATAAAAATAAAAAAGATAATATTGCACTTCATTGTTTCTAGTAGATAAGTCACCCGACAATGGCACAATTTAAATGCTTATACCAAATACTCGTGTGTTTGGAATCTTTATGTAAAAGGATTTTGAAAAAGAAGTGAGAAGAAAACAATATAGTGGTAACGGACAAGAAAAAGAAGTGAGAAGAAAACAATATGATGGTAAAGGACAATAAATATCATTTGAATCATGCCTTATTTGTCATCCGTTTGCAAATGAGTCATGCTCTGTGAAAAGAGGATTTAATGCATTTGCATAAGTATGTGCCGATGTCAAGCCTGCGTAGTCCGCGCAAGCTAAAATGGGTCGATATATTTTGCTATTTGTAAATTTTCTACATGTACAAGAACCATACTACCTTGTGATCTACTCGATTTTCGGACAAGATTGATTTTATTGGCCCATGACTTGCTTGATATCACGGAGATGCATTAAAGCCCCTTTTCACTAAGCATGGCTCAAATGCTTTCAAATTGGTCAAGATTTTTCTAGTCTGGTAGTTTCAAATCAGTCCTCAGTTTTAACCCTTCTCCTGCTACATAAATGAAATGAAATTTTTAAGCCGATAGTAAAAACCCAAATTTTGCTATTTCTAAGGTATCTTTATGGGGACAATATGTCCTTATCGGGCAGTGTAGACCAAAGATCAGACTGCACGTTGTGTGCAGTCTGATCTTCGATCTACACTGTCTGCAAAAGGACAGCGAGTCGAGCTTAGCAGCCTACGGGTTAAGCACAGAAAGAGAATTTAAAGTACATCAAATAATTTAAACCAATATATGCACTGCGATTGAATCATAGCCAATGCCGGTCTGTCACGGATTTTTACGTAGAACTGTCTTGTTATGAACCCATCTTGTGTCGACATTGCAACGGAGACACCTTCATATACAATATGACCTATATGCATGTCACAAAATACATTTAAAAAGCACTTTGCTGCTAATCTCAAAAGATAAATTGCTTCTGAAATAAAGGAAATGGATAAACAATAATCGAGTAGATCACAAGGAAGAGAGACAATGGCTGCATAGTGACTTATCTCAGTGACCGTAGCAATACTTAGTGCACCTTGACACTCACTTTTGTCTTGTATCCATGGCCTCCGTCTTCATTTCCTCCGCCCGGGTAATTATTTGACTGAAACAATCTCTCACCAGGTCCTTATCCTACACAGAAACAAAGACAGAGTCATAGAGATAGAAAACATTCAACATCTACTATAATGAAATACATAAATTATCGAAATGAAAAAATTGTTGCAAATTTGACACTATATATCACACACGATTATCAATAATACGGAAGATCATGAACTATAAGGTCCAATAGCGGCCAAAAGTGCACGATTCGGGAGTCAAAATGAAGGCAAATTTAATACATACCATTTAAAAGTATGCATTTTATTGCATGTATCTATTTAAACATGTATTACAGTACGTTCTGTAAAGTTGGCTGGCCGAAAAATGAAATGTAAAGTAGAATTAAGTTTGCACACTATTGGCCCTTTAAAGAAAGTGGCAAAAGTAACTTGTCCAACTAAAAGCTGCAAATAAAATTACGAGTCTATGTTTTGGTACTGAAAGTAGACTAGCAAAATTTTCTGGTTTAAATGATTTGTAACGAATAATTTCATTGTTCCACAGTTCCGCAAAGTATCAATATGAAAGCATTGAGACTGTACCATGGCTATTCACGAGAAGGAGGTTTTGTCAGCAAGTATCCAACGCTACAAAGATAAAGTATTACATTATCAAAGTATCGTGAGTAACCCACAACGGTGAAACATAAAAATGTGCGTTTTCAGTTCAGATCTACAATTCTAAACACGGAAGGGAAAATGCAAAGGGAAATCTCGTGAAGACGACCATTATTTATTTTTTATTACAGAAGGATGAATTAAGTACATGTTTTATTACTTGCCTCTAAGTTGACAGCATCAAATATCATAGGAATCATTGTGCTGACGATGTGTTTAGCTGTCACCATGAAACTTTTCATAAGTCCCGTTGTCATCATGTGCTGAGTGCGTGCAGAATGAGCTGTCATTCTCACCTGAAAATATACTGGCATTATGCATGAAAACATATACAAACAATTCTGCATAGCTTAAATTATCTGAGAATTTGTGGTTAACCTCGCTCCTTTAATTGCAAGGATTACATGTACTTCAACAGGTCCATTGTCCAAATACTAAATAGCGCTGTATCACAAACTCATGTTTCTTGTTCGAGCACTAGTAGCGATTCTACCGTCGTATTTAACAAACTGTCGTCCTATTCCTGCCCTATGTTACAGATACAAAGATATTTTCCAAATTTACAAAAAATAAATTCGCTTTTCATCATGAAATAAACTTTCAACTCTTTACTCTTTTTCTTCACTTTGTAAGCAAAAGATTCCGCTACAAGGCTTTTAAAACTGCATTCATATGCATAAGTGTCTGTGTCTGTTTATGTTTAAAAAAAAGTGGTATTGTGCTTATCGTGTAACTTTCGATCGTACTTGACATTTATGAGCGGACATGGATATGGAGATGGACAACGGATAACAGGTTTCATTCAGGGGTTTTCTCAAAGTAACTATAGTATGATGTATATAGACCAAAGAAAAGGACATCATCGTTTAAAACACTTTCTATTCAACGCTTCTGATACATTTCAATGAACAAACCTATACTAAGCGTCATCATTTTCAAGACTGCTAGTTATGTATAGCTCTCTCATTATTTTAGGCATCTTTTTACAGATGAAATCATTGTATATCTGATGATTTTCCTCCACGATTTCGGACAGTGACCTTCTTTTCCGACGAGCACAACCGTTTCCTGCCTGTACTGCCGGGGCCTCTAGGGGACCGTTTTACTAAGGTACTTACGCAAACCTTGGTGTAGAACTTCGTAAGTTTGTGCGTAAGTCCAAGTTTTGCCTTTTGCTAAAATGTGCGTAGCTAAGTCCGAATGTAAGTTTTTGCGTAACTTTACACTTTAATATATATATAAATATAGGTCGTAGGTGAGAACATAAATATTGAAGCATTCCTTCCACCGCGTCGAAGAAAATAATAACATTTTAGGGAAATGCCAAATTTGATGTTAGACTTGTGAGCACAAGCGATTGTGTAACAGTATAATTTGGGCGACAGAGGAAAATTTGCAGTCTACTTTACTTCAAAGAGGATGAGATGCGTCAGGCCGTCTGAAGAAGAAGCCACGCTAATAACCAAAGTAACAGGTAAACGTCAAGTCAGATTTCCTAAACAGAAGTTGTAGTAGGTCCATACTAATAACTTCCCATTTCCACCAACCTTCACTTTGTTGCTTATAAATAAAAACAAGATACAATAATTTCAGGTTGTTGGATAGCCGGATGTACGGATTTAACTAAGCCATATTTAAACAAGGAAGTAACTATCACTGTTTGTTTGAAGAGTGCGAAGTACACGTGCGATCTTTGCACACCTCAGAGTTACAAAAATACTTACATACGTTTATTCACAAATTTACGCAAGTTTAGTTAAAGATACATCTTCACTCGTTTTCATCCAGTTTTTTAACCGTTTTTTTTTTTTTTTTTTTCTTTCATTTTATGAAACTATAATCACTCTTGTATCTTCATGCCAAATATTGACCTTGATGGTTGCAAGGTTGCACAGATTACGGCAGATAGAAAATGCATTTCATTCTATTGCGGCTAGCCATAGACATAACAACCACAGTTTCCGGTTTAAATCGAAGACAAATCTCTACAGTTTCTTTAACCCCATACACCTTATATTGATTTTTTATCTACGTTTACACAGATGAATAGATTAAAACACCGTCAAGTTTTAACTATGTTTGTTTACTCTCTGGCTGTAGAGATGTCTCTTTAAACGTTTTCGTAAATCTGAACGTAAGCTTAAAGTCACGAAAATTACCGGCAATCTTACGAATTGTCAGTAAAACGGTACCTACTGAAAATCAAAAACAGTTTTACACCGGGTATCGATGTTACCACTGTATTCATACCCAGATTGTCAAACACAATACTGGAATGGATAAATATACAGAAACTGGATTTTTGGGTCATCAGAATGACGCCTTACAGTTCATGCTGATGCAGCAAATTGGACAACAGTTGCAATTTTCCTCTAGCTGCATATCGTCGGGAATAAATTATATCCAAATAGATTTCCAGTCATGACACCTTTCTCCAACCCACAGTTGCGTCGGACAGCGTCAGATGTACGTCGACGTGCACGTCGATTGAACAGATATAATTCACGTTACAGGATTCACGTTGAACATACAGTAGCAGAACTTAAGGTCTACGGCCCCTAACTCTCATATTAAAAGACGGAAGCTGCCGAGATTTGCCGAATAGCCTTTACAAAGACTTCGATGTTACTCGATATTTACCGATGAGTTAGTGAGTCTACAGCCCCTAACTCTCATATGAAAAGACGGAAGATGCCGAGATTGGCCAAATTGTCTTTACGAAAACGTCGATGATACACGATTATTTACCGATGAGTTAGGGGGATGTAGACCTTAAAAGTTATTTATGCATTGTTTCCCTCTGGCGGCAACTGAGATCATTGCTGTTGCAAATTGTTCGAGTCAATGTAAAATTAGTTTGTCGTCGTAAAGAAAATGGACTGATTGTATAAAAAATAAAATGTTTCGAATAAGGCTGTTAGCCTGGTTATCGTTTTCCTCAGAAAATTTTCAATGTGCCCATCTTGGAACTCTGTAAATCAAATAAATGGAATAGAGGACAGGTCGATTCGGGTAGATATTTTACAACCACTATTTGGTAGAATGACCATTTAATATAGAGAAAATCGGCTAAAAGGGAAAAGTTTCGACCCTAGTCAGACTTCGCTGTAGCGCTTTCTAACTACGGTCGATAGTTTTCGCTGTTCTAAGATGGTCTCTTTATGCGTGCCGGGTCACATATGAATGTGTTGAGACAACCCCCGTGTTTTTTCTCTGCTTTCTGTTGTCCATCTCTGTATCCGTGTCCGCTCATAAATGTCTAATACAAGGTATTGGATATTTCTTTTGTTAACCGTCATTTGGTCATGTGACCAAAAAAGTGAACATCTTTCAAAAGGAACTACTTCTAAAGTGGCGTCTTCATGATTGAATGTTAGTACCGCCTGCGAAAACTGTCGCAGGTTTTTAAACATTTATTAAATTAATATTTTCGCCTTCGGCTCACCAGATAAAATTCTTATGCCTCGCCCGATAAACTTTGCCCATCCAAATCACTAACCATCCATTCTCTTTTTGTATAGATCCTTCAGTATTATCTAATGAGGTTGAGAGAATTTATCTTGAGGTATAAAATGATGTGCTAGTGTCTTAAGATATCAATACTACCTTTTGAGGTTAGGAGAGTTCACTTTCACAGTGGGCAACTAGTTCATGAAAAAAATATCTTATAAATCCTAGAAACATATTGAATGTTAAAGTTTCCGCAATCGGCCTAGTGTGTGTGTGTTCGTTTGTTTGTTTTTATTATTGTTGTTGGAATAATGAAAACTTGAACGAGTGATGAATATCTTCCAATGTTGCTTAGTCACTAGATCAGCAATAAATTCAAAGGGTAATAACTCCAGTAATTGTTCACCTATAGCTAGTACCCATTAAAATGTCAGCGTAATTTTTCGAAAACTGATGCAGAAACTTACGTCTATGGACGGGCGTACGGATAGGAAACTTGATTTCCAAATACACTTCATTATGTCAGTATAATTGAAGAAAATCATCCAGAAAATTGTGTCTTGGTCTGCTGTGTTTACATTTTTTAATCGTACGTATTTCAAAAACAATCCATTTGATTCGCGTAGTAAAATCAAATGTGAATTTAAAGGCCCATTAGCGACCAAACGTAAACAAAGGGTGTGGTAAATGCATTCAAAATTGTATCATACCGTTTAAAAGTATGAGATTCATCGTGAAGATGGCTATCTGTTATTGTTCGGTCGGTCCAAATGTTACTTGATGCATAAAATAATAATGAATTAAAAGCTAGGTCAAAAGTTGCCGGATTGCTCCATCTTTTGTTTACTTTTTACCTAGTCTTGAAATTCATACTCCTGCTAGCAACTAATACTTGGACAGACTTTAAAATAATATACTGTCATCTTCACAATAATTTCCATACTTTTCAATGGTATCAATTAAATTCGTATGCGTTTAACAAACCCACTGTTTATTTTGGGCCGCTATTGTGACTTAAGTATCATGTTGGTCGACAGGTTTTGTCTGTCATTGACAAAGGTAGTAGCAAGATTAGATGAACATTCTTGAGTGGGTTTAGTCTTTGATTTTATATTCTTATTCAAAGGACAAAGATGCCAAAGAGACGAGACACACTGAAAGGAAAAGAAATCCGCCTGACCATTTCCGCATAAAACATATGAATGAACAGGCACTCAAAGAGGGTCAAAAACAAATCTTTCAAATTTTAGAATACATCATACATAAAGGATACATAACCTTGGATAATTTAGTGATAAAGGAGTCTAAAATGTTTTAAGCTATAGCATTTGGCTTATACATGTGAATATTTTATTAATAAATCTTTTTTTTTTTTTTGTTGTTGTTTACCTCCTTTGCAACATCCGGGTGATCAGAAACTCCGTGGTATGCCAACTCCAGATACTTGGCCACTTCAATCTGTGCCTGATACAACTCGACAGCGGCAATGCTCTGCAACAATTGCCTCGCTTCCAATTTTGTGTCCTGTAGGAAAAAGGTAGAGCCTAATCAACCTGGCATGTCAAATATTTATTGATCTTAAAGATTTTATTGCTGTTTTAGTCTTTTTGTTGTTGTTCTTTGTGTATATCACTAATCTGAGCCAGTTTGTAGTCAACCATTTCAAATGTAGGAAAAAAGTGATCGTATTGAAAACAGCGCGGCAAAAATGAACAACTACTCCTTTATACAATGTTTTTTCGAAAGCATCGTTTTAAACATCCAAGTCATTCTATTTATAGTCATGACATCAGTTCAAGAGATATCCCTTTCGGTCAATGCTATACACAATCAAAATAAGATGACCTTCATCAGGGACATTCGAGATAGCGGCGATCAAAGTTGCACTAAAGCCTACTTCAGGGCCAGGGCGTTCTTATATCATCGAATTGACCTTTCTGTAAACGCGACTTTGGCACGCCCACCTCAGAAACGCGGTATTTTGGTTGTTATGCCCGACAAACAAACCAGAAAATGGCGTCGAATACGTAGAGAAATGGAGTTTATTTCAAATTTATTCTAACTGATATTTCGCTCTAAGTTAATCACCCCAATTTTTCCCCAACTTTCATATCAATTCGAACTAAATCGGCAACGTACCAAGAAAAAATGCTTTAAATAATGCCCTTTTAATGGGGAATTGAGAAGTAAAAATAGCCCAAATATGTTCGTAATTCCATGTTCGGTCACAGCATTTCAAATAAAAATACATAGTGGGTAGCAACATATATAATTATTAATATGTATATAAGAAATTTCGTCAGTATATAACATGTCAATTTGCTGTAAACAATATAAGAAAAAGATTTACAATTTAACCCTTTACTACACAATCCCGTTCTTTAACGACCTTGAAGGAGACTTTTGAAAACTTTGCTCTTTTTCCTTGGGTGTTTTCTACCTTTATATAGACAAGTCTCATCACTGGAGCCACATTTTATTTGTCGACAATAAATGATTTCAAAATAGACGAATGTAATGTTTTGTTGTCTTGTAAAGAGTTAATTAACACCTCTAACCCCTCTTTGAGTAGAGATTCATTAGTTTTATTGTAAGTGATCAATAAAGTGGTTTGCCGTTTTTTTTAACAAATGAAATTTGTAGAAACTGTTAACTTGGGGGTATGTTTTGTCACTTGAGATGATAAAAAAGGTTTTATTGATTTAGAATGGACGTGCGTCTATCAATCATACGACTATCTTTGGGCAAACAAACAATCGTTCAAACCAGACGAAAGTGCCATTAACAGTCATAAAAGTAGTCGTCTTAATAAACAGGAATAAAGAAAATTAAAATATAAACGCTCCTTAAAATATTACAACAAGAACCATAGGATGACGTTCGAAATGTCAATTTTTTATGGGACAGGATGACGAGTGGCTGTTAATAAAATATACTTCTTCCAGTTGCTTGTTTCGTACAACAATTACGACTGTTTACGATTAATGGTTTTGAATTTGAAAGGTGTTCGTTCAATTTTAATAAACTTTGGCATAATCGTTCTTTCTTTCGCGAAAGATTTAAAATAAAAAAAAAAATGCTTTTCTGCTGTTTGGTACAGTGGCTGGCTTTTCGGAATCCTGGTTAAATCTACCGGCGACATTTCGGAGTGGATAAATTTCCTTTTTCTTTCAGGGTATATAACATAAGAAATACCATACCACATGATTCTTATCTACAACTTAAATCCATTTTGAAATATTTATCTTATATTACAATCTTCTTTGGCTTAAACGAAAAAACAAACTTAATTACATAAATTACACTGTCACTTTGTCCAACTTTTTTGTTTACATGACGCGCAATACTGCATTTTGATTGGCTGATAAGAACTGACAATCAAAATCGCCAGAAAGGTCAATTGAAAATGTGGCCTCTAGAGTGTAAACAAACTTTTTCTAAGATTTGACCCGTGACATAGTTTCTGACCCCTAGTGACCCATTTCCAAACTCGTTCAAGATATTATTAAGACAAATATTCTCACTAATTTTATGCACAAGGTTTTTCTAAGATTTGACCCAGTGACCTAGGTTAGACCTGACGTAAACCATTTTCAATCTCATTCTAAGCACTAGCAGGAAAAATATTCTGATAAATTTCGTAAGTATTTGACTTAAAATGTGGCCTCTAGAATATACACAAAGATATTGTAAGATTTAACATGGTGACCCAGTATTCAACCCCATGTGACCAATTTTTAAAGTTTTCCGACAGATCGTCACAACATATCATGGGTATCGAAATGAAAATGTGGCCTCTAGAGTGTGCGCAATGTTTCTAATTTAGTGATCTAGTTTTTTATCCGAAGTGACCCTTTTCAATCTCGTTCGAGATATCATTAAGACAAACATTCTAACCAAGTTTCATCAGTGTCAGGCTGAAAATGTGGCCTCTACAGTGTACACAGTTCTTTCTAAGATTTTACTGAGCGACATAGTTTTTGCCCTGACGTAACCAATTTTCAAACTCGTCCGAAATCTTATCAAGATAGTTATTCTCACCGAGTTTCATGAGAATCCTACGGAAAATATGGCCTCTAGAGGGTACGGCGGACGACGCACGACCGACTTAACACGATCACAAATGCTTACCTTAAGGTTGGCCAACTGTAATGGGATCGTGAAACATCGGCCAATGTCGGCCAATGTCGGTATACAACGTACAACAATCGGATTGCCTCGGTAAGCTGCGGAGAACGGTCGGGCATTCACGTAAACTGCCGGACACGGCATGATTAAACCATCTTTCGCCTTTTTTTTAATATACGATGATACTTTATGAAGGATATAATATTTTTATAGTTGTTTCGTCGATTAATGTGACCGATAAAAAATAAAAACAAAAAAATACGAATTTTTTTCGAAAACTTCCGGTGTAGTTGTCATGCAATTTCGCGACGCTAAAGGCCGATTCTCGCAAAACAGAAAGAAAGGCTGTCCAGTCTTGCCCCAGGATCAATTTTGACTACTGTAAATGCTTGTGGATCCTTTGCCTGAGGCTTGTGTTCATGTTGAAGTTGCCAGGACAAGTGATAGCTGGAAGGTTGGCCGACGTCGGTTGAATTCGATGTTCTTTCGAAAAACTTGAGAGCGTGTCAATTTTGCCTTCTTGGGCCTCTTTCCTTCACTTACGACAGCGTTGTTGGGAGAAATATAGAAAGGAATCAGTTGATTTTTATATGTGAAATCTGAATTTTGTCATTTGATAAATAATGTGGCCTGCGGAGGGACCCACCATGCCAAATCAAGAGGGATGCCATATTTTGTTGCTAGTACCAAACTGAGTTCAGGTAAGACCTGTCATATTTTCTATTTATCTTTGAAAATTTTGATATACCTGAGTTGTTTGCTTAAAGTACCATATACATGTGTCTGACTCACTTTTTTCTGCAATAAAAAATATTTCTGAATGGACAGATGCAGTACATGTATGTAGATCTAAATGTATATGTCGTCGAGTGTCCTTATTCCGTGAGTGTCCTTAAACCGGTGATTTTTTGTTTACATCTCGTAAAGCACATAGTTTGATGACGTCACACGGTATTTCTGCTCGTAACCCTTGCCAAAAATCAAACGTTTCATTGCCCTTGAATTTCAGCCAAATACCAGACAAATATTTGTAAAAATCAATCAATTATCTGATTTAAAAGAAATTGACATCATTTTTCTTATATCTAAATAGTGTTCCTTCACAAAAAATGCAAAGATCTACGACTTTATGCTATAAATACCACTGAGTTACCGTAATTAGGTCACGCCATGTTTGCTCAAGAAGGCCGAAGGCATGTTTGTTTATTTATGCACATTGAACATGGAAATTACTAAGTTAATTTTTTTTCATGTAAGTCATCAGAAATGATTTTTTTATGAAGGTAAGTAATTTCTAGCTCATGTTCCAGTCTAAATTCTTCATTTCATTATGTTGTTTCCTTATCATCACGGAAAACGGACACTCGAGGCTAATAAAGTACAATGTAAGCCCTTCCTTGACTTTTAGGATGCTTCCTTTCACATTTGGACATTGTTTTGTGCTTGGCATGGTCCAGGAGGCAATCGGTGAAAAACTGAAATAGCAATCGGATACAGCTATCTGTACTACAGTACTCCAATGTATTAAACTATGTAATACACAATGACCCTAGTCTCCAAAACATATTGGGCAGTGCTCACGGGTTTAAATTCTAAAAGCTAAATCAGGTCCTTGTAAATTGCAAATATTCCTCAGAATTCCATCTACTTCTTGTTTGTGACTGTAAAAAGTTTATATGAATTTTAAAATTTTCTTCAACATACCAATTCAAAGGTCTGCCAGCTAAAGTTAAAAATGGCGACAAAACCTATTCTATGAAAAATTGGAATTTGGGTGGAATAAAAAACACAGAAAATGTTGGGGGAAAAGCAGAAATTGCTTGTAAAAAGCAACCTCTCTGTTGGCCAACAATATTTTCACAAGTGTAAGCAACATTACTACAATTACAGAATTTCTGGGCAGACTGGTGGATCCTATATAATGTTATTTTCATTGTCTTTATGACCAGAGACTGTGAAATTTCAAATTTTTCACTGTACAGTAGGTCACTTTAATACATGGTACCGCAGTGAACTGTATTCCTATAAAACTTTTTTTTACAGTCATAGTTGATAGCCTGGTTGGACTTAACAGAGTTAACAACTTCCTGGCTGCTTTTTGAAGCCAACTAGTGATGCAAATCTAAAGAATATGGAACCAGGAAGAGCAGTCGGGGGGGGGGGGATTGAATCACTGGCTAAGGAAACCACCCAACTAGCTGCTAAGCAGGCATACATAGCAAAAATACAGTAGGTTTTACATTTTTAAGCCTTTTTTTTCCATGAAAAAATCAGTAATGCTCTGAGATAGGGAGGCAAAATGAAATTGAAATTCAAAATGATCAGCTATGTCTTGATTTTTTTCCTATAAGGAATTATTAGGTTGATTTTTCTAAACCCTTGAATGGTGTAATTAGGAGCATGCTGCATATTTTAACCCTTTACCACACAATTCCATATTGTCTTGTCCAAATTGAAAACATTTGCGGACGACAATTCAGATATGGCTTATATAAGGTAAAATTTTCATAAAATTGTGTTAACTCTTGGTTTTAAACACCTATTTACAGTGCTACTAATACCATGACTTATTGTAACTTTTTGTCTGTACAAGTCGAAAATAAGTTTTGCCCTCTGCACAGGAAAATTATTCATTCATTAGCAACTTGAAATTATAGGTTCTTCTGAATTGGAAATATCTGCAGGACATATGAATCGGTTTTGAAATGCCATAGGCTGATGATTTTACCTTTCATGGTATTAAAGTATTGTGGGAAAAATGAGAAAGTGTCTTGCAGAGCAATTCCCAGAAATAACTTTGAAGTTGCAAAATTTCTTTTTTTACTGTTGACTGAAAGTTTTAAATCAACATATCTAGTAGGTTAAGGTTTGATTGGCGTAAACTGTGCGAAATATTTCCGTGACCATTCTGGACATATGCCGAGCAATGCTGGGGATAAAAATAGAATAGTAATTTATGTAAATAATCTTTACCTGGGTCAGGTTAAATGAAGTAGATAATAACTAGCATTTTATTTCAAATTGTGAAAATCATTAATATCACATACATTCAGTGAGTGATCTGGCAATGTTTCACCAAGTGGCATAAACACAGAAAGATAAATATTTGTCGAAATATGGGCCATGCTCTATGAAAAAGAGACTTAATGCATTGCTTTGATCTATTATACCAAGCAAGGCATCAAATAATTATGGGTCTATAAACTCCATTTGTCTAACAACCAACTGAGTCATGAGGTAGACTGGTCCATGGAAATACACAAAATCTTCAAACGGCAAACATTGTGGGCCCATGTAAGCCTGGGTGGACTACACAGGCTGACCTGGGTCGATTCTTTTTGCAGTTGCAGCTCCCTTTTCACAGAGCATAGCTCAACTATATATGTACACATTCACAGGTATTGGTTATGAGCAACATGTGGATACCAAACAGATTCCAGCTGCTGTTCAACGTGGTAATTTCAAACCCGTCCATTTATCTGGAAATCCAGTTTTAGAAGAAACAGTTCCAAAAGTGTCTTTGTGCTAATATAAACTGTAACTGCTGATTTTTTTTATGTTTTTCAGACAATGTTTATGTGTTTCTTGTCATGTAACAATCATTTTGTCACAAGTATTTTAGATTTTCCTGAAATGGATATGCATTACAACATTCACTATTGGATAGGCTTGAAAACATTTGAAAAAAGGGAGAAAGTGCAGGCGCTGGGCAACTATCCTTTTCCCTCAGTCTTTTTGAAATGTTAACTGCTACAGAGCTGTTGAAATATCTGTTTGTTTCTAAAAGGATGAAATGGTATTATAGAAACAGGATCAGACCAGAAAGATCATACCAGGATCACACTAAAAAGATGTGCGGACTGCTTTTTGTGGAATAGTGTTTTATTAGTATTTATAGATGATACTATCTTTATTCTAAAACATTTTTTTTAAATGTTGTCATATTATGAAATTATCCATTTCAAATAATACTTGGACTGCAGTAAGCATTGTTATTTTTCATATTCGTATGCCCCACTTTTGTTGTATTTTTACATTGTTGTAACTAGAGCGGGAAACATGGCAGAAAACATGCATTTGGTTGTCTGAGCAAATGGTTCTTTTTTCACAATGCTTTCATAAATGTTTCCAATTGGATATTGACTGTTTTCAGTCATTTAATCTATGGTTACCAGAGTATTCCAATCATACTCCAGTGTGGTTCATTGGAGGCTTTGCTGTGCAAAAAGTGTTCATGAATGTTTGTGCCTGATAATTTAGAATTCTTTAACTCTTTACCAATTACAAAATTTTGACTTTTCCAAATTTAAAGCATTTGCAGGTGACAAATTTGGCTCGTAGAAAATTTGTTGTTGGTATGGTGGTATTTAGGAAAAGGAAGAAATTCTGATCATCAGAAATTTGATAACAGCATTTTCTCCTCTTCCCTCGTTTTCAAATGCCTTTTTTCTCAGGGTTGTTAAAACACCAGATTGTTTGGTAAAGGGTTCTTAAACATGGCTTTGTGGCTTTTACCACTAACTCTTTATCACATGGCAAAATTTTATACTGGTCAAAATTGAAAGCTTTTACAGACCACAAATTAAATGAGGCTTGAATGATTAGAGTCTGAAATATAAGAAAACATGGTGGGAAAAGTAGAAAATGTTGTCACCTGCATTTTCTCCTCTTCCCACTATGTTTCCAGAAATTCTTATTGTGTGGTAATTGGTTAAGCTACAGTAGCAATTCCCCAGGGTTGTATGCTATATTTTCTTTATGAACATTAATGCAAAGTCATTTGAAAATTCTCAAATGGTTGAACAACAGCTTTGATGAGACTCTTGACATTTTGACCTCCTAGTGTGACCATGACTGGGTGTGAAAAAAATAATTGTTTCATCTTGTTGTTAATCTAAAGGCCAGTTTCTGGTCTTTGTCAGTTTTTGATTTCTCTGTGTCTTATTATGACTAGGAACTTTCAGCCTGTCATTTATATGCAAAAATGTTTGTCTCAGTTGAGAGTTATCTGCCCGTATTTACTTTTGCCTACCATGTATGCTGGGAAATCAACTCAGCCTTGCATGGGTGTCTTGTTAAAAGCTTTCTGCAGGGTTATTGATATTATGCATGAAGATTATTATTGTTAAAAGGTCTTAAAAACATTTTACTTTGTATTTCTTCTGAGCGATTTCAGTATGCATCTTTCTTGACCGACGTGCTTGTTTACCGCAGTAAAATGAACAAAATCTTGTCATTTAACTGGTTTAAAGTGTAAATCTAAATCTCTAAGCACTAATTAAGATTAATTTATCAATAAATAGTTCACAGAGATAGTAAGTGGTGTGTTTTGAACTTAAGAATTGAAGATGATTGATTTTAGGTAACATTTTTGTATATTTTTATGGAAACGTCAAAATGGGGGTGTGTATGTTCAAAATCAAATATTTTCAGTTACGTGTGGCGAAAGATGTTGAAAATCATATATGTTGTTCCAAATGGGTTTTAGAAAAAAAAACTGAGTATGGTTTATCCATGCCCCATTCATTTAAGTATGATATTTCTGACAATAACTTGCAGGGTTTGTCTCAGAAAATGGAAAAAAATAAAGAAAATCCTGTTTACACTTTGTGTTAGTTTTGTCATATATCTCTGATTTTCATGATTTTACCAGACAATTGTTAGTATTCTTAAAAGAACATTATGTGCTGAGTCTTTTAGTACCAAATTCGATACAAAACACCATAAATTTGAAAGAAATATTTGCATTTTAATTCCTTAGTGGTGGTGTCAATTTTGTTGCGGAGTCCGATATGGGGGTGGAGTTTCAAAAATTCATATAACTTTACTTTTGACCGGGCAATGTTTCTGATTTTTCATATTTAAGACACTAACACAATAACAAATAAGATAATATGATTTGTTTTCATTTTGAAATATTGCCCGTTACAGTTGGACTACCTTAAGCACTTCGTGATCAGGTGAACTTGCTATAGGCAAGTTTAAAACGCTAAAATCCACCAAGTTATTTGCATACCCCCAATCTAAAATTGAAATAATAGATCTAGGATAGCGATTACAACATGATTCTGAAAGGGATTTTGAAAATTGCCAATCCCACATTGCCATTCATATTGTCTTTAAAATGATTCCACTCCGAGCTCGATATGAAATTCCAACCTTGTCGAGCGATACGGTGTTTAACGGTTCTTGTTAACTAGATTGTTGCGATGGCATACCTATTAAGAGTATCTCGTATCCGAGTTTCACCTGTACTAGGCTGGGGCTCTAACTTGTCTAACCAAAGGACACTCCCACGGAAAATCTAAAGCTCCGGGTGAGGATCGAACTCAGGGCCCCAAGATTGCGTGAGCAGCGTCATTATAAGTTGATTCTTGAGACAATTAAAGACAAACGTTTCTAGAAAACCCAGAAATTCTTCGAATATGCTTTTTGTGACAACCTTAAAGAACATTCACATTCTCATAACAAAATATCAATTAGAAACCACTCTGGTTTCACCCTAGCTATTATTACTTTCAAAACACACAGAAAAAACTGTTATGACAAAAAAAAAGTTTAAAAAAAGAAGAAAAATCAGAGATTTCAGACATTTTTAACGAAGACAAAACAAGAGGACCTTTGATCCTAAAGTGCTCGCATGAGTAAGTCATCTAGGATTGATAAAGCCGTAGAGATCATTGGTGTATTGTGATGATCTTTGACGCATGAGAGTTAGTGTACAATTTTTTGATTGACGTGACTTATTTTTGAACTTGTCAGAGATATCATCGTGACAAATATTCTAACCATGTTTCATGACTATTTGTCTGAAATTAGGCTTCTAGCATGCACACAAAATTTTCCTAAGATTTGTCCCCGTGACCTCTTTTTGACCCGACATAACCCAATTTTGAACTTGTTTGATATAAAATCAAGAAAAAACACTCTGGCCAAATTTTATGAGAAGATGTTTCGGCTAATGCCTTTATAAAGAGTTCGAATCACTTTTTCCCCTAAAACGTTTCTGGCATGTATAACTGCAGCCATATTGTTTTACAAAAAAGACCGTTTCAATAGTTTTGTTTTTCTTAGTGTTTCATTCCATCCCTGTGGAACTCATGGTGTCATAGTTCAAATTTCACGAGTAACAAGCTGAAAATGTGGCCTCTAAAGTCACACAAGGTTCTTCTAAGATTTGTCCCAGATACAATGACCTACTTTTTGACATGACCAAATTTTGAACTAATTCTAGACATCAAGGCAAACATTCTAAGTTTCATGGGTATCTGGCTGAAAATGTTACCTCTAGAGTGCACAGTGGTTTTTTTTTTTTTTAACTATTTCACTGCGACCTACGTTTTGACCCGATTTGACCAAATTTTACACTTGCACTAGATGTCTTCAAGACAAACATTGTGACCAGCTTTGATGTGTATAAGACTGAAAAAATGGTCTCTACAGTGCACAAATTGTTTTTCTTAGATTTGTCTTAGTGACCTACCTTTTTACGTAGTGTGACCCAATTTCAAAATTCTCCGAGATATCATAAAGACAAACATTCTGACAAAGTTTTATGAGCATTTGACGGTAATTATGGCAGATAGAGTGCAAACAAGTTGTTTTTTTTTTACCGACATGACAAAAATCTTTACTTGTTAAAATTAAACTTACGACAAACATTCTGACCAATATGAAATGATAGGTATCAGAATGAAAATGTGTCCTCTGAAGTGCACACAAAGTTTTTCTAAGATTTGTCCCAATGATCTACATTTTGACCTGACTTTACCCATTTTTCAAACTTGTCTGAAATATCAAGACAAACATTCCGAAAACTGCAATAATTATCAGACTGAAAATTTGTCCTCTACAATGTACACAAGGTTTTTCAAAGATTTAGCTCAATGACCTACTTTTCGACCTGACGTTACCCATCTTTTAAATTTGTCTGGGATATCATCAAGACATTAAGCAAATATTCTGACTACGTTTTTATGAGCATTGGACTGAAAATGTGGCTTCTAGAGTGCACACAATGTTTTCCTAAGGTTTTTCTCCATAACCTACTTTTTTATCCGACGTGACCTACTTTCGAACTTGTAAAAACTTTAATCAATAAAAATATTCTGACCAAGTTTCATGAGTATTGGACCGAAAATGTGACCTCTAAAGTCCACACAAGGTTATTGTTAACTACCGCACGACGGACACAGCACGACCACAAAAGTTCACCTTTAGCACTTCGTGCTCAGATGGGCTAAAACGGGATTAATGAATGCACTGCCTGTTTACATGTCCGAAAATTTATTTTTGGGGTTAGTGACAGAGACTTGGGATTTAACAATCCCATGCTTTGACTCTCAGCTTTTTCTCATCGTATCAGACAATTTACAAAATTATTTTGGTCTGCCCGAACAAGAATCTTAATCGCTTGCAGGTCCGACAGAGTTAGCACACAGACAGAATCCAATTCTAAAGTAAAGAAAAAATCTATACAAAAAATAAAATAGACTGTTACTCAAAATGGTTTATCCAACTATACCTAATGTGACATATGTAATGAATTTACTTGTATTCATACACAAAAGAAACTTACGGTTGGAACCAGTGCCATACTTCCGTGTATAGATAGATCTCCGTGAAAGTAGGTGAATTGCCCAAGCCACAAAACGAGACTGGATTCGTGCCGGCTCCAACAGCTATTTATATGAATTACAACCCGAAATTTGAATGCGCACGAGGGTTTTCAGACTGTCGTTGTCTGCGCATGTCATATTCTTCGAAGATTCGTATGTATTCTAAAAATACCACCTAGCGGCAGATAATGGGTTCTTGTAAAATCGGGAGTAGAAAGTACAGGTACTTTTCCAGATACCTAGGGACCTTAAAGATTTAAATAATGTAGTGGAAAGACGTCTTTTTGTTTGTGAAACAGAAAATAGAGAGGAGAGAGAGAGAGACAGACAGACAGAGAGAGAGAGAGAGAGAGAGATTTATGTTATTGACAATAAGAGCTATCTAAAACGAAAATCCTCTCTCGATGGAAGTAAGAAAAAGAGAAAGTAGTTAGAAATTGAGTTTTCCTATTCGTAATTTTAATTTACATGTATTTTAAAATTATAGTACAGCCTTTGTTGTAGAGAACTTTAAAAATATACCTGTCAAATAAGCACAATTCAAATTAATTAAGGATTCACTTTTGTCCTACAAAGGGCAGAAAGCGTTGTGGAAAAAGGAGAAAATGCTGGTTATTAGCATTACTCCTTTTCCTACAATGTTTTGAAGTCTTCTCCCTAAAATCGTTTAAACTCGAGATTATATGGTAAAGGGTTAATACTTGGTTGATGGATTGTTTGGTGTATAACGCCGCTTTCAAAGTTATTTCAGTTATAGCTGTGGCCAGTGCACCTATCCATGTTTTCTTGTGGTCTGTTTTATCAATACTTCACACAATACTCTTCCCATGCAACTGACATTTGAAAAAAAAGGAGTGCCTTAGGGAGCAGTTTCTCGTTAATGGTAATTTTACTCTTTTGCCACGATGTTTCAAACATATTGTTTGCTTGAACTTGAAAAAAGAAATCTGCAGGTGATCTGCTAACTCTTTAGCAGACGATAAAATTTTAGAATAATGTAAATTGAAAGCATCAGCAGACAGAAAATAAACTGAGGTTTAAATGACGGGATTTATATTTCAAAAATGAGATGAAATTGTTGCAAAAATCCATAATGTTTTCAAGAGCCTTTTTTTTTTCAGATTTCTAAAACATGAGGTTGTGTGGTAAAGGGTTAAAACGGATGAAAAGTTGTTCAAGTTATTTATGATAAAAGGTCAGAAATGCCAGCGTGTTTGATAAGAATATTCGAAGGTCCTGCGTGATGAAGTGTCTACTTGCATCTATTGATTTGTCGTCTGCAAATGCTTTCAATTCGATTGAAAGGGTTAAATGAAAATTTCCAGCTTATCGTAACGACTGCTCATTTCAAGCGTAATTTCGTGTCGTTACGGACAGTACAGATCCAAGATCAGACTGCTCTTTCTGTGCAGCAAAAGCCTCTGAGTCTGGCTTAGCGTTAAGTGTTTACCCGGGAAAAAAACAGCTATTGTATCAGTTCCGGTTTCATAACATAACGAAGCTGTTCTACCGAGTTTTTGTGTCTCAAACCGTTGATTTAGGCTACCCTTTCATTGGTCAGTCTTTTCCAGATCAAGCAACTCGCACATCATGATAGGCTAATGACGATAATGATGATGATGAATAATGGTGATGATTGGTTAAAACTGATGCTGATCGTCCAGAAATGATGATGATGGTGATAATGATGGTATTGATAATGGTGATGATCGGTTGAAATTGATGCTGTTGCTGATCTGGCAGAAATGATGATGATGATGGTGGTGCTGCTGCTGATAATAAGATACATGTTATACCTTACTTATGAAGAAGAAACATGAGGGCAATAAAACTGCCTTTCTCAAACAATGTAAGCATTAACAAAGCCCTACAATATAAGGCAAAACCACAAGTATCCTAATAACTTCCTTGCCCAACTATTATAGTTGAGCGCCCCAGCCACTGGGGAAGCAGAACGTGCAGTCTAATTTTGGATCTTCACTGTCCGGCACGGTCAGATTCTCCTACTGGGAAAAAATGAAATTGCAACATTTGGGATTTTCTTTTTTAATTTAACTTTTTTTTTTCATCTACTAAGCAGTATATGTGTTAAAACTACTTCGCCCTCTGTTCTAACTAGCCTTTTCTCCTTTTCTTCATAGTGTATTCTACCTATCAGTGACAAATCCTGTCCTTTCAACCACAATTAATATGTCGTCTGCAGATGCTTTCAAAGTGCACCCAATCAAAGACAAATCCCATTATTTGACACACACTTAATTTATCGTCTGCAAATGTTTTCAATATGGACAAGTGTAAAATTTTGTCGTTTAGTGAACAGGTAAAGCCACTTAAATTACTCGTCTCGGCCTAGTTTCTAATTTCCTTTCATTTTTTTCGTGTCCTCTGACATACACTGAACAGCTCCCAATGATCAATAGCACACTGGCCTAGGTTCCAGACCGATCACGTTTTTCCTTTAATGCATGTATATATTCGACCGTTACTTTGTCAAAAAAATGGTAATAATTATGGAACCGATTTACGCGTTTACCACACAATCCCAACTTTTAACGACCCTGAGGCCCCTGAAAAAACTATCAAGGGAAAAGGAGAAAATGCTGGTAACGAGCTTTTCTCCTTTCCCGACAATGTTTTCTGTTCTTTGAATGACAAATTGCATGTTTTAAGTAACATTTGATTTATCGTCTGAAAATGCTTTCGATTTGGACAAGACTAGAATTTTGTCGTCTGGTTAAGGATTACCAGTTTGGCCCTAGATCTGTAGACGATGAAAAAAAGACTAGGCTGTAATGAGGAGTGATTAAACGATTAGTATCGGTTGGACACAGGCAACATTAAGAAATCGAAATTTAATAACAACGTTAAGTTGCAGAAGATGACATATTTAGGCGTCTGGCATTGGGTAAAGAGAGTACTGTATACGACGAAATCAAGGAATACGTAAAAAGTTTAAAATTTTGTGGTTGAACACTTTTCGTGTTGCACTTAAGAGTGCAATATTCATTTTTCATGGAAATAAAAAAAAAAGTAAAGGACTAGTTTTGGTTTCCGAAAATTGCTTTTTATCAAGAAGAATGAACGAGATATAAATATTCTAATTCCCAAACACTCGCCCACATATCAGATAAAGTGCACAAAGTTGACTGTAAACCTGCTCTTGCTTATTAGAATGATTCAAATACAATGACCTGGGCTGGCTAAGGACAAGTACAGTCGCTTTTGGAGACAATAAAACATCAAGATCGGACTGTCCTTTAAACACAATGCAGATCAATATCAGAGACGTTTATATCTTCGATCTTAATTGTCTGTTCAAGTAGAGTATATATGGAAAGAAACCACCATTAAAATGTAATGTTTGGATATTGTTTTTCTGACTGTAAAATGTGTTTTAACTCTTTAACAAACCGCCCTGACTGGGATCCGAACCCGTTCGGCAAAGATCATCAGTTTTTGAGGATTAAAAGACCAACAACCTAACCACTGAGTCAAGAGAAGTCTCCCGAACGCAATTGTCAGGTATTGATTTTATACGGGAAGAAGTTGTGCAGTAAGGAAGGAGTGATCTCCCGTAAAACGCCCCCTCTTAAATGTCATCATTTTGATGACAGAAAGGCTTTTAGGACAGTAAGTCTAGTATTTTAGACAACAAATGGCTCGATGGCCAATCCCTGACGTGTCCCCGTCTTACGAACATGAAAGTTTGCAACAAACGCGTACTTCAAATCCAAACCGCCTCGGCTAGGACTCGAACCCGTGCAGCAAAGATCCTCAGTTTTTGAAGATTAAAAGACCAACAACCTAACCACTGAGACAAAGATAATTCTCCGTCACGCAGCTTGTCAGGTACTGATTTTATACGAGAAGAAGCTATTCGGTAAGGAAGGAGTGATCTTCCGTAACAATACGATGGCTTGTTAAAAATGGAAAAATAACAGGTCCACTAGCAGCCAAAAGTAAACAATTCGAAAGTCATAATGCAGGCTTATTTTACACGACTTATTCATACCATTTTAAAGTATGGATATTATCATGAATCTGACAATATGTTACTGAATAGTTACCAAAGTTGCCAAATTAAGGAATGTACTGAAAAGAATATTTGAGCCATGCTCTGTGAAAAGGGGGCTTAATGCATCTGCGAAAAGTATCGGCCCAGGTCAGCCTGCGCAGTCCGCGCAGGCTGACCTTGGCCAAAACTTTTCGCTATCGGTCAATTTTCTGTATGTCAAAGGACATGTCTACCTCATGATTAAGACGGCTGTTGAAAAAAGTCGCTATTATGGATCCATTATTATGTGATGACTTGTCAGGTATCATGCATCACGGAGATGCATTAAGCCCCCTTTTGCCAGAGCACGGTTCATTTGTATTTTTTTACTCTTTTAAAAGGCTGGAAGGTGAGTGATATCACAAGCTTGAGAATGCTGATCAGAATTGTCACTTATATTTTATGTTCTATTGCTGTCGACTGAAAAAATATTTGAACTATTCTGTTTAATTACTAATTAGTAAAAGACAATTATAAAAGGGGGAGGGGTACAACTTGGCTCAGTTGTAGGATGTAGGATTTTTCTTTATCCCATACATAATTTAAACAACTACCATTTGAATTGTGATCTCAAATCAGCGGAGTTATTCAGTGTCGACCGATTACAGTGCTGACAGCACTTTGAATTTCCTAGGCCATTGGTGAAAGATATTGCGACAGGATTCAATCCTCTCTCACCGATAATTAGTGTTTCGATTTAGTTTTAAACATATTTACTTTACATCAATTGAGAAACAAGTTCTTACAACTTATACTAATCTCACTCGATTCTGGTTCCTGGGAACTAACCAGTACTCGCGCCGAATGTGTGGGCCAACGAAAAATCCCAGAGTTTTTTTTTTTCACTTTCTGTTTATTCAAATATTTTTCTATTTATAATGAAATTAAGCAAATCTCTGTATAACAAATTCTTTGCATAACAACTGCAATCATAGTTTTACAATAAAGCAACAATAATAACAATGATCTCAAATAATTTAAGAACTTTCAGTACATTCATCTTTTACTTTTATAAATTATCATCACAATTTGTTACCAAATCACAGCACAAAAATAAATGAGTCATGCTCTCTGAAAAGGGGGTATAATGCATCTGCAAAAACCAATGGCAGCCTGCCGTATCCACACAAGTTGATCTGGGTCAAAACTTTTTGATATTGTTAAATTTTTCTACTTGTGAAAAGACAATTCTAACTCACACTTCAGCCTATTTTTAGATAACATGGATCCGTTATAATGCATCAACTTGCTTTGTATATCGCATAAGGACATTACATTAAGTCTTCACTAAACAACAGAATTTTAGACCAGTCCAAATTGACAGGATTTGCAGACGACAAATTAAAGGTGGCTCAATTGAAAAAATTTGTCCTTGATAGCATAGAAAAACTGTGGGAAAAGGAGAAAATGCTGTGTGGGAAAAGGTGAAAATGCTGGTTACCAGTTCAAAATGTCTTCTCTATCAGGGTCAGTGTAGAAAACATGGCAAAAGGAGAAAATGCCGGTTACAAGTCTTCTAAATCAGGGTTGTTAACACTCAGAATTGTGTGATAAAGGGCTTAACCCAGTTTTTTTTTTTTCCCAGATTTCTGCTCAACTATAGACATACAACTACAATTTGATGGAAAACCACTTCAAATTGTATGGAAAACATTGTGGAAGAAGAACTAAAAGTTGCTCCTTTACTGTCACTATTTTACAAAAGCTGTCCAGTACACGGATATTTAATTCTTTACCAAATGATTTCAAATTTCAATGACCCTTCGACAAAGGCTTTTGAAAACACTGTGGGTAAAGAAGAAAATCCCAGAGTTGACACCCGCTCCCGGGTATCGCCTTCGGGACCTTTTGGTTACGAGGCCGACGCTCTACCTCATAACCACGGACACCACAATTAGTGTTTCGATGGTGGTTATATGGGAGAGCAGCCAGTGGCATGGGAAGAATGTTGTTCAAAGTACCTGTAAAAGAATCTCTAGGAAAGTATGGACTGGTGCTCTGGTCGCAGAAATAATGCTGAAAACGGCATAAGACACTATGATACAAACGAAGAAATCCTGTAGACGAGTTTTCCCCTTTATCTTGCTGCAACCTCTCTAAGCAATATCGAGGAAAATGGGGATATCAATTAAACAATTTTGCCTTTTGACACAGGGTTTTCGTATGTATTCCACTGAACCTTAGTTCGAGTGATTATCTCTGTATCACCCCCTTTCCCCCCCCCCCACCCCAAAAAAATGCCTTTGAAACGCAGACAATGTGGGTAAAGAAAGAAAACGCTGGTTTCCAGCATTTTCTCCTTTTCCCACTATGTGTTTTCAAAAGCCTTCTTCATATGGCAGTCAACGGTCTAGATTATGTGGTAAAGGGTTACCATCGCTATATGATTAGACGACATGCTTCATATGAGTAAAAGATAATTTATATCAAAAATGGTTTTCCGGTTTACGCTGTAATCAAAACTTGAAATCTTTAATACATGTTCATCTTAAAACAGATTTCGGTATGGAAAAGTACTTAACTTGTACGTATTAATTTGTTTAAAATAAGACCTGCTATTTCACAACTCCGCATAACCGCACACGGTCAATATTGAGACTTTAAGGTATGCATGGCCGTGATCGAAAGGAAAGATAAGAGAGAACTTGTACTCTACGAAATAGCGGTGAAATAGAAGACGAATTTCATTTCTTGCTCAATGTTCCAAACATAATGATTTACGATCATAATTTGTAAAAAAAAAATATTATTGTCGTCCAAGTATGAAGAAAGTGCGTCAGTGAAAGAGAGCGAAAAATAAGTCAACAACATTTAAACTATGAGAATTTATTGAACAGGCATTTAAAAGACGAATTTCGTTACAGGAATCACAATTATATTGTTAATACTGTAGAAACCTTTTGACTGCTGTACAAATAGAAATTCCAGCCAGCTGTTATGAACATTTTTTCCTGTCTAGTCTTCACATATCGGAGAAGGTGGACCAAAGATCGGATCGGATTGAAAAGCCGCCCAGAGTGGCGAGTGTTTTTAACATTTATATGGTTGTACTTAAATCTTTATGTTTAATTTTGTGTGGGTTTTTGACTATGTGATTATATGGTTTAAATTTTTACACAGGCCTGTATATATTTATGTTTATACTCACTCTTATCCCGGCGAAAAAGAAAGATTTTGGATGGTGTGGACCAAAGATCGCACTGTATGTTCTATTCAGTCTGATGTTGATCATCATTTTTCACGACAGGTCACTTTGTTCCTCGCACAATGCAGAAGTATGGTATGTCCAAGTTTAGTGTGATTATAATGCACGTATATGTATCGTTGTACTACAATGAAAGTGTGTGTATATATAGTGTATGAATTTCCATGTATATACGGATACTGAAATTATAGGTATAATAATTTTAAGCGTATTCATTCACCATGACAAGTCTGAAGTTAGTGAATCATACTAAGTTCACAATGGGTTTTCTTTCTATCTTAAAAAGGGAGAGAGTGTGTGTGTGTGTGTGTGTGTGGGCGGATGGGTGTGTGTGTGTGTGGTTTATGTGGATGGGTGTGTATGTTTGGCTGTGCGCGAGCGTAAAGGGACTGGTGCAACATTTTTCTATACGATTGTAATTTATATTAGTACAGTCTCATATAATTGTTTTTTTGAATGGTCAAATACCCTTCTTTATTTATTTCATGCATCTCAATAAAAACAGTTGTATTTTAATGAGACTTAAATAACAATAAACTTGCTTTCGATTTGGACGAGGCTAGAAGTTTTCGTCTGGTAAAGGATTAACAGATTTGCTACAGATCTGTACAGACCGCGAAAAAAAAAAAAAACTAGGCCACGATAAGGAGTGATTAAGGAAAGGGCACCCTAATGGGATTCTTGTAATATCGCCTTTCATGGCCTACAAAACGCACGGATTCGGCTAAGACTCGGGTAATCCGTAATCGATCAGCCGATGCACGCTGGTTCCCCGCATCGATAACGGATCACCCGAGTCTTAGCTGAATCCGTACGACTTTGGCGATGGATAGCTATGTTACACGAATACCATTAGGGTATCCTATCCTTGAAAGATTATTACCGCCTGCACCCAGGCTATAGTACACATGCATACATAATGACGAAATCAAAACTGAATAACAGCGATAAATTGCAGAAGATAAGGGATTTAGGCGTCTGGCAATGGGTAATTTGTTTGTTTCTTTGTTCGTTTTTATTGGAGTTTACCGCCGTTTTTTGACAGCTTAGGTCATATCACGGCAGTCAGTGCACCTACGCATGTGTTTCCTGTACCGACATAACCTTTTTTCCAAGTGAGCCTGAATCCCCAAAAATCGCAGTACTTCGGGAGACATCGTTTTTTCCCGAAACACTACCTAAAAGAACCGTTCAATAGACTTACAGGGCATATTTCCCCAAGTACAACGATTTTTTCGGACGTTCTACTACGCACTACAATACACTACGATTTCACCCCGATTTTCTCCCGAAGTAGGCCGAGTTTTAGAGACCAGGCACTACGAAACATTCCAATCTAACCCCCCGGTCTCACAGATCCCGATTTCCAAAATAATCGTAGTGCTTCGGAAGAACGCATTTTCTCCGATTTACCACGAATTCGAGCCGTTTTTCTCCGATCATCCTTGGACGGGGCGTATTTTTAGACATACATGCGGTGTGTTCCCGACGGGCTGCGAAAAACTACGATGCGATACGATTTACTACGCTTTTGCCCCGATTTTGTTCCGAAGTACCCCGAGTTTAGGAGCCGAATTACTTCGAAACAGTACGATCTAGACCGACTGTCCCGATTTCTTACTACGATGGACTACGATGCACAAAGATTTACTGCGACATACGCCGACAGATCCGGATCGACTACGAGTTTCAAATCTTTTTTCAGGATTATGCCCCGATTTCGTACACTGGGTATATAAATTCCGTGATTTAACAGCAAAAAAAAACAGTTATCATATGGATATTAGAGTGACAACAGGCCAACAACAACAGACGACGTTATAATTGCAATCTTGTGTTACCTCTATATTCAACTTAAGGAAAGGGAAAATGCTCCAGCTGAACAGAGTGTTGAAGAGCTTGAGTATGAACAACGCCAGATACAGCCCAACCATAAGAAACAAAGGCGATGGTGGTTTCGGCCTTGGCTTACCAACGAGAGGAGGCAAAACACTGGACAATTTCATCAGCTATTGCAGCGTGAACTACCTGCCCATGACCACCAATCATTGATGAACTACTTGCGAATGCCATTGGAGCTTTTCAACGAAATCGTCGAGAAGATCACCCCGATCATTGAACGAAAGAAGACAAACTGGCGAGATCCTCTTCCACCGGGTCTCAAGGTGGCGATAACATTACGCCATCTTGCTACTGGTGATAGTTATCCGTCGCTGTCTTACAACTTTCGTTGTGGTAAGACGACCATCACAAACCTTATCCCAGAGGTTTGCAGGGCTATTGTAGAGGCGTACAAAGACGAGACTTTCAAGCTTCCTGTCTGTCCAGCTGACTGGAAGCAAATTGCAGACATGTTTGCCGATCGCTGGCAGGTACCCCATGCAGTTGGCGCTTTAGATGGGAAGCACATTGCCATCAGAAAACCCAAAAACAGTGGCAGTGTATATCATAATTACAAGGGATTCTTCTCAATTCCTCTCCTTGCCCTTGTCGACGCTGACAACAAGTTCATTTGGATAGAACTTGGTGGTGTTGGACATATGTCAGATGCTCAGATTTATAATGACAGTGAGCTGAGCAAGGGCTTAGAAGATAACACCATTGGTCTACCGGATCCGGAGCCGCTACCAAATGACCCAAATGGAGAGCCGATACCATACTTCCTCCTTGGAGATGACGCCTTCGCACTAAGGACGTATTTAATGAAGCCATACTCAAGGCGTGGTCTGGACGATCGTGAGCGTTTGACAAACTACAGGATTTCCAGGGGGCGGATCGTTGTTGAACAAGCCTTTGGAATGCTCGCAAATCGGTTCCGAATATTGCATCGCACCATGGAACAGCAACCTGATCGGGTCAGGGATTTGGTTGAGGCAATGTGTGTTCTGCATAACCTTTTCCGAATTCGACTACCCCATCAACAAGCTACTACCCCTGATGTAGAGCTAAATAACCCTGGAAGATTGCACGACATTCAAGCTGTACCCCAGCCCCGGAATAGGCAGTATGAACATAACATTGCTAAGCAGCAAAGAGACTATCTTAAATATTACTTTTGTGGACCTGGAAAATTACCGCAACAGTAAAGACTAATTCGACAACATTTGATTCGAGTTTTCAAATTCTTAATACGTTAAGATGACAGTGTAAAAATGTATTCAAGTTGGGACGACAAAATCTAATTGACGGAGAACTGAAACGATATTAGTTTGCGAAATACATGGTTGGGGGCATAAAACAAAAGACGAATCGTTGGTTGGTGACCTTAATGTCGTAACTACAGCTTGAATAAGCTTTCTTACGACATGTAAGTCGCCCACCAACGAAAAAAACTGATATGAATGTCGGAGGTCAACAGTTCACTTCCGGTCTAAATGAATGATTTGATTAGTCGATCGAATTTTTTATTGACAGCGGCGATCCTGAAATTACAGAAGTCGCAATACGATGAAAATTTTGAGTGCCATTTGAACAAGTTAAAAAGGTAAAAAAAAGTTGTGTTAGGAAATGTAACCCTAAACGAAAAAGGGTTATTCTCAATCTGCGAAAAGGATAGATTCTAGTTAGGTTGCGCGGATTGCGATTTCTGACGAAGACTGAATGTTTTCGCTATGTGATTTTATAAGAGGCTAGCTTTTATGTTCGAATCTCGCGTGAGATGATATTTTCAAGCATTTGAGAGCAAACGCCTGCAGAAAGAGAGTACATTAGACTTCCGCTTTTAATTTGGGGCCATGCGACATATAACATTAATTGACGGATCGCTGCCACACCCATTCCATTCCGACAATGCAGTTTGTCTGAGACATCAAATGACATCATTTTGCAAAACATATGGTCGGGGACATAAAACAAAAAAGCAAATCGTTGGTAGAAGACCTAAACATCGTAACATCAGTTTGAATAAGCTGTAGTTTCGGCATTTAAGTCACCCACCAACGAAAATGTTTGAAATAAAGTCGGAGATCAACATTGCACTTCCGATCTAAATGAATTATTTGATTGGTCAATCGGTTTTTAATTGACAGAGATGATCCGTCAATTAAGCGAGCGACATACTTTATCGAATCTGTTCAAGTAAAACTCAGATAAAAACGGAATTCACTTTAAACAGTTTTTATTTGTCTTATAGATCTTTTTTGATTTCAACATGAAAATAAACATCTAGCGTTTTATAATGTTTTTTAACACACTTTCACTAATAGGTGAACACTAAGTGTTTTACGAGCACGCTCAAACTTAAGAGTACAATTGAATGAACAAGAAAGCAACGTCAAACATTTAGAAGATTGTTATTCCTTTAGTTAGGAGAAGATTGGTTGGCATCTGCAAGTCCATCTATGAACTTTCTGAAAGTTTTGTCACCCATACGCCATGAGGAGTCCTGCTGCTCTGCGCTTTCGTTTTCCCCTATTTGAAGAATGGTGTAATTCTCACCGGAATCAGTAGCCGTAGCAGATGTTGGTCTTGAAAGACTAGTTTGTCCACCCTCAGTGGGAACATCTTTACTAGCAACATCCGACTGGTTTCTAAATCCTGGGTACTGCGACTTGACCCATTGTGAGCTCTGTGACGCCCATACGCTTGGTGGATTTCCTGTTGGTTTTTTTCCATTGGGATGGAGGTGGCTGCCAGCCTTGCAAAGAGCTATGATTTCCCTGTGACATCCAGGATGGACCAGGCTGTGGTTCACCTTCCTGCTGATGCCAACGCTGAGGCCCAGGGTCCGAGAAGGGTGGCAATGATCGGGCTTGTTCCTGCTGCATCTCGACATGGTCCAGCACTTCACTTAATCGCCTCTGTGCTTTTCTACGGAAATTGGGATCAAGAGCCTGCAACCTGTCATCTATGTACAACGCGAAAGATAATATGTTGGCTTGCTTGGACTTAATAAAATCCACTACGACAGACTCTGAAAAATAAACGTATAACGATAACCTTGTGTCAAATCAAACTGTCGAGAGTCCAAAAATAGATGTTAATAATGTTATTTGATAATTTAATCATGATATATTTCAGCACAAAATACTATTAAAGATCTATTGGCTACTAATAAAGATGGCTGAAAGAGCTATTCGCATATCAGTCTATAAAAAAACTTGATGAAACTAACATTATCATCTAAACAGAATGTGATAAATTTTATAGTCTGGATTTTGATTTTCTGCGCACGTATTTTACCTGCTATAACATTCCATATTACAGTGTATAATTTAGAATTCGCAAAGTTTACGGCATGCGAAGTGTCTAACACCGAATAATTCGCAAAGTTTTCAACTCGTGCAAATAATTATAATAGTAATTATAGTCTGAAAGTTAACTTATCGTGCACTAAAAAAGGCATACTCACCGATGACTGACTTGTCAGATCCTACAGTTTTTGCCAGGGACGTCATTTCAATGGACCCAGCTGTTGACACGGAGGCTATATTAGAGTCGATATCAGACTGTCGGCTTCAGGAAGCTCTGGTAGTGGTCGGATTGGTGCCGGACAAGGTGGTTCTTCTGGTCTAGCTGTTGCTGCATTAAAGCTGAGGACAGTGCGGCTTTTCACCTCGTAGATAAAGGGGAGGAGAAACTGCATTCTGTCCCAGTATCCCCTATCAGTCACCGAGAAGGCATCAGAAGACATACCAGATTTATATTTCCTCTTGCAACGACTTAAAGCCGTGCGTGCTGTTTGGTAAAACGTGGGTTACTTCTTCTATGGTGCGACCGAGATCAAGCGCAAGCCGTCTCCATAGCTCAATCTTCTTCTCAGTATCTCTGTAACCTGACAGTTGTTTATTGTAGATGATCGGATTAGATCTGAGAAATTCGAGGATCGTGTCCTTTTCATCCTCTGTCAGGTCGCCGTGTTTGAACGGCTTCTTTTTCTTAATGACAGGGGGCTGAGTGTCGACGTCATCCTCAAACTCATTTTGCAGGACAACCGGCTGATCCAGCATAACATCAGGGTCAGGTTGGTTCTCTGTGCTTAATGGTGGAGCTTGGGTGCTCGATGGAGGAGGCATATCTGTTGTAGCTGACTGCTTTTTCTTCGAACGCCCCCTTTTTGGTCCCATTGTATCGAAGTATAGGGAAGCGTCTCGTTCAAAGGTTTGGAACTGAATGAATTGTTTTCAAAGTTGATTCGCCTTTTTATACTCCTCGGAATTCGGGGTACTTCGTAGTACTACGGGATGATATCTTAGCAGTTCGCAGTTATTCGGTGTAGGTCGGTGTAGCTCGGGATGCTAGTCGCGTATCTCGTCGTAGTTCATCGGCGAGAATCGGGAGTTACTCGTAGTGCATCGGCGTTATTCGGGGTTCATCGCCGAGGTAGGTACGCCGAAATAGGACCGATTCTGTCGCCGAATAACGCCGATTTGCTTACTACGAACAACGACGACTTAGTACGAGGTACACCGAGGTGCGCCGATTTCGGCACGATTTTCGAAATCGGGAGAAAAATTTGCGCATGTTGAAATTTTTGTCCCGATTTATTTTTGATCCCGAATTGATGCCGATTTGAGTCAGGAAGCACTACGACTCTCCCGAAGCTAGCCGATTTCGCGCCGATTTTGAAATTTTCGAAATCGGGATTAAATCGGGGTCTGTGAGTCCGGGGGGTAACTAACGTCCCAATTTCTACGTACGAAGGTATAACGATGTACAACAAACTATGACGAACTACACCGACAGCACATTATCTATTACGAGTTTCAAATCTTCTCCAAGAGTTTGCTCCCGAATTTGAACAAAAGACACACCCAAAAATAAAAATTCTTCATTTTTTAGTTGAGAAAAAGGTATCCTAAAACATTTGAAGTGACAACGTGCCAACCACAACTGAAGAAGTCATAATTGCCACCTTGTGCTACATCTTCATTGAAATCGAGCAGAGGGAGAAGGCCCTAGGTGAACAAAGTCTTGTTCGGCAACAGCAGGGGCTGGCATACGAACAGCACTGACCAAATCTTAAGCACAAGAAACAAAGGCAGTGGTGGATGCGGCCTTAGCTCACCATAAACAGGAGGCAGAGCACCGGACAGTACCATCAGCAGGGGAAAGTATACGAAATAGAGCCAGTTTCTTACCCGTATAACGCCGAATTAAGTTCTACGAAGTACACCGAAATACTACGACGCAGTAAGAAGTTCTATGAAGAGCCCCGAAAAACGCCGGTTTCTGATCAATTTGGTTCGATCTTTCAATTCGGGAAAAAGAATTTCGCATGTTGAAATTTTTCTCCCGAAGTGTTTTTGAGCCCGAATTGACGCCGATTTGATTCACTAAGCTCTACGAATCTCCCGAAGCTAGGCGAATTCACCGCGAATTTGAAAATTTCAAAAAAATAAATTCTGCCTCAACGGGTTATCTCATTCGCAACTACCAGGTAACGATTCAGATACGCTAACTACTGAGGTACCCGGGCGGGCGGCAATGGGTAAAGAGAGTACTGAATACGACGAATTCTTGGAATACATAACCATTTACAAATTTCGTGGTTGAACTCATTTTCGCATTGCACATTAGAGTACATTGTATTTCAAAACCACTTTAACCTATTTACCGGCTTACTCCATTTACCGAGAAAGTATGACGAATTCTAAAAATACATGAATGGTTTCAAATTTCGTGGTTGAACTCCTCGTGTTGCACATAAGAGTGCATGTGTTTAAAAACAACTATTACCTATGTACCGGCTTACAAAATTTTCTATACTCATGGAAATTATTGAAAAGAATATGGGGATTTACGGCATGGCTTTTTTTTCCAATCCTGTTTCGACATATGTTCGACTTTTAATTTAACTACTGTAAACTTTCGTTCGAATATTTTGATGCATGGTACATGTTTTCGATGCACATTTCAGACAAAGACGCAGTTCATATAAATATCAGCGCAGTGAATGATCGAACTATCATTTTTATCATGCTTGTGATTGATGAATAATTAAATTTCATTATAATATTTGAAATATAATTTTGAAGAGCTTTTCCAAATTTGAAAGTAACCCAATTTCTGATTGGCAAAACTGTTCGCATTACTTTCTAAACCTAGAATTAGACTTTGAATGCACGTCAGAATGGCTGATGCCGAACCCCGGTAGCTCAGTCGGTAGCGTGCAGGACTTGAGAACACGGGGTCCAGGGTTCGATCCCTGGCTACGACCCCTGGCTCTGCCAATTTCTTTCCGAGGATTGATGATAGTCATTGCGACAGGATTCATTCCTCTTCCACCGCTGACCATTGTTTCGACGATAATTACGTGGGAAAGCAGCCAGTGGCTTGGAAAGAAAATTGTGCGGAGTACTGGTAAAAGAGACTCCAGGAAAGCATGGATAGGTGCACTGGCCGCCGCGATATAACTGAAATAATGTTGAAAACGGCGTTAAACACCATACAATCAATCAATCAGAATGGCTGATGAAAAAGGGTCCCAATAGACATAAAGTATATTATTGTCGTGAATGCTTGAATCTTCATTCCTTCCGTTATTTTTGTTTAATAAATAATGCCACTCATTTTGATTTTTTTTTTTTTAATTTGAAAGTAACACAATTTCTGATCAGCTAAACCAGATCTCCGCTAATTTATAAGTAAACAATATCAAGTTCTCATTTTACTCTTTACCAAACGAAGAAATGTTAGACTTCTCCAAGTCAAAAGCCTTTGAAGATAAGAAATTAGATATGACTCAAACAAGGGCATCTATATATGACAGAGTAGAAAATATTGTAGGAATAGGAGATAATGCTGGTTACCAGCATTTTCTCCTTTTCTCACAATGTTTTTTTTTTTTTTTTCATGGTCATTAAAACTAGGGATTGTTTGGTAAGGGTTAACTTTTGACGTTCAACGATATGAGGGTAAATTCTCTATATATTTTTCGAGTAATAATTTTCCTTCATATGCATATCAATGTAAAAGAGCCATGCTCTGGCAAAAGGGGGGCTTAATGCATCTCCGTGATACCTGATACCAGGAAAGTCATCACATAATTATGGTTCCATAATAAACCTTTTTTGATTTTTTTTTTTTTTTTTTTTTTTTTAATAACCGAGTTAATCATGAGGTAGACTGGTGCTTTGATATACAGAACTTTGGCCAATAGCGAAAAGTTTCTGTCCAAGTCAGCCTGCGCGGACAGCCCTGGATGAATACTTTTCGCGGATGTACTAAGCCATCTTTTCAAAAAGCGTGGCTCAAACATAAAGGAATTAATGTCGATATTATTGAAAAGCAACTCTGCGTTATCATTAATCGAATGGTGTTTTACGCCGCTCTCAACATAATTACAGTCATATCACGGCGACAGCTCACCTTTTCATGTATTACCTGGGTTCAACTTTGCGTAATTCTTTTACATTAGCATTTGCTTCTTGACGGAAAGCAGATCTTCCAAAACAAAATAAAACAAGAGAGCAATGACGGCCCTGGATCGCTCCACTTCCTTTTTTTTTTTATTATTAAATGTATCATGCACTTTATCAACATGGCTGTATGGCGATTTACTTCCAGAAAGAAAATAGCCTAGCCCCCACAAAAAAGTCATATCTTTTTCAAATGCAAAAATAATGTCGGTTGATACAAGCAGGTCTAATCAAGTATTATTCATAACAAATAGCAATAAACTATTACAAAGAGTGCTTTGGAAATATTTTTAAAAACTTTAGTACTACAAAAGATTTCTTCAATGGTATAAATGGTAAAGTTCTGGAACAAAAAACTCTGTATATGATACAAACCTCATTTCATATTAATTCAACTCATCTGGTCATGCCATCTAATTTACTAACTCTCATTGATAACTGAACATGTTCTATCCAATGGACTGGAATATCCAGCACCAAGTTTGAAATATAAAGAGAGGTAAACGGTAACAATCTACATATATCTGTTACGAGTGAACAGAATTTACTTTCCTTGACCAATACGTAAGCTTTGAAGCATATTGACTTCATGTATTGCAGAAGATTTCCAAAATTTTCACGATCTAAGCCTTTATAAACTATCTTAAGTTCAGGGCTACGGTTTAAACAATCTACTACAGGTCTACTTGTTGAAGCTATATGCAAACTTTGGTAGACTTAGCCCTCACGGTTAGGGACCTGAAGATTTCTTTCATTTTCAAGATATAAGCCCATGTAAGACTTGTGACCCGCGATTGGGGCCATTTTTGACTCTAGGGCTATAATAGAGACAATCTTGGTACAGGTCTAGAGAATGAAGCTACATGCAAAATTTGCAACCAAGGCCTCATGATTAGAAAAAAAAAGATTTTAAAGTTTTACTATAACAACCCATATGAAAGTTGTGACCATATTGGCGGGGCCAATTTTTGTTAAACTTTGAAGAATTTTGGTAGAGGTGTCTATCTCATGAAGCTACATGCCAAATTTTGCAGCCCTAGGCCTTGTGGTATCAGACAAGAATAGTTTTTAGATTTTCAATTCTCTTCAGTTTTGTTAGAGTTTTCGCTGGAATTATATTCTTCGAAGAAATTATGGGGCAATGGAAGGATTATTTCCAAAAAGTTTTGTCAAAATTGGTTTTGTAGTTTCAGAGAAAATATATTTGAAATAGAAGTTAATGCACGCAAGGATTACCGACTCAGAGCCATGACATAAGCTCGCTGGCCTTCGGACAATGGAGGTATCACACTATTTTTTTCCGCCCTGTAGACACTGTTTATATGGGACAGTCATATACTTTTGCGAACCTGTTTTCCGTGCTTGTCAATGAAAGCTAACAGTTTAGCATTTCTTCATGTTTTTTTTCCAGTAAATGAGCTACGCTCTGTGAAAAGGGGGTTTTATCAACACTGTGATGGATTACACCAAACAAGTCATCAAATCTATATGAATCAATGACATCCATTTTGTCAAAAAACCGAGGTACAATGGTCCTTTGATATGTATAAAATTGACCAATAGCATAATGTTTCGACCCAGGTCTGCCTTTGCAGATTGCGCAGGCTGAAATGGGCTGATCATTTTTGCAGATGCATTTAACTCCCTTTTCTCAGAGCATGGCGTATACATGATGGAGAAGTTACAAGTTCTGAATACACCGCAAAAAAAGAGTGTTTATTCAAATCTCAATAATACCAATAAAAAGTATGGAAATTATAGAGAATGTGACATTCTGTTATTGTATATCGGTCCAAGTATTAGTCGCTAGCAAGAAAATTGCATTTTAAAACTATGTAAAAAGTTGCCAAGTCGCTCTACATTTGGCTAACTTTTTACCTGATTCTAATATACATTTTTCTTTCAGCGACTAAAATCTGGACCGACCGCACAGATTGTCATCTTCACAATAATATTCATACCTTTAAATGTATGATATCAATTTACAAGTAAATGCATTTTAACACCCTCACTATATACTTTCGGTCGGTACTGGGTCTCTTACCTGCTAAAAAATTTAAATGAAGCTTACCCGCCGATCATTAAAACCAAAATATTGCTGGGATGGGGGGGCGCGAATACTCCTTATCGGACAGTGTAAATCCAAGATTATACAGCAGGTCCAGTGCTTTTTAAATCTACTCTTAGATTGATCTCCGAAAGCTATGTATTCCCTTGTCAATACATACGTTCTCAAGTGTTTCCGGTCGACACTGAAATCTACTGAAGTCCCGAGAGGACTTTTGATTTTATTGATATTCGAATTCATTTTTTCCCGCAATTAACTATGACTTCGAACGGGACAAACCATTCACTTTCATCTATCTGGAATTATATGTATTCATTTTTTTTTTCAAACAACTTCAAAAATTCACAGATATCAATAAACATAAAACACACGAAACAAAAATTTAAATGACTTTTTACCATTTTAAATATTACCATGGATGAAAACATGCACAACTTACGCAACTATCTCGAATAATAGTTTTATACAATTAAAGTATACATTTAAAGCAGAGCCGGCGCAATATTCTCTCCCTCTTCTCTGGGTGGGTGTTATTACAGCATATCTATTCAACAAAACAAATTTATAATATGCATTGAATATAGAGTTCTGACATTTTAATTCAAGAACTAGTACAAAATACAGATACAAGTGGCACGACCAACATGGCTAATCATCTTACTGATAAAAAAATTCTCCAGCAAGTCTATTCAACACCGTCTTCCTCATCAATTTTGATGTTTTCTTCGATCTCGCTTTCGATAGCGCGCATACGCTCTTCTCGGGCGTGCTTTGGGACATCATCGAGGGAAGCTGACAGGAAGTTGTAGAGTACTTTTATGGCCACCTTTTCATCGTTCTCACAGGCAAACACGTAGTCACCACAGATTTTTCCGAAGCCGTTCCACCCCTTAAAGAGAAAGCAAAACAACAAAGAACGACATAAAGAGTAGGGTATACTTCAAGAGAAGCTACATGTACCGTATAGTTCAACAGTGAAAGCCAGGAGAAATTAAACACTCTCAACACCTATAAACTGTACTATAAACTGAACCCATGACGATAGAACGTATGTTTAACTGACATACAACAATTTCGAGCAAGATTGCCCATCAAAGCCTTTCAACTGTTACATATATATTATAAATGCATGAGAATACAAGATATTTCAAAATCGATATTTTGTCTACTCTTAAAGGGCACTTCGTGTTTGCTCTTACATTTTACCACATTTTGTCAAGCGTTAAGCTTTTTAAAGATGATCCATGTTCAAGCTCATGAAAAGATATTATACAGACACGTATTTTGATTTTCGGAATGAAAATTTAGTCTCTAGAATGCACAAAAAGCTTTTCCAAGATATGACAAAGAGACCTACATCTTTTTCCCATAGTTACCCTTTTTGAAATGTATTATCAAGGCTAACTTCCCGACCAGATTCATTGAGAATTTGAACTAAAATTGTAGCCCCTAAAATGAACACAAAGTTTTTGTAAAATTTAACCAATGGATATATGTATGTACTTTTGACCTGAGATAACCTATTTTTAAAGCTGTTTCACATATCATCAAAACTAGCATTCTGACAAAATGGACTGAAAAGAGTGGGCCTACTTTTTCACCCATGGTGACTAAAACTCGTATGTGATACTATCAAGACACACTCTTTAATAAAGGTTCATAAGCACTGAACCGAAAATGTGGCCTCCAGATTGAAGACAAGGTTTTCTTCTAGCCCTTTGACTTACTTTTTGACCGCAAGTGACCGCCTATTACACTAGATTGCAATATAAACGAGACAAACATCATGATAATAGAGTACATAGAAGGTTTCTCGAAGATTTGACAGGGTAATATACCCTGTTGACTCTATATGATCTATATTCTATCTCGACCATGAAATTATTAAGACATACATTCTGACAAAGTTTCACAATCGAAATTACGATCTCTAAATTGTGAACATTTTTTTTTAAGATTTTACCAACTGATCCCTCTTTGACCCTTCTTGCTCAAGTGAGCCAAAAACTGATGACTTTATTCAGCTGAAAATATAAATATAATTCAAACAAGGTAGTAGACAGATAGCTCTGTCCCAAGAGTTGTCGGGTCATGCTTTCGAATGCCAGCGACGGGAAATAGTACATGTATTTGCTATCTTTTTGCGGTCTATCCAAACTAAGAGTGAATTGTCATGTCCATATGATTTTCCTTTAAAAAATATCGATTTGGTTGAATGAAAGGAAATCACGTATTTGAATGAACATTTATGTCTTCTTTTTTTTAATTGTCGACTAAACATAGCCAAAATTTTCTGTTATGTACTTATTCATTTACATATTTGAGCTACGCTCCAGCAAAACGGGTTTTGATGTATCAGTGATACACTAAACCGAGCAATTCATCACATAACTATGGATACATAAATTCCATTTTGTGTTACAACCGACTGAAACAACACGTAGACTAGTCCTTGGACCAAAAGGAAAAAGTTTCCATTCAGGTCAGCCTGTGTAAACTGCGCAAGCTGACCTTGGTCGATACGTTTTGTAGATGCATTAAACCCCATTTTTCCAAGAGCAAGACTCAATTACATGTTCTGCACGCTGTATGGAAGCCTTAAATCTCTCGGCATGTTTAGGGTTCTCCAGTTTCTTCAAATAAACCTCGCCCGCCTGAGTATCATCTTTTAGAAATTTCAGTGTTGCCACCATGTTGTCCCAGAACTGGATAATCCTCGAAAACTGACGGTCTACGTCACCAAGGCGCGCTGAGGCTTCAACAAGACTTCGAGCATCCCCAAGACTTTCTGAAAAGATGAACCCAAGGGTCTACTCTAAGAAGAGTGCATCTTTTTTTAAGCAAACATGTAAAATTACAGAAGCTGATCTTTGAATTCGTATGACAAAGTTGATAATTCTTAGTTAGGACCAGTGAAATGTACCGTAAATGTTTCAGTAACTTGTGGCTGCACCACTTGTGAAAATATTACTCAAGATGTTCACTCGATGAAATATTTTTCGTTCTTTCAATAAATATCCTCTATATATTCTTGGTATTTTTGGTAACAATTTGTTTGTTTTTTGTATTATGTTTAACGCTGTTTTCAACGCTACTAAAGTTTATCGCGACAGAAAAACATGTGCAATAATTTCATCTTTAGAAAAATACTTTTCTTTGATTATAACTACTCTAGAAATAATCGAAGTAGAGGCCCTTGGGAGTATGAATCGCTCAACTGGCAGCGGTTTCGCTTATTTCCTAAAACACATCATTGATTCATGTTGCGAAAACCAAAAAGACAAACACACACAAAAATAGGGGGTGAGATTTGATGGAACTGGGCTTGAACCCACTAAAACAGCATAATAAGTAGGCATGATGAATTGATTGAAAAGTGAAATAATCAAAGAACAATTTCTCAAAACAAATTGTTTGGAATTCAGCCAAATTCAACAAGATTTTAGTTCCCATTGTTCTAAACAAGTGATACAAGTGTCACAGAAATGGGGCCAATACTGTTTACCTTATTGAGTAAACAAGACTAAGTCATCAAAAGGTTACTTTTCCTAAACCGATTACTGAATTTTCTTTGTTTTCGATAGGGTCCAATCCCTTGAAGTCTTGATACAAATGATCTTTGCACGTTTCAAATGAATTAGATCAATAATGCCCACGTAATCGCATTAACAAGAAATACAAAATTTCAACTGAAAATGGCTACATTTCCCTTACTGATTGTCAGATTTGTAAAAATCAATAAGGTTCAAGCTATTGATGATATAGAGAAACTGTGCAAGTTTCACGAAAAACAGCCCCATAAATGTGGACTTTAGTCAGATTGCGTAAAGTTGAAATCTCTAACTAATTGTCGGATTTCTTTTAAAATCAATACAATTCAAGCTATTGATGATACCAAAAAAGTGTGCAAGTTTCACGAAAATCCAACGACAAATCTGGATTATTGCGTAAACAAGAAAAAGACTAACGGACAGAAGGACGACGGAAATCGAGCCATGACATAAGCACTACTGGCCTTTGGCCAGTAGAGCCAAAATCAGCTATGTACAGACCTCTTTGGGAGTTCAGCTTTTTAATTTTCGACAGTCGCTCGAGTCTAGCTTTTCTCTGCTCTTGCATTTTTCCGAGAACTTCTCTTTTCTCCGCTGACAGTTTTTCGACAGACGCTTGAGAATCCTTGTACGCTTGCATCATGTTTTTGAACTGCAAAAAGTACACAACTGTGAAACAATGCAATTTTTTGCAAAAACTAAATTATTTGATGTGAAAAGGGAGTTCAATGCATCTGCAAAAAAATATCTGTAAGGGTCAATATGCACATTCCGCAGTCAACCTGGCTTTGGTCAAAACTTTTTGCTTTAGATAAAATTTTCTGCAAGTCCAAAGACATTAACCTAAGGATTCAGCAAGTAATTAGACAAAATGAATTTTACGGATCCACAATTGTGTGAAGACTTTCTTGGTATAATTCATCACGGAGATGTATAAAACCCCTTTTGATAGAGTATGAGTCATACAAAGTAATCAAAGAGTCTCTGCGTTTGACCTAGGAAATGAACATCTTTATTTTCCCAGAAATCAGGGTCAACGTGGGTAAAATAAAAGTGCAAAATACTGGTAATAGAAACTCTAGGAAAGCATGGAAAAGTGCACATGCCACTGCGATATAACTGGCATAATATTGAAAGCAGCGTCAAACAAACTATAGAACAAACAAAAGGGTAATGAAGACAAAATAAGATGTAGGTTATCTGTAAAAAGGAGGGGTTTTTTATGAGCAGAGAGGATGGACACCAAAGATTGAAGGGGTCTAAACTCTTCAAACACCCATTTAAACCTGCCTTGTAAAGCATATTAAGCCCGATTCTAATGCGCATTGAAATACTAGGTACCAATTTTTTGCACTAAAACTCTTAAAATATCGAAAGGTTTCGGAAATAGATACAAATGTCATTTGTATAAGGGTAAACCAAACAATTTTGCTTTTATCAATTGGAAAATTTAATTGTCTGATGTCTGTCTAACGTTTAACAATTTTTGTTTCTTTTTTTCCTATCTGAATTTAGAAACAAAATGATTGAATCATGAATCTATGACAATTCGAAATCCATATGATTGTGTTTAGTCCATTTAAGGGGCGGACATAAAGGCCACATGTCATTCCATCTATGATATATTCTTTGGATAAAAACTTTTTTTTTTTAATTTTGTTTAAACCATCAATTTTTAGTTTTTGGAATTGCCGTTCGATCTTACATTACACAAATGTCGTTCTCAATGTCATCAGCTGATAATATTGGTCCAGTAAATGGCTGCCAACAGACGAGTCATCATTGTGTATACATGTATGCACTAAATCTATCTCAATAAGGCCATCAGTATAGTAATCATTCAACTGCCTACATATGCCGTATATTCTCTCGCGGTGCTCAAGCAATCAATTTTCGCAACCATTTTGGTAAAAAACTGAAATACCTTATACCGAGCATTTATCCTTCAGCCATAATGCCCGGCTGGGTAGCTCAGTGGTTAGCGTATCTGACTCGTGACCTGTTGGCTGCGGGTTCGATACCTGGTTGAAGCAAAATTTGTCTCTAGCGATTTTTCGCCTCTCATCTCTGACGCATGTGAGAAAAGTAGTCAGTGACTTGAAAAGAAAGTTGTGTAAGCACATGTGTGAGAAGGTCAGGAAAACGAATGCGTAGGCGCACTGACCGCCATAATATGACCTAAGCTGTTAAAACATCGGTAAACTCATGTACAAACCTAACCAAATTAAGCCATAATATTTTCACACTTATTTATGAAACAGAATGATTGCAACAAGCTAGTTCTTTTAACAAAAGATCTACTTTAAACTCTTTTAAACAATGTTGTTGTTTTCTCAATTTTAAATGAAGTTATCTTGGACTAGCAATGGCTTGTGATAATTGTGATGACTAGATAAAAGCAGAGACATAGATCTTCGGGAATAACAATATAGCTGTATAAACAAAAAACACCCTCTGTTGTATTTCTTGAAGCCAGCGATAGCTTTCTACTTGATTTGCACTTTTTTGTATCGCAATCGATGATTTGAATGGTTCTCGAATGGTGGATCAAGCTTCCGAAATATGAAATCATCGACAGAGCTACAGATCATTAAGGAAATCGTTAGAACTAGAAATCGAGGTACCTGTTTTTCCTTTTTGTTTCCACCAAAAATGCTACTGATCAGGTTCACCCCTGTCTTTAAAACACTTGTGACAATTCCTGTTGGACCAGATGCTACGTCCGGTGGCACGATAACCGAGTCCAGAAAAGTCTTATCGGTATCTTCTTTTAACTCTTTTCGAGCAGTCTCTGAAACATAAAAGAGTTAGTACAATAACTAGTAAAGAGTTTTCTGTGTTTCTTAGTTTCCATTAGATTGAACATCGCTAAGCATAACGAGTAAGAATTTGAACAGTTTGAAAAACACTTGTGATAGTAATCCTATCAATGGTCAGAGTCTGGGTCAGAAGGATGAGGTATTTCATGAGGAACAGAAATGTGGGAAAATACTGAATCTGGAATATTTAATCAGAAATTCAATTGTGTATTCATTAATCAAAAAAGGTTCAATGCAATTTTTCTTATAAACACTTTCTCAAAGCTTTTCAGCACAGGGTGTGTGTATACCTTCGCTATGATCCACATTACATGAATTAAACTCATCACAACAAAAGGGAATATTGTTTTCTTTTTCTGCCCGTCTCATCAAATTAAAAAATGTAATTAACGGTTTAAGCAGAAACTCTCAGCTCAAACTTCTTTCTTTTGAGAAAATTATTTTGTGATATTGAACACACGACCTACTGTAAACTCGCTAAGATGTATTGGTCTGCACAGGGATCGTATATACACAGTGTGTATAAGATCCCTGGTCTGCATTGGATGAAAAAGAACACTTTTTGAATTCAGTGATAGAAAGAAAACACATTCAATTTGAATATTCATAAGGGTCCCGACCTGTGTTCTCCATCCATTTATCTCTGTAGGACTTCAGTTGTTTCAAGTCTTTTTCCATCTTCTTTTTCTCTTTCTTGAGTTCTTCCTCTGCACGTTTGGCATCTTCTGCAAGTTTTTCTGACTCCTCTTTTTCGATTGCTATTCTCTGTTGCTCATCCGTTACAAATTTATTTTTGGCATTGACTTGCGCCAAGTTTCCCTGAACCATAGTTTGGATAACGTAGTACCTGTTTCAAAAAGTAGAAGTTAAAAAGGTTTGCTGGTCCATTTTGGAGCTGCGTACAGTATAAACTATGCCGATTGTTGTTGCCGGTACACAATTGATATCCGATTGATAAGAAATCGAGAAGAACCATGACACCTCTGTTCCAATACTAACAGGATAGATTCTAGGAGGTTCCGATAAGCATAAAATCAACAGCGTGCATTGGTATCGAGAAGAACCATGACACTCCTGTGCCAATTCCAAAAGGATAAATTCTATGAGGTTTCGATGCATAAAATCACCAGCGGGCATTTGTATATATACTCGTTGATAATCAGTAGACCCAGAGTGAATAATTCAGAGATTGAAGGGCTACCTGCTTTCCTGGAGAGTCATCTCGGCGCATATGCCGGTATAATCAATGGGCATACTAGCAATATGCTGGTTCTGCAGTTGAAACTTTAAAGTTGAATATTGCTCAGCGATACACATGGTACTTGTGCGTTAGTTGGAGGTATAATCTGATAACTTTGGATATAGCCTGCACGTGGCAGCAAAGCAGCTCAAACCCTGACTGTACCAGCGTAATGGCAATTTACATCTGGCGTTAAATCTTTACCCTTTCTAAGATTTCTGTACGTAAATATCTGACACTGAGATATTATTTTACAGTCCAATCGGACTGGGAGCCTTGTTGTGCCCAGTTAAGTCTTTCCTACCTTAGTGAGGTGTGTTTAAAAATAAAGAATAAAAAATACTACTGCACTTCCATGTTTCCAGTAGATAAGTCACCCAACAATGGCACGAGTATAATGTCTTTACCAAATAATCACGTGTTAGGGATCTTGAAGTAAAAAGCTTTCGAAAAAGAAGTGAGAAGAAAACAATATGATGGTAAAGGACATTAAATATCATTTGAATCATGCCTTATTTGTCATCCATTTGCAAATGAGTCATGCTCTGTGAAAAGAGGATTTTATGCATTTGCATAAGTATGTGCCGATGTCAAGCCTGAGTAGTCCGCGCAAGCTGAAATGGGTCGATATATTTTGCTATTTGTAAATATTTGTAAATATTTGTAAAGAAGTGAGAAGAAAACAATATAGTGGTAAAGGACAAGAAAAAGAAGTGAGAAGAAAACAATATGATGGTAAAGGACAATAAATATCATTTGAATCATGCCTTATTTGTCATCCATTTGCAAATGAGTCATGCTCTGTGAAAAGAGGATTTTATGCATTTGCATAAGTATGTGCCGATGTCAAGCCTGCGTAGTCCGCGCAAGGTAAAATGGGTCTTATCTGTGAATTTTCTACATGTAAAAGAACCATACTCGTACCTCGTGATCTACTCGATTGTTGGATAAAATCGATTTTATTGATTCATAATTACACGTACGAGATGATTTGCTTGGTATAATACATCACTAAACCCCCTTTTCACAGAGTATGGCTCAAATGCTATCAAATCGGTCTAGATTTTTTTTAGTTTGGTAAAGTTTTAAATCCGTTCTCCGTTATAAGCTCAGAAAGAGAATCTTAGGTACACCAAATAATCTTAACCAATATGCTACGACTTGTAAGAGTCCAGTCATAGCCCATGTCGGTCGGCCATGGATTTTTACGACTGTCTTGTTTTTAAACCATCTTGTACCGATATTGCAACGGAGACACATTCAAATACAATTTGACCTGTATGCCTGTCACAACATACATTCAAAACCCACTTTGGTGTTAATCGCAAAAGATAAAGTTCTGCTAAAAGCAAGCAAATGCATAAAGAATAATCAAGTAGTTCACAAGGCAAAGAGACAATAGCTGCCTAGTGACCTATCTCATTGACTTAGTCATACGATTAACAATACTAAGTGCACCTTGACACTCACTTTTGTCTTGTATCCATGGCCTCCGTCTTCATTTCCTCCGCTCGGGTAATTATCTGACTGAAACAATCTCTTACCAGGTCCTTATCCTACACAGAAACAAAGACAGAGTCATAGAGATAGAAAACATTCACGTCTACTATAATGAAATACATGATTTAAATGAGGATGGTGCAAATTTGCCAATATATATCACACATGAATATCAATATTGCGGCAGATTACAAAATATACGACCAAATAGCGGCCAAAAGTACACGATTCGGGAGTCAAAATGACGGCAAGTTTAATTCATACCATTTAAAAGTATGCATATTATTGCATGTATCTATTTAAAAATGTGTTACAGTACATGCTGTAAAAGTCGCTGGCCGAAATATGAATTGTAAAGTAGAATTAAACTTGCCAAGCCAACTAGTGAGCCTTTAAAGAAAGGGGCAAGAGTAACTTGTCTGACCAAAAGATGCAATGTGGACAACCATTATCTATTTTCTTATCACAACAGGATGAACTATGAACATACTTAATGACTTGCCTCTAAGTCAACAGCATCAAATATCATAGGGATCATTGTACTGACAATGTGTTTAGCTGTCACCATAAAGCTTTTCATTAGTCCCGTTGTCATCATGTGCTGAGTGCGTGCAGAGTGAGCTGTCATTCTCACCTGAAAATATACTGGCATTATGCATGAATATGTTTATAAATCTACTTAGCTTAAATTGTCTGAGAATCTGTTGTTAACCTCGCTCCTGTAATTGCTAGGATTAAGTCAACGGGTCAATTTTCCCTATGCCAATTGCGATGTGTCACAAACTCATGTTTCTTGTTCGAGCACTAGCAGCGATTCTACAGTTGTATTCAACAAACTGTCGTCCTGATCCTGCCCCGTAACCTTAGATTACAGACACAAATATATTTTCCAAATTAAAAGAAAAACTTTCAACTCTTTACTCTTTGTCTTCACTCTGCAAGCAAAACATTCGGCTAAAAGGCTTTCAAAAACAACAGTCATACAAGTGCAAGTATCTATTTAGGTTAAAAAAAAAAGTAATATCGTGCTTTATCCTGTCACTTGAAAACTTTCGATCCTAATACAAGGTATCAGTTATTTCTTATGTTAACTGTCATTTGGTCATGTTACCAAACATGTGCACATCCTTCAACCGGAACTAGACAGAATGATCATTTTTGAAGAAGATAGCAAGACATCCTCCCTTCAAACTCGATTAGGCTAATCAGCCTATGCCCCGGCGCGCTAGAGAGGTTTCTTCGAAAAACAAAACAGTAGTACCAGTATTGGGTATCATTGCAGCCATGAATCTCCGACGCAAGAACCTTAGGTATCGGGGGATGACATTTAAGGGATTTCATGGATCAGAGCCTGCTGAAGCTGCATTCGTAAGAATTTTGGCTGTATTTGGTAGCTACGAACACGTTTAACGAAGTCACGGCGCACTCTCATGCCTCGTTCCGGTAGCTTTCTGATTACTGTATGTTCATTTGTGGAACAGCTGTGCTGTCCAATTGTTACAGCGGTGGTTTTACTCGCTAGGAGCTGTCTGTTGTCATGGACTGGGGTTGTGACTCTGCCACTAATTCAGCATGACAAATGAGCAACTTGACCCTGACACGAACATTATAATCGTTTCGAAACTTAACAATGGATGGGGCAAGGGGTGGGGGAGTAAAGAACCATATCGTGCAATTTTGAACTACTGTACATAATCAAAATCATTCATTTTGAATCATTACCTGTGCGGGTGAGCTTTTGCCACCACCTGTGAACGGCACATACTGCACAAAAAAATAAACGGGACACAGCGGTAAATGACAACAATAGCCTATGTCATTCCAATAGCAAGACCTCTGGTTTCAATCGTTAATCTTGGACTTTTCAGGAAAGAACGTTTTGAAACCTTTAATTCCACTACAGTCGGCTATCGTGTGGCAAACTTTGTGTACACTCGAATGTTAAAAAATTTGCAAGTTGTGCATTTGCAACATAGAAATGGGGCGTTTTACAAAGATACCAGTGTTCAGCCAAGCGTAACAAAATTGTCAATTGGCTGATATGCACAGTTAGGACATGCACATGAAAAGATTGGATAAAAATTCTTTTTGTTTTTCAGATCCCGAAATTGAAATTATACTCAAAAATCATTTTATGTTGGAAGTATGGGTCAGTATATTAAGGGAAACTTTAGCTTTATAGTGAAGAATATGTCAATATGGGTATTATTTCGAACAAAGTACTAATTTTAGCCGAATGTGGTTTGTACATGATAACTAACAAGATAAGCGAAATAAATGATTAGTGTTTTGGATTGGAAATGTGGTTTTAATCTAAGTCACTAGCCATACATTCACTATTTGTATAAATATTTCAATATTATCTAACGAGTTCGGAGAATATATCATGATGTATAGAATAATTTGCTAGAGTCTTAAATTATCAATGCTACCTTACGAGGTTGGGAGATGTCACTTTCATAATGGACAATTAGTTCAGGAAAAATATCTTATAAATCAGAGAAACATATTGAATTTTATTGTTTCCGCGATCGACCCAATGGTTTGCTGTTGTTGTTGTTGTTGTTGTTGGGAAAATGATAACTAGAACTAGCGACGAATATCTTCCATTGGTGCCTAGTCACTAGACCAGGAATACATTTAGAGAGTCATAACTCCTATAACTCTTCACCTATGGTTAGTATTCATGAAAATCTCAGAGGAATCGTTGGAAAACTATAGCACATACTTACGTCTATCGACGGGCGAACGGACGGACAACCCGATTCCCAAATACTCTCCAACTTCATTATGTCATTATAATTGAAGAAAATCATCCGGAAAGTTGTGTCTCAGACTACTGCTATATTTACATTTTTAATCATACGTATTTAAAAAAAACAGTCCATTTGATCTCGTAGTAAAATCAAATGTGAATTTGAAGGCCCTGTAGCGACCAATAGTAAACAGAAGGTGGGGTAAAATGCATTAAAAAGTAAATCCTACCATTTAAAAGTATGGAATTTATTGTGAAGATGACTATCTGTTATTGTACGGTCGGACAAAGTGCTAGTCGCTGGCAAGAAATGAATTTAAAAACTAGGGGAAATGTTGCCAGGTGGCCCTAAGTTTTGTTTACTTTTTACTTGTTCTTGAAATCCGTTCTCCTGCTAGCGACTAACACTTGGACCAACCTTACAATAACAGATTGCCATCTTCACAATAATTTCCATGCTTTTAATGGTATTCATTCAATTAAGATGCATTTTAACAAGCCCATTTTATTATTTTGCCGCTATTGTGACATAAGTTTCATGTTTTTCGACAGGTTTTATCTGTCATTGACAAAGGTAGCTGCAAGATTAGATTACCATTCTTGAGTTGGTCTAGTCTTTGATTTTATATTCTTATATGGAGGAAAAAACTGCGAAAGAGAGGTTATACACTGAAAGGAAATCCGCCTGACAATTTTTTGCGTGCAACATATGAATGAATAGGCGCTCAGAGAGGATCAAAAACAAATCTTTCACATTTTTCAGAATACAACATACATAAGGGATACATAACTTTGGATGATTTAGTAATAAATGAGACTAAAATTGTTTTAAGCAAGCTTTTTGCTTATACATGTGAGTATTTAATAAATCACTCTATTTTTTCGTTTACCTCCTTTGCAACATCCGGGTGATCAGAAACCCCATGATATGCCAACTCCAGGTACTTGGCCACTTCAATCTGTGCCTGATACAACTCGACAGCGGCAATGCTCTGCAACAATTGCCTCGCTTCCAATTTTGTGTCCTGCAGAAAAAAATGGTAGAGCCTCATCAATCTGGCATGTCAACTATCAATTTTGTTTTAAAGATCTTGTTTTTTTATGTATATCACAAAGTTGTGCCAGTTTGTAGTCATCGATTCCAATTTTAAGATAAAAAAAGTGATTACATTGAAAACAACATGTCAAAAATAAACAACTGCTCCTTTATACAATGCTTTCGAAAGCATCGTTAATCCTAATTATTTCAGTAGTCTTGACTATCTTCTTGGATGCTAGACGGTTGGCTAATGGAGTCAACATTCATTTACATCTGAATTCTTGGAACTATGCGAATATGTCAAAGATAGTCGCAGACTGCCTAGTTGGATTCATTAAGAACTGCAGAAGATTAATTATGTCACATTCTATTGGCACCGAGATACCTGGTAGTTTGTGAGAGCGTCAAAAAGCCGTCAGAAACAACCTAATTAGACATTCCAGCGGTCAAAACTAACATCACAGATCTGAAATCGATAGGCAAAAGGGTCTCTGGGAGTCTTCGACTGTGTTGTAGGTTGTTACAAACCACCTAATTTGCTATCTAAGAATTCATAGCTTATGAAACAAGTTGCAGCTCGATAGGCTCAAGACCCCTGGGTATCTGTGAGTTTGTACAAAAACCAATGACAGAGACCTAGTTGGCACCGGGGTTCTACAAAGTCTTCAACCATGCAAAAGCTGATCGAGGACCACTTAATTGCATGCCCAGGAGAGTTATAGATATTGTAGACAATCGATATAAATTGGCACTGAGTTCCATGGAAGTGAGAGTGTGTCAAAACTGTCGCATGATTGCCTAAGAGTTTTAGATAATGAACAAGTACCATGTTCCTAAAAATCCGATGAGTTAAAGCAGATCTTGTTCTTCAAGGCTTTAATTTTACTCAAATTCCAAGATTTTTGGATTTTAAACATCCCAGTCAGTCTATTTACAGTCATGGCATCAGTTCAAGTAATATCCCTTTCAATCAATGTTATACACAATCAAGATAAGATGACCTTCATCACGGAAATTCAAGATAGTGACGATCAAAGCTGCACCTAAGCCTGCCCTAGGGCATCCTTATATTACTACTGATGCAGGTTGCATAATTAATCAAATTCTCTTCAAATGGCAATCATTTTCATTTTCAGTCAGTTAAAGCCCAATTTTCAGAATTCGTTTTTATAAGAATAAATTACCGATATTTGTGGCTTTAAAGAATAAACAAAGCTTCAGGTTTGTCGTAAGAATCGAATCTTTGCCTGGAGAAAACTGCGTCAGGTCAAAACAAGAAGGCCATGATGGCCCCAAATTCGCTCACCTGAGCCTTCTCAATAAACATGAATTTTTTTAGATCTCATCCGAAATATTATCAAGACGAACTTTCTAACAAACTTCTATGAGTATGGAAAGAAAATTTGGCCTCTAGACTGTACAAAAGCTTTTTCTAGAATTTGCCTCAGTGATCGACGTTTTTGCCAAACATAGCCCATTTTCAAACTCGTATAGATGTTATCAAGACAAACATTATGACTACCTTTCACGAGAGTATTGGACACAAAATCTGGCCCAACTCTATAGTGTACATAAGGTTTTGCTAAGATTTGATCTGGTGACCTACTTTTTGACCCCATATGACCCATTTCACAAGTGTTCGAGATGCTATCCAGACAAACATTCTGGCAAACTTTCATAAGTACTGGACTGAAAATGTGGCCGCTAGGGGTACATAATGTTTTTCTAAGATTAGACCTGTTTGAAAATGGGCCATTTTGGGAAGAAGCTCGTCACCCGCTCAAATCTCAAAAACCTTTCGAACATTCGAGATGTCACATTTTATTTCCAATAGTTATGAAAATTAGTCAGATTATTTGTCTAGAATGATATCTAGGACGGTATCGAAAGCGTTCACAAGGTGCTTCTAAGATTTGATCCAGTGACCAAGGTTTTGACCTGACGTAACCTATTTTCAATCTCATTCTAAGTACTATCAGGACAAACATTCTGACCAACTTTTATTGCATTGTACTGAAAATGTTGCCTTTACAATGTACACAAAGTTTTTCTAAGATTCAACCTGGTGACCTAGCATTTGACACCACGCGACCCATTTCCAATGTTTTTTAAGATGCCATCAAGACAAATATTCTGACTTTTATGATTGTTGACTGAAATTGTGGCCTCCAGAGAGAACAATGTTTTTCAAAGATTTGACCCGAAGACCTAGCTTTTGACTCAACATAATTCATTTGAAACTCATCTTAGATCTCGTCAAGAAAGTCATTCTGATCAAACTTCATGATAATTGGACTGAAAATGGTTTTTCTAAGATTTGACCAGGTGACCTAGTATTCGACCCTTTGTAACCCATTTCAAGAGTACCACACTGAAAATGTGGCCTCTAGAGCGTAACAAGCTTTTTCTAAGATTAGATCACAGTGATCTAGTTTTTTTTGACCCGACGCGAACCATTTTCAAACTCGTCCGAGATATCATCAAGATAAACATTCTTACCAACTTTCATGGGTATCGAACTGAAATTGTAGCCTCTAGAGTGTACAAAATGATTTTCTAAGATTTTACTCAGTGACCTAGATGTATACTTGACGTGACCCATTTTCAAACTCGTCCGAGGTATTATGAAGATAATTATTCTCACCGAGTTTCACGAGTATCCGACGGAAAATGTGGCCTCTAGAGCGTACACAAAGTAAAAATTGACGATGGACGACGCACGACAGAAACAGAACGATCACAAATGCTCACCTTGAGCACTTCCTGCTCAGGTGAGCTGAAAATATTGGAAAGAAGCTGCGATATAGGCTAGTTTAAAACACTGAAGTCCGCCAAGTCATTTGCATACTCCAATCTAAAATTAAAATACTAGATTTACTTGCGAATCCAACATGGGCACGGACGTATTCGTATTCTCTTTTTCAGCAATAACTCTAGTTTAGACGTTAACTGTTTTTAAAAATGTTTATGATGAAGTAATATTCCAAGGTTTGAATTTCGAGGGGGGGGGGGGAATTACACTAGCACATTTTGAAAAGTGGCTTTATTTTCCACTGCAAAATCAATGTGAGATTGGCAATTTTTAAAAGCCTATTTAGAATCACGTTTTGACGTTGACATTTTTTTCATTTTAAAACCAATGAGAGAAATGCATAACAGCAAGTTCAAAACAACTTTTTTACCTGTATAGTTCACTATACTCGTATATTTATTCTTCAGTGTTGAATTTGAGCAATGAATATTTTAATTTCATTCTGTTGTGTTCTATTTATATGCCATTGAATTAATTCCTTCATTAAAGTAGGAGAAAGATGCAATGTGATGTTCGGTATACGAGTTCATAATTCAACATGTATAAGATTTTCAAAATTCTTTTTTTCTGGAGAATTTCAGTTTAAAGATGACGCGCATTCTACTGCCTGCTCGCAATGGTAAGTGCACCAACTTTCACCAATGATGTCGAGTTCAGTTCTGTGACCTAGGGTTACACTGAGATTCGCTTCCCCCCCCCCCCATTCAGTACTGTTCTAAAAGATGCTGGAAGTTTTAAAGGAGTTCTTCTTGAAGTTGAGTCTATTTTGGTTTTCCCATCGGCCCTCGTAATTCCTGATGCTATGTTGTCTTTTTTGTTTGTAGAGCTACTTTTACAGCTTTCGGAAGCATCGGCATTTGACAATGATGCTTAGAACTACGACACTCGCTTTATTTGATGTGTACACAAATTTTGTAAAAAAAAAGTAGCTAATTTGACACGATGATTACTGTTTGTTATATCCGCAGCTGTTAGACGCTTACATGGTTTTCGGTTTTTCAGACACTTTTATATTTAAGTTGATTGAGGAACAAATTTAATTTTTTTTTCTAAATTCCTGAAAAATTTATAATTAGCCGTCAAAAGATTTTTCTCAGAGTGACATAACCTCTGTTTAGAACTAAAATGATTACCTTATTTGTATTTACACGCACAATTAATTTCATCTGCGTAAGTGACAATCGATAATTTGCTCTGGTACCTTTTTTTCCGGGTGTTCAAATATTCCGCACGCATCTTCCAGTTCTGACCTGTATTTTGCGAGTAAATATATGGCAATTTCAAACCCTGTCATTCATATTGCCTTTAAAATCATTCCACTTCGAGCTCTATATGAAAATCCAACCTTGTTGAGCGACACAATGTTGAACGGGTCTTGTTAACTAGATTGTTGCGATGGAATTAGTGGTGGGACATCGGCTGGAAATCATAATCGATAGTCGGTTGGAATCGGCTGCTGCTGTCGATGCGATTCTTTCGATTATAATCGGCTCCTGATAAGTTTGTTTGTGCATGCATGTTTCACTGTTAATCATTGTAAAATCCATGTATTATGGACTAAAAATAGCTGCTTTTGTCTGTGATAGGGTAGAAAACATTGTTTGAAAAGGAGAAAATGCTGGTTACCAGCATTTTCTTTTCTCACAATTTTTTCATAAGTCTTCTTTATTGAGGTCGTTAAAAAGTTGGCATTGTGTGGGTTCCTAAAACAAAAAAAACAAAAAAAAAACAAAAATGTTGCAGGGTCGTTTCCTTTCCTTTTTTAAAGGTTAATGTTGGGTTCTTATTTTTTTGGAGTTTCAGGAAAGTGACAAGTAAGTTTCTTTCTAGTTCTTCATTTATTTACATATCACAAGCTTCAGAGTATGAATGACTTCACCCAATTTGGGGAACTAGGTGAGTTCACACTCCACACTGTTGTAAGTAAACTTTCTATCTCTCTCTATTTTCTCAGTGACTGCTAGTGATCCAATTCCTTCCTTTTTTCCACAATAATTTCTAGTCTTGAAAGACAATAATGGCTTTCAATGTGAACAGCTGAAAGACTGAAGCGGGAATGAAAAATTCAAAAAGTCATGTGATTGATTAGAGGGAAATGATCGATCAAGCAGAACACAGGTAAATGCAGACTGACCAAAAAGACATGGCATGTAAAAAGTGACCCTACTACAAAAACATTGTAAAAACACACAGTGTAGTGAAGTTCTGTTCAAATCCAGAAGCAGACTTGTGCTGCAAGTAGACAGTATTTCTTCCATGAACTTTATAGGAGAAATTAAAGTATGTGATGTAAGAATTTCTGTATGCCTACCATGAGTGAAAAACAGTTGAATCTACCTATCACTTTGAATATGATTTGCTTATCAAAGAAAAAATGAGATAGGACTCAAAAGAACATTATCTGACCATTGGGTTTTGATGGCTTTGTAATTTATGACCCTATTGATGCAGAGTCACACATTACTTCAAACCCTAACACTTCTCATCAGATTACAAATAATGTCCAGAGTGATGAGAAAAGAAAAAAAAAAAAAAAACTCTTCACGGCTGTAATGAGGACCAACCACAATCTTGATTCAAAAACATAGCTAGGACTTTGTAAAATTTAAAAGTTTACAGAGACTTAATCTATATACTAAATAAACTAGCTGATAGGAAGGAAAAGGTGTAAAGTATTCTAAAAATAAAATGCTAAAAATAGAACACTGCACTGTAGATTTTGCTTGAGTTGCCGATGTGAGGAAGGCAAATGATCGTTTTCAAGATATTTTAATCCTTTGGTTTACCATCTATCATTGTAATTTATTGAAAAATATTTGTAAAGAATATCTCCAGCTGTAAGAAGAGGTAATTCTGCTTTATTTTACGACAACTCATGTATTGAGAATCAGTACTGATCGTCTGACGTCATCTAGCCAAATAAGCAGACGCTTTACCTGTGGAAAGAAAGACAGGTTTTCGTGGGATAAAGGGGTCGATTTAGCGAGTTAGTAACAGATAAGGATCATAACACTCTGCTGTTTTGTCTAAAGTGACAAAGTTGATAAAGGGTAACTGGTGTCACCTTTGTCTTAGATTGCCAATATTTCATGAATGTAAGCCAGGTCGGATTTTTTTAAGGCGAAGTTTTTTCGCCATGCAAGCTTGACGAGGCAAAGTTGAGCCATTGAAGGCGACTTCTTCGCCCACGTGGCCCTGTAGCTTTTGTTTCTTGCTTCATCCTTTCTCCACTTATCTCATGAGTTAAGACAAAAACTGCAGAAATTGCTGATATAAAAAAAAAACTTTCGGCACCAGACGGTGCAGAGACGGCTCGCATACCGCTCCTCCATTTCATGCCGATGATCGATTATGACAAAGTTCAATCGATAATCGGAATCGGGAGCTTCCAGCACGCCGCTAATCGATACCACCTGATCATTGGTACACCACTAGATGGAATACCTATAAAGAGTATTTCGTATCCAGGTTTCACCTGTACTAGGTTAGGATTCTAAATTGTCTAACCAAAGGACACTCGTACGGAAAACCTAAAGCTCCGGGTGAGGATCGGCCTCAGTATTACGTGAGCATAGTCATTATCTGTTGATTCATTTAATTTAAACGTTTCTATGTAACCCAGAAATTCTTCGAATATTCTTTTTGTAACTAGGTTGAAGATCATTCACATTCCTATGATAAAATATCAGTTTTAATTTGGAATGCACATTAGTTTCGCCCTAGCCTTTATTACTTTCAAAACACAGTAAAAACCGTTATGGAAAAATAAAAAGAATGTAAAGGAACCAAAAGATCAGATTTTTTTTGACAAAAGCTGAACATAAGGACTATCGGCCCTAAAGCGCACACCTGAGTAGGTTATCTAGGATTGATAAAGCTGGAGAGACCATTGATGTATTGTGATGATCCATGCAGCATGAGAGTTAGTGAATAGGTTTTTGAATATCTGAAATTAGCCCTCTAGCATGCACACAAAATTTTTCTTAGATTTTTCCAGTGACCTCCTTTTGGACCCGACATAACCCAATTTTGAACTTGTCATATATATAATCAAGAACATCATTCTGAGAAATTTTCATGAGTATCGTGCTGAAAATGTGGCCTCTAGAGACAGCACACAAGGTTCTTCTAAGATTTGTCCCAGATACCTACATTTTTTATCTGAAATGTCCAAATTTTGCACTCATACAACATATTATCAAGACAAACTGTCTAAGTTTCATGGGTATCTGGCTAAAAATGTTGCATCTAGAGTGCACACAACGTTTTTTTCCTGTAACATATGTTTCGACCTGATGTGACCGAATTCTAAACTTGCATTAGATGTCATCGAGACAAACGTTGTGGCCAACTTTGGTGGGTATCGTATTGAAAATATGGTCCCTACAGTGCACAAAAGGTTTTTCTTTGATTTTCCCGGTGACCTACTTTTTAACCTATTGTAACCCAATTCCCAATTCCAAAACTGTTCGATATATCATGAAGACAAACATTCTGACCAAGTTTTATGAGTAATAGATGGTAAATGTTTCCTCTATAGTGCACACAAGGTTTTTTTTTTTTAAAGATTTGTCCCAATAACCTACATTTTTACCAACATGAACAAATTTTTGACTTGTCCAAGAGATAATCAAGACAAGCATTCTGACCAACATTCATAAGTATCAGACTGAAAATGTGTCCTCCGGAGTGCACAAAAGGTAATTGTTGACGACCACACGACGGACACAGCACGATAATAAAAAGCTCACCTTTAGCACTTCGTGCTCACGTGAGCTTTAATGGGATTAATGAATGCACCACCACATGTTTACATGTCTGAAAATTTATTTTTGGGTTTAGAGACAGAGACCTGGGATTTTACCATTCAATGCTTTGACTTTCAGACTTTCTCTCAACGTATCAGACAATATGCAGACTTATTTTGGTCTGTCTGCACAAGAATCTAAACCCCTTGCAGGTCCGACAGAGTTAGCACACAGACAGAATCCAATTTTAGAATAAAAGATAAAAGCTACATGTATATAAAAATAAATACTTAGTTTGTTACGCAAAATTTGTTATCCAAGTAAACCCAATGTAACATACACTGCTGAAAAAAAAATAAAGGAACACATGTTCTCGATTTTGATCACAAGACAATTCATTCAGTACAAGACAATGCAAATAATTTTCTGCTCGGAAGTTCATTCAGTCTTAACACTATGAAATCTCCGAACAGGCAAAACGATTTGAAAGATGTATGGGCTATGCCTGTAAAAAGCCATCTTTTTGATATGCCACACGGGTTTTTAAAGGAACGAGAGGTGTCATTTTTTATTGTCGTTTACTTCTTTCACATGATTGGACAAAAATATCAATAAAAGGTTGGAAAAATAAGAGTTGGGTAACTAAAGATCAAAGAAAACAAATTTCTTGCTTTTCTTCTTAACATGGCTTGTCAGCACTTAAAATTAAATAAACATTAAAAGTATTGAGCCATTTTGTCTGGTAAGAATGTAAGTTTATAGTTTTCAGAGAAAAAAGAAGAATGATTGTTTAGCAAAATGAAAGATTTAAATTTCGGCATTTGTGTGTTCCTTTAATTCTTTTGAGCAGTGTATATAATGAATTTAACCATAATCATACAATTCATACACGAAAGAAACTTACGGTTGGAACCAGTGCCATACTTCCGTCTATACAGAGATCTCCGAGAAAGTTGGTGAATTGCCCAAGCCACAAAAGGAGACTGGATGTGTGCCGGCTCTAACAGTTATTTATGTGAATAACAAACCGAAAGTAGAATGCGCACGAGGGTTTTCAGACTGTAGTGAAAACGAAAGTAGAAAGTACACGTACTTTTCCAGAATCCTAGTGACCTTAAAGATTATTTAGTGGAAAGACGCCTTTTCGTTTGTAAAATAGAAAGTAGAGAAAGAGAGAAATAGAGAGAGAGAGAGAGATGGTGGTTTTCTAGACAATTAGAGCAGTCAAAAACAAATATCCTGTCTCGATGGAAGTAAGAAAAAGAGACAGTAGTTAAATAAGAAGTTGTTTTTTTTTTTCTAGTAGTAATTTTACTTTAGATGTTTTTTTTTCAAATTATAGTAGACCTACAGCCTTTGTTGTCGGGACTTTGAAAACATGCTTGTAAAATATGCATAATTCAAATAAATTAAGGATTAAATTTTGTCCTACAAAAGGCATAAATCATTGTGTGAGAATGAACGATGTAAATCCATCGTAAAAAGAACTTTGATATAGAAGCATCTCTGGCTTGAAATAATCCATCCTTGATAATCTTTTGAACATAGAATCTCGTGATACAGAAACTTTTGTTTGAACGATGTAAAGTAATCGTAAATGCTAGAACGGCGTGAATCTGTTCAAGACTGATAATTCTTTGCCACGAAACGTGCATTAAGACAACTTTTGCTAGACGACGTGAATTCGTCGTTTTCAACTATTTGATATAGAGTTAATTTTTGCCAGAAAGTTGGAAATACCATCATTAGTTAATCTTTGATATAGAATTAACTGTTGCTTTAACGACGTAAATCCATCCTTAATAAACCTTTGATATCAAAGTAACTTTTGTTTGAACGATGTGAAATTGATTAGCGTTGATAAATCTTTGATGTAAATCTAGAAGCAGTTTTTACCTGTAAAGACGTAAATCAGACCTTAATTAATCTTTGGTATAGAAGTAACTTTTGCTTGAACGACGTAAATCCATCGTCAATAGAACTAGATATACGGTAATGTCAATCTTGCATGAGCGCTTGAGCGACGTAATTTCATCTTTTGTTATAGAAACAACTTTTGCTTGGGCGATGTAATGCCATCGTTCGTATGTGCATTTAAACTGCCATTCTTTACGTTGTAATTACAAATATTCTTACGATATTTTCCTTGTAAGGAAATTTTTTTTTTTTTTTTTATTTAAATGGACTCACCGCTTCCGATTCTATTCCTCAAAGTACTCCTTAACTCTTTGTTTTGAAATGTGAATTATTTTCAAATCACGTATAATTAAAAATGATAATAATTTTCTATGAAATATGTCCGTTCCCTGGTCGCTATTGCCTCGTTATGCCCACCTGGATTGCTGACGCTGCGTTATAATCTGTGGGGCCCATAAGGGAGTTTATGTGTTGGATGAAATTAATTTCACTCTTTTGCCACGATGTTTTTAACACATTGTCGACTTGAACTTGAAAATGAAAAACGTCTACAGGTGATATGTTAGCTCTTTAGCAGACGATAAAATTTTAGGATTATTCAGATTGACAGCATCAGCAGACGGAAAATAAACTGCGGTTTAAATGACGGATTTATATTTCAGAAATAACATGAAATTGTGAGGAAATCATACAATGTTTTCAAAAGCCTTCTTTCTCAGATTTCTAAAACACGAGGTTGTGTGATAAAGGGTTAAAAAGGATGAAAACTTGTTCAAGTTGTTTATGATAATAGGTCAGAAATGTCGGCATGTTAGATAAAATATTCAAGGGTCCTGCCTTGCTCAGTGATAAAGTGTACCACTCGTTGTCTGGAGTGTCTATTTGCATCTATTGGTTTGTCGTCTGCAAATGCTTTCAATCCGTTTGTATGGGTTAAATGAAAATTTCCAGCTTATCGTAAAGACTGCTCATTTCAAGCGTAATATCTTGCCGTAACGAACAGTATAGATTCAAGATCAGACTACATGTTCTGTGCAGCCTGATGTTGATCTAGATTGACCGCAAAAGCGCACTGAGTCTATCTTAGCATCCTAAGCGTTAAGTGTTTACCTGGAGAAACCAGAACTGAAGTTTCAGTTTCGGTTTCATAACATAACGAAGCTGTTCTAGATACCGAGTTTTTTTTTTTCAAATCGTTGATTTACCCTTTCATTGTTCAGTATTTTCAAGATCAAGCCATTTGCGCATCATGATAGACTAATGACAATGATGATGATGATGATAGATAATGGTGATGATTGGTTCAAACTGATGCTGATAGGACAGAAATGATGATAATTGTGGTGGTGTTGGTGGTGATAATAAGATGATAACTTACTTATGAAGGAGAAACACACGGGGCAATAAAACTGCCTTTCTTAACCCTTAGGCTGTTCAGCGCGACTCAAGAACCTTTTGTGGACATTGTAGATCAAGATCAGACTACACAGAACATGCAGTCTGATCTTGGATCTACACTGACCAATGGGTAGATATTTTTTCCCCAAAAACTAGCTTTAAAAGAGCAACATATGGGTTTTGGCTATCAACTTGAAAGTTTCATTTTATATATGAAGCAGGTCAAGAGTTAAACAAGATGTCTGTTTGTAAAACAGTCATGCCCCCCCCCCCCCCCCCTACTGCCACATTGATACAGGAAGTGGCACAGGTCATAAACTGATATCAAAAGAATTGATTGGGGTCATCTTTTTGATTTATAGCCCACTTCAATTGTTAAATGTGATAATCTGTCAACAGTTCGCATAATTATACACACCGCCGTGTGTATACATACAAGAATAATTCAATATTAATAGTTTTCATGAACATTGGCGAGTTCTGATTGGCTGAAAAATTTTTTTCATAGCTCCATGAAAAAAAAAAATTTTAGCAGTGCCGGAACTACTTTTGCAGTCAAAGTAATGTAAACAAACATGTATATACGAGATTTTATAATGTTTTTTCGGTCTGATTTTATATCGAGTCCGAAGATTAAATTGCTAGCTGAATTTGTTTTTTCTGAATACTGAAAAAAAAGTCCAACAGTAAATTCAAAGCGAGAGCTGAAAACTCATTGTTACTCTGCTGGGTTTAAACGATCTTATTTTCAACTTAATTCTAGTGTATTGAACTTCTAATAATAAATCCACTCAATCTGCAAACGTTCAATACTGTAATGACGTCATGAATTACGTCATTTGACGCCATGAAGGAGCAGTTTTACCGCGCTTTCAAATATCAATGAAAAGGACAGTAAATAAATACGCAATGTTGGATTTACACAAAAAGAGCAGTTAGTATTATTTAAGTGCATATTTGTTGTCTGTGATATTGAATTATAAGGAATGAAGAGAATTTTTTTTTTGTTTTCATGGAGGTATGAAGAAAAAACCTAATCACACTTTTGTATGAAACCGCTTCGCGGTTTCATACAGTGTGATTAGGTTTTTTTTTCATACCTCAATGAAAACAAAAAAATTCTCTTCATTCCTTAATTGTAAACAGTCGCCGATACACAGACTGGGTTATCGATTTTCTTTTCGGCACACGCGTTCGACTACCGCTTTTTCCCAGTCAACTTCGATGCTTACTACGTCCCCGATAATACGCGAATAAAATGTTGGAGCCACAAGTTGAGCCACATATGATGATTTTTGAGACACTTTAATTTTTTTGAGCAAATGGCTCAAGTGGCGAACGGCAAAGCGGGCCCTGAATCATCTGGTGGTCACTGTGACCTTGACCTTTCACGGATTAACCTTAAAATCGATAGGGATCATTTACACTCCAAGATGAATATCTGTACAGAATTTGAAGAACCTTTGTCAATTTTGTGTCTAGTTATCATCTGGACAAGGTTAGGTCTAAATATCATTAAGTTGAAGGCCACTGTGACCTTGACCTTTGATGGATTAATCTCAAAATCGATAGGGATCATCTGCATTCCGAGACGCATGTCTGTGCCAAATTTGACGAACCTAGGTCAAATCTGTGTCTAGTTATCATCTGGACAAGGTTTGGTCTATATATCAACATGTTGACGGTCACTGTGACCTTGACCTTTAACCGATTGACCTCAAAATCTATAGGGATCATCTACACTCCAAGACGCATGTCTGTGCCAAATTTGACAAACCTAGGTCGACTCTGTGTCTAGTTATCATCCGGACAAGGTTTGGTCTATATATCAACATGTTGACGGTCACAGTGACCTTGACCTTTAACCGATTGACCTCAAAATCAATAGGGATCATCTACACTCCGAGACCCATGTCTGTGCCAAATTTGACGAACCTAGGTCAACTCTCTGTCTAGTTATCATCCGGACAAGGTAAGGTCTACCGACCGACCGACCGACCGACCGACGGACCGACCGACATTAGCAAAGCAATATACATGTACCCCCACTTCGTTGAAGGGGGGCATAATAATGTAAGGGTTAACTAATCCCTAGAAAACGGAAAACCTCAAGTATCCTGACGTCTTCCTTGTGCACCCTTTGTTGTTGAGCTCCCCTAGCCACTTGAGGAGCAGAACGTGCAGTCTGATCTTGGACCTACACTGTCCGACACAGTCGAATTTTCTAAGGAGAAAGAAAATGAAATTGCAAAATTTGGGATTCAATTCAACAATTTGCTAGAACTTTTCATTTCATCTGCTAAGCAGTTTATGCGTTAAAACTTCTTCGACCTCTATTCTAACTAGCATTTTCTCCTTTTTCCACAATGTATTCTACCCCATCAGTGACAAATCCCGTCCTTTAAACTACAATTGATATGTTGTCAATCCAATCAAAGACAAATCCCATTGTTTGAGTCACACTTAATTTGTCGTCTGCAAATGTTTTAAATATGGACAAGTGTAAAATTTTGTCATTTCGTAAACAGGTAAAGCCACTATTCGTCTCGTCCTAGTTTCTAACTTGTGGGTTTTTTTATGTCCTTTCTAGATGAAGGTCGTCATTGATTTTCGTTTCTTTGTTTGATGTTGAACGCCATATTCAACATTTCTTCTGTTACATCGCCGCGGTCTGAGCATATATCCTTGCGTTCCTGGAGTTTCTTTTCCCAGTATTTTTCACAACTTTCTTTCTTAACCATTTTGCTACTTCCTCTCATAAACAAAGTCGAATTGCTGTTAAGCGGTGAGAGAGAAATCAGTCCCGTCGCAATCATTATCATTAATTCTTAAAAAAAAAAGTCAGCCAAGGATCGAACCAGCAACACATTGCTCTCAAGCCCTTGTGAATGTTACCGACGTGTCTGCGGCGCTCGTCGGTTTTTGAAAGGGCGTAACGGGACATGGAACACTTTCTGCGATCTCCGACCAGAGCCCATAGGTGTTGATCTTTTAACAGGGAAAACAGCAAAAATATTGCTACAGGAAGCCGACGGTATAGATTCAAAATCAGATTGTTCAAGATCAGACTGCGCGTTCTGTGCAGTCTGATCTTGATTTAAACTGTCCGCAAAAAGCTACTTAAACTAGTTCTGCTAGGGCGGGATGTCCAAAGACATTCCTACAGAGGTATCTCAGACGCCGGACTCTGACACACACTAAACAGCTCCTAATGATCAATATCACACTGGCCTAGGTTCCAGCCCGATCACGTTTTTCCCTTAGAGCATGTATATTCGGCCGTTACTTTGTGAAACAAGAGGGCCATGATGGCCCTGAATTCGCTCACCTCAGTCTTTTGACCAAACATGACCCATTTTCAATCTCTTTTGTGATATTATGACAAACATTCTACCAAGATTTTAATGAGTTATTTACCCGAAATGACCCACTTGCAAACTGGTGCAAGACCAACATTTTGACCAAGTTTCATAAGTATTGCATTAAAAATGAGGCCTCTAGAAAGTACGCAAGGTTTTCGAAGATTTGACTTAGTGACCTAGTTTTTGATCCGACATTACCCATTTTCAAACTCTACCAAGATATTATCAAGACAAACATTCTGACCAACTTTCAAGAGTTTTGGACTAAAAATGTGGCCTCTAGAGCGTACACAAGGTTTTTCTAAGATTTGACCAAGTGACCTAGTTTTTGACCCGACTTTACCCATTATCAAACTTTTTTGAGATATCACCAAAACAAACATTCTGACCAAGTTTCAAGAGTATCAGACTGAAAATGTGGCCTCAAGGTTTTTCTAATTTTTGACCCAGTGACCTAGTTTTTGACCCGACATGACCCATTTTCAAACTCATCCAAGGTATCATCAAGACAAACATTCTGACCAAGTTTCAGGAGTATCTGAATGAAAATGTGTCCTCCAGAGCGTACACAAGGTTTTTCTAAGATTTGACCTAGTGACATAGTTTTTGACCCGACATGACTCATTATCGAACTCGTCTGAGATATCATCAAGACAAACATTCTGACCAATTTTCAGGAGCTTTCGACTGAAAATGTGGCTACTAGAGCGTACATAAGGTTTTTCTAAGATTTGACCTAGTGACCTAGTTTTTAACCCGACATGACCCATTTTCAAACACGTTCGAGATATCATCAAGACAAACATTCTGACCAGTTTCAGGAGTTTTGGTTGGTAAATGTGGCCTCTAGAGCGTACACAAGATTTTTCTAAGATTTGACCTAATGACCTAGTTTTTGACCCCGCATGACCTATTTTCGAACTCGTCCGAGATTTTATCGAGACAAACATTCTGACCAACTTTCAGGAATTTTGGACTGAAAATGTGGCCTCTAGAGCGTACACAAGGCTTTTCTAAGATTTGACCTGGTGACCTAGTTTTTGACCCGATATGACCCATTTTCGAACTCGTCCCAGATATCATCAAGGCAAACATTCTGACCAACTTTCAGGAGTATTGTACAGAAACTTGCCTCTAGAGCGTACACAAGATTTTTCTAAGATTTGACCTAGTGACCTAGTTTTTGACCCGGCATGACCCATTTTCGAACTCGTCCGAGATATCACCGAGGCAAACATTCTGAGCAAGTTTCATGAGTATCGGACTGAAAATGTGGCCTCTAGAGCGTACACAAGGTAAAATGTTGACGACGGACGACGCACGACGGACGCCGGACACAGCACGATCACAATAGCTCATCATGAGCACTTCGTGCTCAGGTGAGCTATTAAAATTGGTAATAACTGTGGAACCGATTAACGCATTTACCACACAATCCCAACGACCCTGAGCGTTTGAAAGAAGCAATTTGGGAGAAGGAAAAAACGTTGGTGACCAGCATTTTCTCCTTTCCCGGCAATATTTTCTGTTCTTTGAATGACAAATTGCATGTTTTAAGTAACATTTAAGTGTCATCTGAAAATGCTTTCGATATGGACAAGGCTAGAATTTTGTCGTCTAGTTAAGGATTACCAGTTTGGCCACAGATCTGTACAGACGATGAAAAAAAGACTAGGCCGTGTTAGGGAGTGATTAAGCAATATCATCGGTTGGACACAGGCAACATTAAGAAATCGAAATTTAACGGCAACGTTAAATTGCAGAAGATGACATATTTAGGCGTCTGGCAATGGGTAAAGAGAGTACTGTATACGACGAAATCTAGGAATACGTAAAAAGTTTCAAGATTCGTGGTTGAACTCTCTTCGTGTTGCACATGAGAGTACAATATTCATTTTTCATGGAAATTAAAAAAAGAAAATGACCTAGTTATAGTTTCCGGAAATTGCTTTTTATCAAAAAGCAGTAGCGACACATAAATATTCTAATTCCCAAACACTCGGTCGTTCCGAAAATACCCTTTAACCCTTATTCTGCTAAATAAGATAAACTTTCAAGCCGGTAGTAAAAACCCGAATAATGTTTCTTCAGACTTAAGTTTTGGAGAAAGATACCCATTTACAGGAGAGAGTAGATCCAAGCTCTGTGCAGTCGGATCTTAATCAACAGTGTCCTAAAGACGGTAGTGAGCCGCGCTAACCAACTATAGAGTTATTCAATATCCTTTCCGAAACGTTGTCTTGTTTTTACAACACTGAAGAAGTCGGCTTTTGAAACCAATGTGGAAAAAGGCGAAAATGCTGGTAACCACTTTTTCTCTCTCCCATATTGGCAATGAGTAAAGAGAATACTGCAAACGACGAAATCTAGGAATACATAGATAGTTTCAAATTTCGTGGTTGAACTCTTTTTGTGTTGCACTTAAGAGTACAATATTCATATTTCGTAGAAATAAAAAAAATGGACTAGTTTCGGTTTCTGAAAATTGCTTTTTATCAAGAAGCAGGAGCGAGACATAAATATTCTAATTCCCGTACACTCGCCCACACTCGTTCCTGGAACACCGTTTAACCCTTATCCTGCTAAATAAGTTAAATAACAATTGCAAGACGATAGCAGAAACCCGAATAATGATTTTTCAAACTTAGTTTTTGGAGAAAGACACCTCTATACAGGAGAGTGTAGATCCAAGATCTGTGCAGTCTGATCTTGTCTACAGTGTCCTAAAAAGGGCAGTGAGCCACGCTTAGCAACTAAAGGCTTAAAATCCTTTCCAAAACCTTCACACTGATGAAATCGGCTTTTGAAATCAATTCGGAAAAAGGAGAAAATGCTAGTAAGCACTTTTTCTCTTTCCCACATTGTTTTCAACCTTCTCAGAGAAAAATCTAACAAGAGGGCCATGATCATGATGGTCCTGTACCGTTCCACTGGCTTGTAAAGAAATGTATCATGTTGTCCAAGATATCATGAATTAAGAAGAAAGTTTTTGAGAAGTACAGCTTGGCCAAATATTCACAAGTTCAACATCCTAATGTCGAGTTCTAACAGTAAAAAGTCGTTGTCTATTTGCAATTTTATTATTAAAGGGTTTGACTTGAGAGAAATCATATTGAGCAGTAATTTATTCTTGCTATTCCACTGAATATAACTTCTATATCTACTTGGATGTCCATTATTACACTTTACATACATTTCAACGGATGTTCTTAGTCTTCTGATAAACGTATATCTTTCGTACTTTCGCTTTATACATTGTATACGATAGTATTTTGTCTCAGCCTTATTTTGCTCAGTTTGTAAATGGCCCAAGACATTGTATGTCAAACGTTGCCGATTAAATGGTTGATTGATTGATGGGTAAAAAAATACTAGTATGTCTAGCTGTAACAAACCCCACTCGATGATGTTTGTATCATCGGAAAGTTTCATTGTAGTAATACAGGTATGCACATTAATTTTTATGGGAAAGTATTAACTTTCCACACTAAAGTGAAATTATCTCGTCACGGAACGTGATTTGAAGCCTGTATTCCCAAACACAAACAACAGTATAAAACTGATAATGAAAGGTTTACCACGTGAGAGCTATACGTGTTAGCAGGTGTTTATTCCCTCGATCAGTAAACGTTATAGGTTTTAGCCATATTGACTTCACGTTCCTCAGGAAGATTTTTTAGAGTTGTCAGTAAATAAGCCTTTCTAAACTCTATTACCCCTTCCCCAATAGCTTATTCCAGTACTAAATCCTACTACAAATTTTGAAGGAAAATGCAAGTTTTGATAAACCTAGATCTAACAGTTAGGAACTAGAATATTCTGTTAGTTTTCAATGTGTAAGCCCGTGTAAAAACTTTTGACCCCTGTGGAGGGGCCAATTTTGACCCTATGGTTATGATTTGGACAATCTTGGTAAATCTCCACGACGGACCAAGAGCCATGACATAAAATCGCTGGCCTTCGGCCAGTAGAGCTAAAAACTGAGCCACGTTAGTCTTTCTTCTACAAATGCTTCAATGTGGCGACCCAAGAATTTGTCGTCTTGTACAGAGTCGACTAAATATGAGCTATGCTCTGTGAAAAGGGGGCTTAATGCATCTGCAAAAAGTATCGACTCATGTCAGACTGCGCAGTCCATGCAGGCCGACATGGATCGAAACTTTTTGCTATTTGTAGTTGTGCATGGTACTTTGGAAAGATACCCATGACCAGGTGCACTAACTGGCACATGAATGAAATGTTTAACCCTTTACCTTTACCTCTAAAGAAAACAGTTTATGAAAACATTATGGAAATAGGAGAAAATGCTGGTAACCTGCATATCTTCCTTTTCCCAGGATATTTTCAACCCTTCCATAAATGAATTTCAATTGTTTAGCCACTCTTACTTTTTTGTCTACTAGTGCTTTCAATTTATACAAGTCATTAACCCTGTTGTTTGGTAACAGCTTACCCAGATCTTTGATATAGACTATACACATTCAAATCTAACATGCAATGTGCATGAAGTATGTCCCAGTGCAAGGCCATATTGGTATGTTCACACAGACCAACAGACACAAGATGGAAAGGCTTATGTCAGTGGTTATAACAATGGCTCTCTTGTCATTTATTGCAGGTATAGAAATTCTTCGAGTATCCCAGGGTGGGTTTGTGGAAGAGAACTTTGTTATCAGTGAAGTTCACCAGTAAATCTTCATCGGAAAGATATGCCCTGTGTAATCCAGCAAAGGATAATAATTTACAACAGCTATTGAGACAATACAGAGACTTTCAAGGTATTCTGCAATTATTTAATTAAAAGTTATTTTATACATGTACAAGCATAATTTGTCACATTTAATTCGTGTTACGCGACCAATTCTAAACCTTTATTTCACAGAGAATTTCAAGCATTACCTCCTTTTCGAAGGGAAAAAAAATGACCCATTAGGATAGACTTACTAAAATTACTAATGAAATTCACAGTGTTGTCACAGTATAATATTATGATGAAATTTTTGTTACCATTTTTGTGGAGTATATAACAAAATTGCAAGAGTATTTTGGTATTATCATTGCAGCCACTTCACTTATCCCTATGTTTCTGAACATCTCACACCAGTAATACACTTGTCCATACAATATTTTTGAGCTGTGATCCATCCATTTGATGAAGGTCAATGCAATTTCAGTCACTTTTGTAAAGAAATCTGTTGGCTGAAAAACAGCCAGTTGCTGAGGAAGAATCCTGTGAGGGATACCTACAAGGGAGAGTTAAGAAACTCCTGGGAAGGTGAACTTACAGGTGTGATTAATTGTTGATTGAATCAAGTTTTTGGCTGCTTTCAGCATTAAATTTTGGCAGCTGTGATTTGATAGAAATTCTGTTGAAAGCAGTTTCAAACTCCATTCAAGATGGTTTCAAAGAAACTGTCAACAATAGACAAACTCACAAACAGATACATGTAGATACATGTAAATGAATGGGACAAAAAAAGCTTTCCTTAACCCTTTACCACATGATCCCGAGTTTTTACGATCCTGAGGAAGAAGCCTTTTGATAACATTGTGGGAAAAGGAGAAAATACTGGTAACCAGCATTTTCTCCTTTTTCCACAATGTTTTCTACTCATTCAAAGACAAATTCCATCCTTCCAGCCACATTTAAATTGTTGTTTCCAAATGTTTTCGATTGGACAAGTCTAGGATCTGTCCTGTGGTAAAGAGTTAAGCACTTTTTGCTCTGGTGAGCTAAAAACTTGTATTTCTTGAGATACTATATTTACAAACATCTCTTACCAATACACTTTCAGAGCTTTCTCCTGCTAGAAGAATGACACTAAAAAGGAACCATGACTGCAAGACAACTACACCTCACAGGGACCACATGTTATAATTTGTGCAATGGTGGTCTCATATATCAATGGACATGCTATCATTAAAACATTTAATTAAAGAAAAATAGTGCTATAGTATTAATGTTCTATGTTTACCATCTTTGCACTGCAAAGAAGTTCATGCTAATATTTACCGGTACTTTTCAAAATCAGTAATAGTTAAGGGTATTTAAATCCTAACCACGAAATGCCACTAAATTAAAACAGCATTGCAGCAGACTGCTTTTGAAAATATTGTGACCAAATATGATATTGCTCACAGTCAGCAATATCTATTTGCCACTATGTTTTCATCTCAATCTTTCAATTATTTTTCTCCATTTGCCTCAGATTTTATCTAGTGTTAAAAGTAAAGGTAGGTTTCAAGACTTTGTTAAATAAAGGAAAAGCAATATTCTTGTTTATGTTTTAAACAAAAATTCTTAATGCCCCTTTAAGAGTGAAAGCAATATACATGTAGTAAAATTTAGTCATTGACACTGTGTGGAAAAAGAAATTCCATTACATACAAGTCTTATTAGCTGCACAAAATTAATAGTCCTTTGAAAACATTGTGAGAAGTGGCAAATTAATAAACAATTTTGGATTTTTTAACAATATTTTTCTGAAGCAGAAATTTGCTCCATCAAGGGACCCGAATAATATGAGAATAATATAAAAGTGTTATGTTACTACAAATGTAATAAAGATAAATATCTACAAAATTTTCAAGACTTCTCACTTTTATTTCTTTTAATCTTTACCAACGGATAAAATTCTGGACTTCTTCAGATTCAAAGCATTTGCAGACGACTCATTGATTTTGGCTCACATCCTACAATTTACCTATTAAAGGGTAGGAAACATTGTGTTGAAAGGAGAAATTGTTAGTTGTCTTTTCCCACAATGTTTTCTAAAGCATTTTTCTGCAGGGTTGTTAAGGCTCAGGATTTTTTGGTAAAGACTTTAAAGTCATCAAATATATTAATTTAATAGCTTCTGAAACATATTTGCAGCATAAAACTTGAGAAGCATCCTTGTAAATGTGAAAAAAATTAATCAAGGAGTAAAGCTTGAGTATTCATTAAATCATGTCAAAAGCAGATATTACTTATATTGACCAATTTGTCCTTAGGTCAAAATGTTTTCAAAATTGGTCTGCTGCAAGACACAAAAAGTTATCTACAGGAGACAGCCCACTGACCCCTTTATCTGCTGATATCATATCACTAGGCTGTCTCTAGTCCAACAACTTGCAAGGTTGAATTAAACAAGGGCTGTATAAGAAGTAGACATGCAACTATTTTAATCTTTTACCATTTAACAAAATTTTCGTCATGTCTATTTTGAAATCAAAGTTGGAGGATGAAACAATTGTAGCCCAAATGATTAGGTTTATTGCTGAAAGGAAACATTGTGAGAAAAGTATAAAAAGCTGGTGACCAGCTTTTTTCTCCTATTCCTTCAATGTTGTCAAAAGCCCTCTGCATCAGGGTAATTAAAAACAGAATTGTTTGGTAAAGGGTTAACTCACAGAACAAAATTTCGACTAGTTCAAGTTGAGAGGATTAGCAGGTGATTTGTAGCTGAACTGGTGAAATTTGTCTTTGAATTGGTAGAAAACACCGTGGAAAAAAGATTTCCAATATTTTCTCTTTTTCTCACAATTGTTACGACTTCCCTCCCCCTGGCTGTTTCAACACAAGCTCATTTGATAAAGAGCTAACAGGATGCCTACTCTTCTAAGTACAGGAAAATCATATCTTGTGGTACATCTTGTTGCATCTGCTGTCATTTGGACTGTCATGAATTAATCTTGTACTTTAGTGGTTTGGCATTTCCTAAGCTTCTAAAGTAGGTGATATTTCATGTGGCACTGTACAGATGTTTTGGACAGCTATTGTGATTGTTCTGAAGCTGTTGATTCTCACTGTAGAGCCAACATCCATGGAATAATGTATTGGCTTGAAAAAAGTGGTCAGTTTCTGATCTTCAAATATGTGACCACCCAACCAGACTTTTAAAGGTGACATCCTGTGTAACATACTAGAAATGAACAACAGCATATGAAATGAAATTATAAAAATTATAAACTTGAAATACGAGTGCAGTCCTTCAGGATACCCATTTCTTTAAACATTAATCAGACCAGAATTCTATCAAAGCCTGAGTGTCTTCCTGCACACTTTGCTAACTCATGTACTACATTAGATTTGATTTCATTGGGAAACATAGCATGTCAGTTTTTTCAAAGTTTGGTCTTTTTCCAGTGTTTATGGGCGTACCCTGAGGTAAAAAGGTATTCAGAAAATTGTTGGATAAGAAATTCATGGTTACCAGCATTTTGTCCCACAACAATGTTTTCTACCCTTTTCTTTGCCAAAACCTATCTTTAGAGCCAAGTTTTATTTTCCCTCTGCAAATACTATTTGTAAACTTGGTCAAGTCTACAATTTAATTACTTGTTAAAGAGTTACATGTGTAAAAAAGAAAAACAAATCTAGAGAGTGACATTTAAAGCCACATGTACTATGTTTCATCAATGTATGATTCTCCCTGCAAGGGCAATCATGCATTATGAAGGCAATGGAGGTGGAAATGTTTTCAAAACATATTGCACAATCAATATCAGGTTTAAGTTAATTTAATTTGTAATATCATTTAAAACAGTGTTGTAATATGTGTCTCATTAACCACTTTTACCAATATCAAAACATTGAAACTATAAAGTGTGAGTCAAATTTGACTTTAATCCTCTTAATAGATCATTTTTGTTAAATATTTCAGAATTCTAGATAATTAAAATACATGTACTGCAATATAGTAACCTCATTGCTGTAGCTTTATCTGGAAATTTCACTTTGCTGAAAAATAACAAGCTTGGCCCATTTCCTCTTAGACCATCATCATAGTGACAACTCCAGAATCTGAAGTTAGGATTTCATGGCCTATCTGCCCTCCTGCAGAAAAAAATAGGATAAAGCAATGTATTTAAAAAGACTCTGCAGAATATTTCATCATTAGAAACATTACACTTGTAAGGGCTACATCTAAATGGGCAAGCACAAGTACTGATCTTGAGTATTCAAATAGTCTACAATTCTTTGTTATAACCCTCAAAGTGCCTTTGACTACTTTAGTTGCTTTTGCGATCAATGTACATCATGATCAGACTGCACAAAGTGTGCAGTCTGATCTCTGATCGACATTGATCACTTTGCTAAGACATTCCAGACAAGGGCAACTTCAACATTATTCTTACGATCTTATTTATAGAATGAAAACACCTCTTTGATTTATTCGGTGCTCTAGAAAGGGTTAAGCCTATTTACCCAGTTTCCAGTTAAATGATGAATTTACCTGAAAATAATTCAACAAAAGATGCCAAAATAGGTTTTGAAGCCATGAATTCACGACCAGTTAAGAATTTTCTTTGGTCCTATGTATGTAATTGACTGTCTAAGGCAATTCAATGAATAAAATGAGGCCGAGTAATTGCAATTGTCATTATTGGCAACATTTAATATGGTGCAAAGAAGACTTAGGTGCGAAACCACCCTGGTGCGAAACGCATCAAAACGGCAATATGTTTCTAAACGCCCCTGAAGACACGATCAGAGTGCATTTCTAGAATGAAATGCTTAAAAACATTATTTTGTTGCCATAACTAGGTTAGTTTGACCTCTTTAGATCAGAAATCGACCAAGTACATGTACATTGCAACGATGTATGAAAACTGGGTTACGGATTTTCGCTGATTTCCACGGCCTGTTTTTAAATCACAGCATTATTTCTCAACAATATTTTAACTCTTACCAACATCTTTCATCTCCGGTTTTTCCTCTCCAAACCAATTTTTGAGAATTTGAATAACATACACATCAGTGTAGCGTCACGAATGTCGGTACATACATAAGCAAAACAGTGGAAAAAATCTCGACATGGCGACCAGTGATCCCGGAAGTGCATTTCATCTAAACGAGACTTACAGACCCTATATTTGCAGAGACCTGAAGGTTTGATCGCTTAACCGTTTACCACACAATTCCGACTTTCCATGGCCCTAAGAAAGGAGGCTTTTAAAGAAATTGTTGGAAAAGGAAAAAATGCTGGTAATCAGCATTTTCTCCTTTTCCGACAATGTATTCTACCCTTTCCACGACAAATTTCATTTGTGAGTCACATTTATTTTGTCGTCTGCAAATGCTTACAATTTGGACCAGTCTAAAATTTTGTCATTTGGGAAAGAGTTAACACACCTAATAGTGAATCCAATCATTATCGGAAGCTCAACCAATATTGCTTCATACCTGAACAATCTTTCATTTTGTTCTTTCTATTTTAAGCAGCAACTCTGCTGCCACGGGAACACACACAGAGACAATTCTGGTAACTCCCAGTTACTGGTGGAACTCCCCTATTATTTGACGCACTCTGGAATTAGGGCAGTAGCATCTCACTAGTGACCTGGTGGTTGCCAGTTTGATACCCGGTTGAGGCAAATTTTCTTTCCAGCAAATTTTCGCCTCTAATGTCTGACGCATGTGAGAAAAGTAGTCAGTGACTTGGAAAGAAAGAGGCTGCTGAAAATTGGCACTGAGGCAATTTTCAATAAGTTGCATTTCTAGCTAAAAAAGACGTACATATTCATATCTTTCACTAAATGAAAAACTAGAAAACTGTTTATCGCAAGTTTTAACTTTGAAATGAAGATCCTAAATTGCAACTGTCCCGGTTTGAAATAAGAAACAAGTTCATCATTTTCTGCATCGCAACTCATATGAAAACCAAAATATTTCTAAGGAGAAAAGCCTTTCTTCACAAAACAGAGGTTTTCATTTTGATAACAAACATGTCCATTGTAATCAAACTCTTTTCTTTGAATATTTATATATGGAATATAAGAATAATTATCGAATCTTTGTTATTCACTCATTGGTTTCTGTATTAATACAAATCTATACATAAGCTTTATAGTTTTCACATGTTACTTTTGGTCTCCCATCTCTGCTTGTGCTCAAATCTGCAAGAAAAAGAGAAGAAACTTAAGTCACTGCACCTTGACAGCATGAGATAAGTAGACATCTATCATTAAAAAATGCCGAGGCTGGTAGCTAAGTTAAAAACATAAAGGATTTGAGACCAAAGATTGCTGAACTGACTCCCCAGTACAGCCAAATTCTATCTGAATAGTGGTGAATATCATTTCAACAGGCTTCATTCCTCTCTCACTGCTGAACATTGTTTCCATGATGTTTAAGTAAGAGAGCAGCCAGTGGCAATATTTACATACTAGTAAGTAAATAAGCATTATCAATTTTTCTTCCGAAACTATACGATTCATAAAAAAATCTTATTTAAACTCCATAAGTTAGAAAGGTACTGTTAATTGAGCTTTTAATTTTCGGGCTACATTCTCTGTCATGTTGAGACATTTTACCCCAAAAAAGACTTAAATTTGCTATATCTTACTATTACCAGATGACAGAAAATTAGACTTGTCAAAATTGAAAGCACTTGCTGACGAAAAACCATTGTCACCTAAATAATAGTATTTATCCCTGAAAGAGTAGAAAATATTGTGGGAAAGGGAGGAAATGCTGGTTACTACAGACTTTAAAACAAGGAATTGTTTGGAAAAAGGTTAAGTATTTTCTCTTGGCTAAAAAGTACCCATAACAGGGTCTCTGGAGTTTCCAGCCATACACCCATAGGCATGGACACACCTTTGAAAATATATTTTTGAAAAGAGAGACAGCCAGGCAGAGAAAGACAGATAGCATGGGACAAGAATTGTATCACAGAAAATAAAAGGTAACTAATTTTCCTTCCATAAAAAGACTTGCCCCTTCCAAACACACACCACTAAGGAAGTACCTCAGGATCCCCACACCCATTCTAATGGGGCATGCTGTAATTGTTACCAAAGAAATGCCACTGGTTATTCTCTACTGGTTATACAATACTGATCTATAATTTGGTTTCTGCAATCATGGCAGTAAAACTTAAATGCCATAGTAACGATCTAGATTTGCAAACAAACAAAAACAAAAGAAAAAGGTCTGTCTAAGTTGATTATAAAGTTTTTTTCTTCTTCCTCTTTTTCTGTTAATGTTACTACAAACCCAACTGTGAAAAGTGTAAGATAGGGATTAAGATACTTATGATGAAAATTAACCGATTCCCCATTTGCATTAAGTTTCTCCTTATACTGAAACAATATACCAGTACATATAAGTTCAAATCAAATTCTATAGAAAGATACCAGCCATATGATTGGCTTTACCCTTTACCACACAATCCCGACTTTTAACTACCCCAGAAGATTTTTGAAAACATTGTTGGAAAAGGAGAAAATGCTGATAACCAGCATTTTCTCCTTTTCCGATAATGTTTTCAACCTTATTACAGACAAATTTCATATTCTGAGTAAACATTTACGTTGTCGTCTGCAAATGCTATCAATTTGGTCCAGACCAGAATTTTGTTGTCTGGTAAAAGATTTAATTAAGTACAGAAGAAGAAACAATATACACCAGTTTTCATGTAACATGTAATCCATGGCTTTCCTTCAGTACAAAAACTCTTAGCTTTTACAGTACATTCAGATTAACTGAAATTAACAAAATTAGACTAAATACTTTACCCCCATGCCAACTTCTTCCTTTTCTTTGCTTTAATGCTATCTTCTTCCTCCTGTAAAAGGCAAACATTTTGTAAAATGTAAGGAGAAATTCCTGTATCACATTGTTTAACAGTTTTTCCTACAGTAATGAACGAGTTTTTCCAAATGAGGACAAAATCAGTATGACAAGACGTTAAGTGTTTACTGTTCATACAGAAGCAATTTTTAAAAATTCAAGGTGAAGAAACACAAAATTACTTCCTTGTCATCCATCCACTAAACCTCCAGTCCAACCTTTATCCTGCTTGAACTCCTTAACTCTTTACCAAATGGCAAAATTTTAGACTGATCTAAATTGAAATCATTTGCAGACAACAAAGTAAATGTGACTCAAAATTGAAATCTGTTTTGAGAAGGGTAGAAAACATTGTGGAAAAAGGAAAAAATGCTGGTTACTAGAATTTTCTCCTTTTCCCACAATGTTTTCAAAAGGCTTTTTTCTCAGGGTAGCTGAAAGTCAGGATTGTGTGGTAAAGGGTTAATGAAGTCAAAATATTAAGATACATGTATGTCTAGTTTTCAGGACATGCAACAAAAAAATTAAAGATTGCTCAAAGGTTGAAATTTGTCTTTTAAAGGATAAAAAACATTGTGGGAAATGAAAAAATGCTGGTTATCAACTTTTTTTTTTCCTTTTCCCATGTTGTTTTCAAAAGCCTTTTTATTGAGGTCCAACAAAATACAGGATTGTGGGGTACAGTGTTAAATCTAAGAAAAGTTTTATTGAAATAAAGAATCACATTTGTAAATTAAGGAAGTTATAAAATCCTAAAACCTATATTTTCTGAACTCTTTCTCAGTTGACAAAATTTAAGCTAGCCATTCAGATAATACATGATGGGTTTCGTCTTTGAAAGGGTTGAAAACCATAAGGAAAAAAAGGAACAAATGTTGGATACAGGCATTTTCTCCATTTTCAAACAATGATTACAAACAACCTTTTCAAAATCTTCCTCCTTCGTAATCATAAAAATACGAGATTGTTTGGTAAGAGGTCAAAATTTGTATACAGATGTAATCAATAGATACTCAAGAAGAGGGGGTCGCTGGTTCAATCCCCGGCTCGGCTAATTTCTTTCCGAGGATTGATGATAGTCATTGCGACAGGATTCATTCCTCTCTCACTGCTGACCATTGTTTTGACGATGGTTACATGGGAAAACAGCCAGTGGCTTGGAAAGAATATTCTGTAGAGTATTAAAGAAACACCAGGAAAGCATGGATAGGTGCACTGGCCTCCGCAATATAACTGAAATAATGTTGAAAACGGTGTTAAACACCATACAATCAATCAATCAATAATCAATAGATAATACCTTTTTCCTTTTCAAATATTCCTTTGCTGTAAAGGCCTCTGTTATTTTGACACCATACTACAAAAGAGAAAACAAGATGCATGTAAATTATTCGAGACCCTGCTGAAGAGGGCTATTGAAAACAATACAGGAAAAGGAGAAAATGCTGGTGAAGGGGATTTTCTACTGTATTAAACAACTGTATTTACACTTTCAAAGATAGATATCATCATGTAGCTTTTTACCACACAATCCCTGAATTTTAATGACTCTGATTAAGAAAGCTTTTGAAAACACTGTGGGAAAAGGAGAAAATGCTGGTAACCAGCATTTTCTTCTTTTCCCACAATGTTTTCTATGTTTTCGCAGGCCAAAAGCAAAATTCCAGCCACACTAAAATTGTCGACTGCAAATGCTTTCAATTTGGAGGGCTCAAAATTTTTGTCGTTTGGTAAAGAGTTAATTAACTCATTTGGAAAACAATTTGCCCTGTACTATTAAATTCACTTTTAGATCTGTTCATTTGAAAAGATTTAGAAAATTTTAAGTAAATATCTTCAGTAACTACACAGTTATTTCAATATGTCAATTTTTTTTTTTTTTAAGAGGCATAATTGTGTCAAACATATTTTGACGGTTACCTTCCCACAGTAAAGTTCCCCTTGTTATAGTTTACAACTTGTCTAAGTTTGAAGTAAATATCTTCAGTAATAACAGAAATATTACAAGGTGTCACACTTTTTGCTGGACAACACAGATGGCTAGGACAATACCTGACATTTTCTTCAAAATACCCAAGCTAAAAATGCTGCTAACCAGCATTCACTCCTTTTCCAACATTATCTTGAAAAGCGGCTTCTTCATTAGGGCTGTTAAAAATGGGCATTGGGTGGTAAAGGGTTATACTACGTTTATACTCACATCTCTGGCTGCCAACTGGTCACTTAATTGTTCAGCTGCCACAATATTGCCACTAGCAACAGCCCTATCTAACTGTTTTTCCAGTCCTGACTTGGCATAGTGTCTGCTCGAGTCTGCTTTCAGTAAGTGGTCATTTATACCCATATACTTGTTCAGCTCTTTCAACTGTTCATCTCTAGGCAAACAATATGAATGAGGAATCTTTATGTTGATTTTGCCTCACTTTTAATTACCTTTTACTTTATGCTTCTGTAATAGATTACATTTTGAAGACATTGTGGGGTCAGGTGCAATTGCTTGTAATAAGAAATTTCCCTTTTTCCTAAATGTTTTCAATATAATAAACTAGAGGCCCCTGAAGGGCCTGAAATCGCTCTACTGGCAGTGATTTTGGTTTTAAACTAGCATACATTATGAATTCATGATGCTAAAAGGAAAAAGACAAAAATACACACAAAAAAAGGGGGGATGTTCTTGCACCTGGGCTTGAACCCACTAAGACAGCAAACTAAGTAGGCATGGTAAATTGAACAAAAAGTGAAAAATAAATAAATTACAATTTCTCAAAACAAAATGTTTGGAATCCAGTCAAAATTGATAGGGTTTCAGTATGTATGGTATTCAACAATCCTAGCAAATTTCAAAGAAATGACTGATAATGTGGATTTTGTTGAGTAAACAATACTAAGTGATCAAATGGCTGCTTTTCTTAAACTGATTAATAGATTTTCTTCACCTTTAACAGAGTTCAATCCTTTAATGAACCAAATAACCTTTGCAAGTTTCAAAACAATGGGATAAAAAAAAAAGCAGACTTCATTGCCTATATAAGAAATGGTAATTTTCAACTTTAAGTGGCTACTTTTCTCATACTGATTGTCAGATTTTTTTCAAAATGAATAGTGTTCAAGCTGTTGATGATGCAAAGCAATTGTGTAAGTTTCAAGAAAATCTGACCACAAATGCAGACTTTATCGCGTAAACAAGAAATGGAAATTATCAACTTCAAATGGCTACATTTCCCATACTTATCGTCAGATTTATTTCAAAATCAATGGGCTTTAAGCTATTGATAAGATTAACAAACTGTACAAGTTTCACTAAAATCTGACCACAAATGCAGACTTTTGCATGAACAAGAAATGGAAATTTTCAACTTCAAATGGCTACTTTTCCCATACTGATAGTCAGAATTTTTTCAAAATCGAAAGAGTTGAAGCAATTGATGAGAAAAACAAACTGTGCACGTTACACAAAAATTCGACTACAAATGCAGACTTAATCACGTAAACAAGAAAAAGACTAACTGGTAACCAGCATTTTCTACATTTCCCACAATGTTTTCCACTTTATCAAAGACAATTTAATTTGATTTTAGCCACTAGCGATTTGTCTGTCAACATGCTTTCAATTGGACAGATCTAAAATATTATCCATTGGCAAAGAGTTTCATGTAAATGACCCTGAGGATGAAAGCTTTAGAAAAATTGTATGATCTGAGGAAAGCTTATAGTAATTTATTAACTTTTTCAGTCCTTAACCAAACAATCCCCAGATTTAACAACTTGGAAGTAGAAATCTCTTTGAAACATTGTGGGAAAAGAAGAAATGCATGTTACCAGCCTTTTCTCCTTTTTCCACTATGTATTCTACGTTTCAAATTTGTCATCTGCAAAAAGTCTCAATTTAGACAAATCAAAATGACAGATGATGGACTGTTGCCCAGTAAAGAGTTATGAAATAATATTTTGTACCAGAAAAATATCAAAACACTAACTTTTCTTTTCCTGTTGAGTCAGCAGTTTCCCTAGTCTCTCTCTGAGCAATATTGCCTTTTTCCAACTGACCCAATGAAGAATCTAAGACAACTTTGTGTTTCCGGAGAATTTCTTTTTCTTCAGCTGTCTTCAACTGGTCATGAACTAAAAATGAATGAAATTATAAATCTAATAAAAGGTCAAAGGCATTCTCACCCACCTTTTTTTTATCAAAACAAGGTGAATTGTCAATATATTATACTTGCAATATGGAAACTACTGACTGTTTCATACAGATAAAATAGTATTATCATGAAAAAAACATTTTGAAACAGTTTCATGAAATTAAGGCACAAAATGCGGCCGCTTAAACATACACAAGATATATACATGTATCTAAGATTAGACCTAGTGGACTACCTTTCAACCTAAAGTGACCCATTTTCAGCCATTTCCAAGAGATATCATCAGTGCAAATGTTCAGAACTCTAAAAAGTTTCTTGACAATATGACAAAAAATGTGGTTTACAGAAAAAAACAGAAAGTTCAACCATATAACCAACCTACTTTTTGACCCAAGGTGACACTCTTTTGAAACTCCAGACAACCCAACAAATATTCATTAACATTGGACTGAAAATGTGACCCCTATCACACATGAGTTAAAACATGACCTTTACCAAACCTGGTTGCCAGCATTTTTTCCATTTCCACTATATTTTCTGCCGTTTTAACTCTTTACCACACGACAAAATTTTAGACCAGTCCAAATTAAAAGCATTTGCAGACGACAAAATAAATGTGACTGAAAAATTGAAATTTTGTTTGGGAAGGGTAGAAAACATTGTGGGAAAAAGAGAAAATGCTGGTTACCAGCATTTTCTCCTTTTCCCACAATGTTTTCAAAAGGCTTCTTTCTCAGGGTCGTTAAAAGTTGAGATTGTGTGGTAAAGGATTAAAGATAAATCCATCATTTTAGCCATAATTCACCAGTTGCCTGAGATGATGTCATTTTCAGTAAGTTTAAAATTTTGTCTGGTGATGGGTTTAAGTTGATGATGCCAACAGATTCTGAGCACACCAACATTACAAAAAGTTACATTAAACATCATGTGCTCAGGTGCCCCCCCACCCCCCAAAAAAAAAAATTCAGCCCTTTTTTTACACCTCTGTTCTTTCATAGAACAGCATATATTTGACACACCTTTCTCTATCACTGACTTCTGGATCTTCTGTACTCGCCTTAGTGTTGATCGCTGTGTTACCTCATCTGTTTTTCTGCTTATAGTCTGAAATCTCTGTAAAGTGTGAAAAAGAGCACCAGATAAGAGGGAGTGATGGTATTCTAAATCCATTATTTCTCTACCAAACCCTATATTGTGGGTACTCATTAGAACTGTCTCAAAGAGACAATTCTAATGAGTACCTGTAACATAGTATTTAGTGGAGAATAATTAATATTTCCATTCTGAAATCAAAATCACTCCCTCTATCTGGAGCTCTGATCTTCTGTATTCACTTAAGGCTTAGTGCTGATCGCTGTGTTACCTCATCTGTTTTTCTGCTTACAATCTAAAATCTCTGTAAAGTGTGATAAAACTGATATATCCTCTGATTCTTGGAACCAAGCCTGATGATGTACAAAATCTTAAAACAGATAACACTAGGAGAAAATGCTATTATTGGAAAGGTTTAAACCCTAAAATCCCATGTTCTAACAATCCTGAGGAAGAGGGCTTTTGAAAACTTCATGAGAAACTGAGAAAACACAGATATCAGCGTTCTCCCTTTCCATGCATAAAAAAGCTGGACTGTTTCAAATATCTAAGACAAAATGACTGTGTGTGCATAAAAAGACATAGCTTAGGAGGAAAAAATGCTGTTTCTGGTACCTAGACGTACCATAATTGAACCAAAAGATCATTTTAGGGATGGATTCTTGCTTGCCAGGTTTTCAGAGCAAGTTTACATGAAGTTCAGAAAATATTAAAACAGGACATAACATAAACAAACCTGATTATTTTTTTCAACATGCAGAGATCTATTAAAAATTTAGATGCCTCAGTCTGTCCTTTGCATCCAGTAATTGACCCTTTACCAGACAATCCTGACTTAAACCACCCTAATGATGGTAACTTTTGAAAACATTGTGGAAAAAGGAGAAAAAGCCACTGACAAGAATATATCCTTTGCCCACAATGTTTCCTACCCTATTTGATACATAGTCTATCATTTTTGCCGCTTATTTTCGAAACATCTAAAGTGGCAATTCATTGAATTTCTCTGACATTTTGATCATAAGATATTGAAAAAAGAGGCAAATGGTGTGAAATACTTGGTTGACGTTGTCATCGCCTGTTAGAACCTTTGCAAATTGAGGTTTTAAAAGGTAAATCTGATATTTTAAGAGCTACTTTTCAAACAAGAAGTTATTTCAAGACCAAACCAAGTCTGTAGAAAGAAACTTCCACTGGGTTGTGCTGTTGGTCTATTAATGATTACCACATGCCAATGTCAGCTACAGGAGTCTATGGTAAGTTTGTTTCATTTTCTTGGGGCAGGGGTCACTTGAATTTTGCCATTTTGGGGGAGGTAACTAGTCATCTGCAAATGCTTTCAATTTGGATACTTGTACAATTTTGTTATTTGCAGGGTTCGAATTTCGTTTTTTTTATCCACAGGCAAATTTTAGCAAGTGGCTTTGTTTTCCACTCGCAAAATTAAAATTGGACTCGCATTTTTTTTTTTTTGAAGCCCAGCATGCCTACGTAGAGAACGGAGTCCCAGTACAAATGATTCAATTCTATTCTATTACTTAACATGTCGACTAGAGACAACAACAAAACAATATGAGAAGAACGTTAATTGATATTAAAGCCATGATTTAACTATCAATTCAATTCCAGTTTAATATCTGCTCTCAAAGTTAAATTTCCATAAAAAATTTACAATGGTGGAAGATTTTATTAATGATTTACGGACGTATCACATCCGAATATCTGCGTGTCCGATAACTGGTATTGCGGGTCCACCATTTCCGACTTGGTTCTCATTGTTATATTTGTACATGATAATTATCTTTATAGGAAAGATTGACAAATACCTCTCTTTTAAAATCAGAGATTGAATTCGCTTACCGTTTTTCGTATAGAAAAAAGAGGTAAAATCGTGGTATTGGCCATGAGTGCAGATGAACACAATTGGCTCACAAAACTCAGACAACGAACGACAACTCGGAGGCTTCAATGGCGACATGTAAAATTATTAACAGCCATCGAAGGGTATTCTCAGTGCAAAATGACCGATGTTTATCCAGACCTTATTTGTATTCACATGTAAAATTAAGTACAGTTTGGTACTTGACAGTCAATAATTTGCACTCGCATTTTTTTTTTTTTTGAGTGCTTGAAATTTTTAGCTCGCATTTTCCAATTCTGACTCGCATTTTGCTAGTAAATACATGGGAATTTCGAACCCTGATTTGATAAAGTCCTTTAAGTAGTCATTGACTGATTGATTTTGAGTCAGGTGTTAGTTGGTCATAAATGACAAAAATCATTATGATATCATATGCAGTTTGGTCTTGATCACAACCCTCAGTTGATTTATAAAAGCTCAAGTGAATCTGACCTCCCATAACCTGGAAGACACATTTCTCGGTTTAGTCTTCAGACTTGATTTATCAATCGCTGATGCAGACAATACATCTCTTTCATCTGGATCATGATTCATTCTTAATGTGTCAATACTTCAGGTCAGACGTCGTCAAATATTCATCATTGCAGAGTAAAAGTTTCAAATGCATCTTTGTTTACTTTTTGTTCAGTCGTGATTCAACAGGCGCTTTTATGTGGATAAACGAGCGCCTGAATGATGCAGATTGGGATGGGTGGGCCTAAAATACGCAATGGATTTTTTTTTACGAAATGGACGAAATGGAGATCGTTTTCACGAAATGGAAATCGTCTCTGACACCTACTTGATATGGGATCACATTAATCATGTGATGATATCATTTCCATAAAATGTAGAAGGCATTGATTTCATGTTGAATTTCTTGAAAAAGGCATTAGCCGAAATATCGAAGACAGAGTCAAATTGTGTAGATCTATTATTCATTCCCATAGGAATATTAAGTGGATTTAAAACGAACAAGATTCTTCCTAAAACTAAGGCAGCCTATGGTGGGATAAAACATCCCGTTCATTCATTCAATTATCTTATAATTTGTGCGACTTTTAGAAATACCTGTATTTCATGAACACTTTTACTTTCTTTACACTGTGTTTACACTTATTTGAACTGGCTTAAATTAGGAATAATTTTATGGTAAAAGGGAGAAAACTCGTACATACTGACATCACTTTAATAGTGGCAGAGTTACATCCCTTATATTTGTGGACAGCATAAAACCAAAGACGAATAAACATCATTGCAGTTTGTGAAGACGATCTGTATCGAAAAAAAATGTTCGTAGAGCTGTCATCATTTCTGGTATAGTTAAAGACAGGATTGTAGACGCTGCTACTTCTGAAAATATCATGACAGTAGACAAAAGAAGGAAAAAAACAATTGCAGTCGTGGTTACTATTTTGTAAATAGGTGATAGTTTCCCTTGTATTTCGTCACATTTGTAAACAAGCTTGGCGACCGCCAAAATTTAAACTTGGAAGTAACAATTCGGTTATCAAAGTAAGAGCTCACGCAGAATATAAATATAACTTTTAAAATAAAATTTACCAACTGATGAATGTATACGATAAATAAGTTTTCTTATGTAACAATTTAAACTTATAAACCAACGACATGTTTTCGTTCAATTAGGTTTTCGAGGTTATTAACAAATATCGTTAATGTGGGCTGAATTGTCGAATTCCAATTATTTCTTTGATCACTGACCGTAAGGAACAGGGGCCAGAAAGTGAAAGCATACCTGTTACTTCCAAGCTAATAAATGGAGATGAAAACTATGGTTTTTTCCCGGTATTATTGATGCTGATTCCAGTTTAGACCCCCCTTCCCCATTTTTTTTGAGTGGATGGGGGTTATATCAGGGGAGGTCACTCTCTATTAATTTGAACACTTAATCCCTTAGACAATAAATTGATTTAAGGATAGGGCTCCCTCATGCAGATTCCTGTAGCATCGCCTTTCATCGCCGAAAAACTTACGGATTCTGCTAAAACTCGGGTAATCCCTAATCGATCGGCCAATAGATGCTGGTTCCCCGCATCGATTACGGATTACCTGAGTCTTAGCCGAATCCGTACGATGAAAGGCGATGCGTTACACGAATCCCATTAGGGTGCCCTATCCTTAGAATAACGCAACAGCATCCTACCTTTGACAGAAAAATATCAGCGGGCAAACCATAACTTTAAGAATCAGCACAGACTAAACTTGGGTGTACTTTTGGACGTGCAGTCTGATCTTGAATCTACCAGGGATCGTATATACACATATATAAGATCCCTGAATCTACACGGTCCATTCAGAACAATTTTCCAAAAGAAAACTCCTTTGAAATCGCAAAGATTGGGTTTTTAAAATCGGCTTGAAAGTTTCATTTAACTTATTTAGCAGGATAAGGGTTAACAGAGTCCGAGTTTTTCGATAGACCGTATGGGTATAAATTAACCTTGCACCGGTTCTGAAAGTTTCGGTGTGACTGTTTGTAATAGTTGAAAAAAAGACTGTTCCGTGGGGGGGGGGTAACAATAAGGGAGAGTACTCTTCATAACTGATGGATAAACAGATTGTACGAGTTTTTTCCCTTTGACCATAAAATCACAATGGAATCTAACGGTGACCGTTTCTAGACCCGAGACTGATCCACAATGATATTTAGGAGCTTTAATTTCTCTCGTTTCGTTTATTCTAGTCCAATTTTGATCTATTAAAACGTCTATTTCCTCCCCTAGATCTATTGCCTACTATCTTTATTCGCAATTTTGCTGCAGATCTAGATCGATTAAAACTTGATTTTCTTATTACATGTAGTTGGCTGGTTAGGGCAGGAGACCTATCTTCGATTTGGAGGTGGTTCTGTTGTTATTTTTTGTGGCTTTGTCTCCGATGGAGCACTCTAAGCTCTAGCCCTTAGAGGAGGAACAATTACAAGTATAACGTTAGGGTTACCCTTTGTTTTGAAGGTGGAGAGGGGTTTGTCAATCCTGTCTCAAGTGGGATTCGGGGGACCTACCTCCGAAAAAAAATCAAATTTACAGCGATGCTAACGCATTTAGAGACCAGTTGTGCCAGTGAAACTCAAATAAATAAACTAGATCTTTCTTCAATAAATACTTGCTGAGTTACATAGATCTAGATCTACTCAGGGATCGTATATAAGATCCCTGGTCTACTGTAAGCGGTTGAAATAGTGGTCCGGCCAAGGCCGGACTGCCAACGACAGCCTTGATCAGAAAAACCGGACTGAAATTATATTGCACTGGTATTACTCCATACAGACATAATTTTTGCTTGTGATTTAATTTTACTCTTGCATACAAGGATGATGTACGCCATAGGCCTATATGCCCGGGTAGCAGTGTCAACACTGAAACGGGAAACAGACGGAAACCGGTCAATCGTAGGTCACAGGCTGTACATAGAAGAGTAAACAGACTGTGATAATTACAAATTTGCGGAGGGTCCTCACAATGGCACCCGTTTTGAAGCAAGCTCCCAAAGAATCTGATAGCTCAAGAGTGCCAGGAATCAATGCCATTCTTCTGGGACCACCAGGGTCAGGCAAAGGAACCCATTGTGCAGCCTAAATATGATGAACCTTACTAATATCTTGAAGTAGTCTTTACAGAATTACTATTAAAGTCCTATCAAATTTATTCAGAGACATTTTCCATTTCGTGAAAAAATTTCCATTTCGCCCAACATTTTTGATTTCCGAAAATTTCGACTAAAGGATAAAAAGAACACTGAACGGCTAAATTATTAGATCTATGAAAAAGTGCATGAGTCATGCAGTATTTCATTGTAAAACAAGATGTCTGTTTGTAAAACAGTCATACCCCCCTGCTGCCACATTGATACAGGAAGTGGCACAGTTCATAAACTGATATCAAAATAATTGATTGGGAAATATCGATGTCATCTTTTTGATTTATAGCCCACTTCAGTTCTTTAACGTGATAATCTGTCAACAGTTGGCATAATGATACACACCGCCGTGTGTATACATACAAGATTGTAAACAGTCGCCGATACACAGACTGGGTTATCGATTTTCTTTTCGGCACGCGCGTTCGACTTCCGCTTTATCCCAGTCGACTTCGATGCTTACTACGTCCCCGATAATACGCGAATAAAATGTTGGAGTCACAAGTTGAGCCACATATGATGATTTTTGAGACACTTTAATTTTTTTTAGCAAATGGCTCAAGTGGCGAACGGCAGCGCTGGCCCTGAATCATCTGGTGGTCACTGTGACCTTGACCTTTCACGGATTAACCTTAAAATCGATAGGGATCATTTACAGTCCAAGATGAATATCTGTACAGAATTTGAAGGACCTAGGTCAATCCTGTGTCTAGTTATCATCTGGACAAGGTTTGGTCTATATGTCATTAAGTTGAAGGCCACTGTGACCTTGACCTTTGATGGATTAATCTCAAAATCGATAGGGATCATTTACACTCCGAGATGAATATGTGTACAGAATTTGAAGAACCTATGTCAATTCTGTGTCTAGTTATCATCTGGACAAGGTTTGGTCTATATATCGTTAATTTGAAGGCCACTGTCACCTTGACCTTTGATGGATTAATCTCAAAATCGATGGGGATCATCTACACTCCAAGACGCATGTCTGTGCCACATTTGACGAACCTAGGTCAATTCTGTGTCTAGTTATCATCTGGACAACGTTTGGTCTATATATCAACATGTTGACGGTCACTGTGACCTTGACCTTTGACTGATTGACCTCAAAATCAATAGGGATCATCTACACTCCGAGACGCATGTCTGTGCCAAATTTGACGAACCTAGGTCAATTCTGTGTCTAGTTATCATCTGGACAAGGTTTGGTCTATATATCAACATGTTGACGGTCACTATGACGTTGACCTTTGATCAATTGACCTCAAATCAATAGGGATCATCTACACTCCAAGATGAATATCTGTACAGAATTTGAAGGATATATATCAACATGTTGACGGTCACTGTGACGTTGACCTTTGATCAATTGACCTCAAAATCAATAGGGATCATCTACACTCCAAGATAAATATCTGTACAGAATTTGAAGGACCTAGGTCAACTCTGTGTCTAGTTATCATCCAGACAAGGTTTGGTCTATATATCAACATGTTGACGGTCACTGTGACCTTGACCTTTGACCGATTGATCTCAAAATCAATAGGGATCATCTACACTCCGAGACAAATGTCTGTGCCAAATTTGACGAACCTAGGTCAATTCTGTGTCTAGTTATCATCAAGACAAGGTAAGGTCTACAGCCGACCGTCCGACATGTGCAAAGCAATATATCCCCACTTCGTTGAAGTGGAGTATAATAATTGAAATGATATTATTAGATCTATGTGAATGTTTTAATCCAAATTTTAGCAGGTATCAAATTAAGTAAAGGGCGATTTCCATTTGGTGGAAACAATTTCCATTTTGTTCATTTCGTGAAAAAAATTCCATTGCGTATTTTAGGCCTACCGGATTGTGACAAGTGTTTATCTTGCAGGTCTTATGGGGCCACTTGCGACATATATCGCATGCTGATGAATGTGAACTCTTGTTTGAAATCGATACCTCGCCGTGCATCTTAAAAGCTCTTTTTTTGTATAATAATCACTTAACTCCAATCTGATTCTATATACCAATCTCAAAACAACTGATTTATTATGTAATGATTTAGTCTAATAGTTTTTTTGTAACTTGTTTTTTTCAGACAAATGATACATTCTATTTCATACATGTATTTTGAATTTTCAAACAATCCTTGCTTATGCTTGCTTTCATGGTTTGCTCAATAAAAAAAATTCATTGGGGAAAAATCTTGCCTAATATAAAAGTGAATCAATAAAAAGAATAATAATAAAATCAAGAAAGAGCTAACTGTTGAAGTCTTATGTTCTCTTTTTTTTTTCACAATCACAAAAAAAAACAGAAAAAAAAACGCCATGGGTCTTGATAAAAAGTATAGTGCATTTGATAAATACAAGAAAAAAAAAATAAACAGCCTGTCAAACTAGAGCTGTCACTGAATGTGACTTTATACCCCCGCCAGCGCTTTGACAGTATTTTGTACACAGGCGGACACACGGACGGACGGACGGACGGACACACGGACAGACAGGCTGATTCCAGTACACCCCCGAAAACATTCGTTTTGCAGGGGTATAATAACAAATATAGGTTAATTCTGGTAAGTACATGTACATGTAACTATTTTTCTTTTCCTCGCTGTTGATTGAGTAGATCTGTACCAGAGATTGTACATATAGATGTGTATATATGATCCCTGATCTATACCTTTTGTATACATTTTGAAAGCATTACAACTGTGCTCCATCGTTTACACATAAATGGGACATTCAGGAAATCTTCAGTGATCCGTTGATCAAGTCTAACACATTTTCAGAATCGGGCAAGGATAAATAATCAGATAGCATTAGAAGTCTTTAGCACATGGAAAGCTTGGGTGACAGATGTTTTGGTAAAAGACGAGTTCGATAAATTGGACTTATGAATACAGTAATTCGGTTGGATGTTTCGGTAACAAGGTAATTATACAGTGTTAATGCACTGTGACGGTTTTCACATCAAATACATGGCTTCTATTTGTTCAAGTATGTTCACGGTTTACTGACCATCATACATGTATTAATCAAGCACATTGTAAATTTACATAAATGCTGCTGGGACTCAATCTAAAACAGCACATGTTTTTTAAACATATGTGGATCTATGTAAAAATGAGGGTTAATAGTGCCAAAGACACATATATAATACGTGTTCTAAATGTTGTCTTTATTTATAGGCCTTCATTCAGATCCCTCCCTCCTACCTATAAAGCATCTTGAGTCTAATTTTAGAAGAATTAAAGTACAATTATTTCTGAATGACTATGGTTAGCCTATTAGAAATTGTTACTTTGAAGTCTAGAAAATTTTTGAGAATCAGACTAAGAATGCACTTTAGCATGGTTGGTGAGTACAGGCTCTGATCTTCTACTTACACCGATATGAATTTTGCTATTTAGGTCCAAACATCCATGAATTTCGTACACATTTTTTAACATTATTTCAGTTTTATCACGGTGGTCAGTGCACCCATCCATGCTTTACTTTTTTTGCCAGTAATTAGCACAATATTCTTCCAAAGCCACTGGCTGCTTTCCCACATAACTATTATCGAAAGAGTGATCAGTTGTGAGATGGAAAGGAATCCTACTGTAATGACCATTTTCAATCCTTAGTGGAAGTAGATGCAAATGGAATGAGAAATGCAGTACACGCTGTATTAAGCAAGTACAAATATATATAAGGGATACTGGTACTTAGAATGTGACTGCTTAGGTCAGGTGTTTGCATAGTCCTGGGCCATATTCACCAACCATTTTAACTAGAGGCGCTTGAGCGCCTGTATCGCTCCACAGCCCTGATATTTCTATAATGGCGAAAGGAAGTTTTTAACAATTATCATTCAATCCTGCATTTTAGCTCACTGAAGAAACAATTTGGTAGACAACCACCATAGGAACTTACCTGCAAAACAACAATGAAATCCAATGAATAGTTTTAGAGAAGAATTTTTTCAAAGATTTTACTTTATACCATAAAAGGAAAATGAGTCTCCCATAAAAGCCATGTTTTTTGACAGATCTTTTTTTTTTTTAAGGAATTCTGTAAACCTGTATCTAAGGAACATTCCTGCAAAATAATAATGCTATCCAAATAGCGGTTTGGGAGGAGAAGATTTTTAAAGGTTTTTTACTTTGGTTGCCATGGCAACCAGAATTCTTCATGGAACACAATTATTTGAAGGAATTTGAAAGAGGACCACCAAAGGAACATTCCTGTGAAATTTGGTAAAAATCCAGTCAATAGTTTCTGAGGAGAAGTTTTTTAAAGAAAAAGTTTACAGACGCACGAGCGGACGAACGAACAGACGCACGCACGCACGCACGGACGCACACACAGATGCATGAATGACACAACGCCATGACAATAGCTCGCTGGCCTTCGGCCAGTGGAGCTAACAACAATGAAATCCAATGAATAGTTTTAGAGAAGAAATTTTTCAAAGATTTTACTTTATACCATAAAAGGAAAATGAGTCTCCCATTAAAGCCATGTTTTTTGACAGATCTTTTTTTTTTTTAAGGAATTCTGTAAACCTGTATCTAAGGAACATTCCTGCAAAATAATAATGCTATCCAAATAGCGGTTTGGGAGGAGAAGATTTTTAAAGGTTTTTTACTTTGGTTGCCATGGCAACCAGAATTCTTCATGGAACACAATTATTTGAAGGAATTTGAAAGAGGACCACCAAAGGAACATTCCTGTGAAATTTGGTAAAAATCCAGTCAATAGCTTCTGAGGAGAAGTTTTTTAAAGAAAAAGTTTACGGACGCACGCACGGACGGACGGACGCACGACGGACACAACGCCATGACAATAGCTCTCTGGCCTTCGGCCAGTGGAGCTAAAAACTGTTCTTAGTGCCAACTCTAAATTGGCAAAAACAAATATGGCGAAACGATTTGGTTTAGCCAATCAGAAGTTGTGATACTTTCAAATTTAGAAATCTTGTAAAATAAAACTAAGAACATTCTTAAGAATGGTTGTGAATACAGACTCACATACATGTCAATATTTATAAATACCTTCTGTGGAAACTCAATATACCTAATCTTGCTTATCCCTTAACCCTTTACCAGACGACAAAATTTTAGCCTCGTCCAAATTGAAAGCATTTGCAGATGACTATTTCAATGTGGCTTAAATGGTGCAATTTTTCTTTGATAGGGTAGCAAACATTGTGGGAAAAGGAGAAAATGCTGGTTACCAGCATTTTCTCCTTTTTCCACAATGTTTTCAAAAGGCTTCTTTCCCAGGGTTGGCATTGTGCGGTAAAGAGTTAAAGCTCTTTTCACTACTAAAGTTGCATTAACAACCAATGTAGATCAAAACATGTTGTCTGATCTTTGATCTACACTGTCTGCTTTGCTGAAACACAACAGACAAAATGAAGCTATGAAATTGAAATTATCCGGGTCTTATTCTAGACTGAAGTTGTCCATTGGGTTTACGTGGTGCTTTAACTCTTTACCAAACGACAAAATTTTAGACTTGTACAAACTGAAAGCACTTGCAGACGACAAAATAAAAGTGACTCGAAAATTGAAACTTGACTTTGAAAGAGTAGAAAACATTGTGGGAAAAGGAGAAAATGCTGGTTACCAGCATTTTCTCCTTTTCCCACATTGTTTTCAGAAGGCTTCTTCCTAGGGGTCGTTAAAACCAGGGATTGTTTGGTAAAGGGTTAAGGGTCAACTTTTCACTAAAATTTGAGACTAGTCAAAATTCAAAGCATATCAGCAGATGACAAATAAAATGTGACGGAAGTGAGGGTTTTTATCTTTGGAACTGCAGAACACATTTTGGAAAGGAAGAAAATATTAGTTAACAGCATTTTCATCTTTTCCCACAATCTTTTCAAAGGCCCTCTCTTCTTCAGAGTGCTTAAAATATAGGGTTGTATGGTACAGGTTTATTACAGAGGTTGCTAGCTTAACTCTTTCCCAAGCAACAAATCTTTAATTCTTCTGAATTCAGAATGTCTGCAGAAAACAAAATTGAAATTGGTACAAATGAACTATAGATTTCTGTTAGGATAGAAAACATCATCATAAAATGAGAATGCTGCTTCCCAGCATTTTCTCCTTTTCTTGAGATGTTTTCTAAATTTTTCTCCTTCAGAGTCATTAAACTCGGGACTATTTGTTAAAGATTTAATAGGGATAACTGCTGAGACAAGTTGTACTGCACTTTTGGCTCTCAGAAATGCATAAGACAATTTGAAAGCTTTCCACGGTTTTATTGCAAAGCATGACATGTGACACAAATATAAGAGACAATAACCAATTACCTACAGTGCATTTCATAATAATCTTTTGATGAAGAAAGATCAGTAATAGGTTGCAATTTAAAGAGACTGCAGGAACCTTATTCATTAATCATTCTTAAGTTAATTCCTAGTCTAATTCTAAACTTAGAAAGTACAATAATTTCTTGGTCAGTATTCACCAACCATTCTTAAGAACATTCTCTGTCTTATTCTCCAAGATTTTCTAAATCTGAAAGTAACACAACCTCTGATTGGCTAAAGCATTTTGTGTAGCTTTCAAAATTCTGGAGAATAAGACTGAGAACATTCTTAAGAACGGTTGGTGAATACAGACCCTGATTGGCTAAAATGGCTAAACCATTTGGTTTAGCCAATCAACAATGGTTTAGCCAATCAAATTAGCCATTTGGTTTAGCCAATCAAAAATTATACTAAAATCAATTTAGAAAATGAGACCAAGAATGTTACTAATAAATTGTTGTTCAACACTGGCCCCGATTTGTAATACGAAATATGTAATCTTTAAACTCTAACCAAACAACAAAATTCTGGGCTTGTCCATGTTGAAAGCATTTGCAGACGACAAAATAAATGTGGTTAAAGTGATGGGATTTGTCTTTCAAGGAGTAGAAATCATTATATGAAAAGGAGAAAATGCTGGGTACCAGCATTTTCTGCTTTTCCCATGATGCTTTCAACAAAACGTCTATTCCCCAAGATCTTTTAAACACCAGATTGTTGGCCAATGGGGTGAATTACATGATTAAAAATGAAAAACAGAAAAAATATATTTCACATGTTAAAGATCAACAGAAATTATCAACCGTTTAAAATCAAATCCTAATCCGAAATTCCAAGACAGAAATAGCTGAATAAGGAAACAGTTTCCATGTATGTATAAATACATCTATCAGACTGAACACTTTTCAGACAAAGAATAAACAAAAACACCCTTTGGTCAGCTGCAGTTGCTTTTCAGGTGAAAATTCTATATAAGAAAAGGGGCATAACTGTGTCAAAAATGTTTTGAAGGTTACTTGTTCTTCTACTTTGGGGCTCCTTTTATGATTGTTAATAACTCTCTCAAGTTTGAAGTAAATGTCTTCATTTATAAAAGAGATAAAAGAAAATGTCAAAGGTTTTTCACAATGATGACAAAGCAGACAGGGCTATTACAAAACTTTGTTGTTTTCTTTGGAAACAGCCCATTTAAAAATTCTTTAAAACCTTTCATTGCATCAAATAAAAGCACAATGCAAACAACCAAAGACAAAGCATATTGAAACAAGATGTCTGTTTGTAAAACAGTCATGCCCCCCTACTGCCACATTGATATAGGAAGTGGCACAGTTCAGAAACTGATATCAGAAGAATTGATTGGGAAATATCGATGTCATCTTTTTGATTTATAGCCCACTTCAATTGTTAAACGTGATAATCTGTCAACAGTTTGCATAATTATACACACCGCCGTGTGTATACATAAAAGATTGTAAACAGTCGCCGATACACAGACTGGGTTATCTATTATCTTTTTGGCACGCGCGTTCGACTTCCAATTTTTCCCAGTCGACTTCGATGCTTACTACGTCCCCGATAATACGCGAATAAAATGTTGGAGCCACAAGTTGAGCCACATATGATGATTTTTGAGACACTTTAATTTTTTTTTGAGCAAATGGCTCAAGTGTTGAATGGCAGCGCGGGCCCTGAATCATCTGGTGGTCACTGTGACCTTGACCTTTCACGGATTAACCTTAAAATCGATAGGGATCATTTACAGTCCAAGATGAATATCTGTACAGAATTTGAAGGACCTAGGTCAATCCTGTGTCTAGTTATCATCTGGGCAAGGTTTGGTCTATATGTCATTAAGTTGAAGGCCACTGTGACCTTGACCTTTGATGGATTAATCTCAAAGGGATCATTTACACTCCGAGATGAATATGTGTACAGAATTTGAAGAACCTACGTCACTTCTGTGTCTAGTTATCATCTGGACAAGGTTTGGTCTATATATCATTAAGTTGAAGGCCACTGTGACCTTGACCTTTGATGGATTAATCTCAAAATCGATGGGGATCATCTGCACTCCAAGACGAATGTCTGTGCCAAATTTGATGAACCTAGGTCAATTCTGTGTCTAGTTATCATCCGGACGAGGTTTGGTCTATATATCAACATGTTGACGGTCACTGTGACCTTGACCTTTGACTGATTGACCTCAAAATCAAGAGGGATCATCTACACTCCGAGACGAATGTCTGTGCCAAATTTGATGAACCTAGGTCAATTCTGTGTCTAGTTATCATCCGGACAAGGTTTGGTCTATATATCAACATGTTGACGGTCACTGTGACCTTGACCTTTGACCGACTGATCTCAAAATCAATGGGATCATCTAGACTCCGAGACACATGTCTGTGCCAAATTTGATGAACCTAGGTCAATTCTGTGTTTAGTTATCATCCGGACAAGGTAAGGTCTACGGACGGACGGACGGACCGAGCGACCGACATTAGCAAAGCAATATACCCCACTTCGTTGAAGGGGGGCATAATGAACACATGCACAATTTCAAATCATGAACAAAAAGTTATAGTGAAATCTATGACTTAAGCATTGGATAGTTCATAAATCAAGTACCTAAAATCTTTACAACAAAATCCCGAGTCTTAACCCTAAGAAAGGAGGCTTTTGAAAACATTTTGGAAAACGGGAGAAAATGCTGGAAACAGCATTTTCTCCTTATCCCACAATGTTTCCTGCACTTTGAAACACAATTTTCACCGTTTGAGCCACACTTGATTTGTCATATGCAAATGCTTTGGGCATTGAACACGTCCAAAATTTTGTTGTTTGGTACAGATTTAAACAACAAACAAGAACATCCCACTGGGTGCAAATATATGGCTGAAGCTTTTATGAAGAAATTCTTGGTCCAAGAAGGGAGAATACCATACACGTAACTGCATCAGAAATATTCAAGGGTTACCAGCCCCTCTACAATTGGTTTCAGTTTTAATAAAAGTAGTCTGGGTTACAGTGGTGACAGAAACAGGAAAAAAATGTCGAAAGCTTTTTTCATACAATAACCCAGCTGCAGACAATGACAAGGTTATGACACTACCTTTACGTTTTCTTCAAAAAGAACCCCGGAAAAAATTCTTTCAAACATTTGATCCTAAAAAATAAAACCACAATACAAACAACAGCAGACTTAGCATATGGAAATGAACACTTGCAGTTTAAATCAATAAAAAAAAAAAATAATAAAGATTTTTTGGAAATTAAGAATAATAAAATACTGTAATTGCACAGATGTATTCCAAAAATTATTTCTGTATCAAACCATGTAAAAACTGTGACTAGAAATCTTACAACAAAATGTAATCTAAATACATCAAACTAATATGGTACTTTGAGTTCAATGCCAATATTAAGGATTTTTTTCCTGTTCTGCTGTAGTAACGATCTGATTTTCGTTGGTTACTTATGTAGTGTGATAGACTAATCAAATACGAATACAATGGGTGTTTTTTCAGAAAATATTATGTCAAAAATGGGGCAAAACTGTGTAAAAATATTTTGAGGGTTACCTGTCCTAAAGGTATGGAACTCTCTTTTACGAATTCACAACTTGCCCAAGATTGAAATAAATATCTTCAGTAATGACAGAGATAAAGGAAAAAAATCACACATGATGATGTAGAAGATAGAGCTGTGACGATACCTCACAGTTTTATAAAAAATAAAAAAAAAAGAAAAGAAACACCTGGGCCCGTATTCACCAATCATTCTTAAGAATATTCTATTTCTTATTCTAGATTTAGAAAGTAACACAACTTCTGATTGGCTAAACCAAATGGTTTAGCCAATCAGAAGTTGTGTTACTTTCAAAATTAAAAAAAAAATCTTGGAGAATAAGACTAAGAACGTTCTTAAAAATGATTGGTGAACACGGGCCCTGAGCTAATACAGAAAAAGGACCAAACAGGTACCAACTCTGACAACATGCAATGATTGGCTGATTAAAAGTAAGAAATTGACTATAGGGCAAAATTAAAAGGCATATAACAAATTTTAAGACAATGAATATTAATTCTTTACCAAACAACAAAAGTTTAGGCAAGTCTGGTCCAATTTGACAGCATTGGTAGACGACAAATTTAACATAGATCAAATGATGATATCTGTCTTTTCTCCTTTTCCCACCATTTTTTCAATAATCCTTCTTCAGGGTTGTTGAAAGTCAGGATTGTGTGGTAAAGAGTTAAAACATAAATGAAACAAGAGGACAATGATGGCCATATGGTAGCCCTAGGTGATTAAGTTTAGAACCAGAAAATTTCAGAAATTTCACTGTATAGGCCCATGTAAAACTTGTGACGCAAAGGGCAGGGCCACTTTTTGGGGTTAAAATTTGAAGAATCTTAGTAGAGTTCTATTAGATAAAGCTATATGCCAAATTTGGTAAACCTAGACCACATGGTTTAGAATCAGAAGACTTTTAAAAGTTTTCAATGTATAAGCCTACGTAAAAATTGCTAATCAACATGAATTAAGCTTTTCCAAGACGACAAATTTTTACTAGGGCACTGAAGTGTCTTGGCCAAGGACACTCCTACAAAAAAACCAGTGCTTCAAGTGAGGCTGGAACCCAGGTCCTTCAGGTTACAAGTCCTACACTTTACCACTGAGCCACACAGGACCCCCTGGGTCTTTACAATACAAGATTACATGTATTTGGAAAAGAGTTAATCTGTTTTCAAGTGACTATTTTCTGTAGCCATTTCATTGTCTACTTCTTTTGATCTACAGCTCATGGGGTCATCTATTTCTGCCCCTGATAGCAGTTCTGGGCTTGATCTACTTGTATTACTTCTGAGACTTATATTCACAAAAAATCTTTCAGATTTTGGAAATGCTGCATTTTCTTTATCTGATTTAGTAATGAAGACAGTCTCTTGAATGGGAAATGCTTCCTCTGTACCATTTTTATCAATATTTATAGTCTCTACCAGATCATCTCCTTCAACAGAGTCATTCAATTCAGTATCACTAACAGACTCTCTCAGGTTGGATTTATTTAGAGAAGGGTCTTTTGAACACTCTATTACATCTATGTTTGATATCATCGTCAATTCTGTGTAGGAATCGGCCAATAGGATTTCACTAAAATTCCCTCCAACTTTTCCATCACATGATGCACTTCTCTCATGTTTCACATACTTCTCTACAGGCTCTTTCTCTTCAAAGTCTATTTTATCAGCATTTAACTCTTCTGTTTGAATTTCTGTTACATTGTTACTTGATGAACTACAACAATTTTCATTGGTTGTTTCTTTATTGTTGTCATCCTGATTGGCTTGGCAAGAATCTGAGTCCTGATTGGTTGTTTCTGAATATTCTGTTCCATAACTGTTGGATTCAGTTTGTTCTTTATCATAATCTTCTATGATTTTATAGGAATGTCCAAGCAAAATAATGCTATTTAGTACTTTAAATGTTGTGAGACTGTAAATATGTAAAGAAAAATGTATAAAAGAGGAAAAGAAGTCTTAAGATATATGTATTAACTAAGGAAAATCCATGGCCATACTCTCTGGCAATTCTGAACATTTATCTATTTCTAAATCTGAAAAGAAGTCATCTGACTTGTTCTGTCTTAGATAATCAGAGAGAGACTTGTTGGCGAATACAACTGTTACTGTTCTATTAAAATGGTTATTGTTTATTCTTTACCAGACAAGAAGATCTTAGACTCTTCCATATGGCCTACAACACGCAGAAAGGGGCATTCAGACATTTGCGTAAAGTGTTGTTTCGGATCAGCCTGCGCAGTTCGCGCAGGCTGATCCGAAACGACACTTTCGGTTTTTATGTAATTTTCTGTTTTGCACAAGGCTACTGTTGCACAAAATCTAATGTAGTCATAAAGTGCCATCTCGTATTAGCCAGCATGGACTGCGCAGGCTGATCTGAGACGACACTTTACACCATGTCCAAATGCCCCTTTTCGTGTGTTGTAGGCCATATCTAAAGGAATTTGCAGGTGATAACTTAATGTGGCTCAAATAATGGAACAGAAAAGGGTTTTCTCCTTTTCAAACAATGTTTTCAATAGCCTTCTACCTTCAGGTTCATTAAAACAGAAGACTGTTTGGTAAAGGGTAAAAAGAAGCTTGTTCATTCATCCACATCCTTTCCTCACTCTTCACTTTTGCCATTTAGTAGGATTCTCCTTAACCCTTTGCCACACAAGCACAAATTTTTAACTCTTTACCACACAACAAAGAAATTGGACTGGTCTAAATTCAAAGTATTTGCAGAAACCAATTTACATGTAGTTCAAATGACTAATTTTGTCTTTGATGGGGTAGAAAACATAATTGGAAAAGGAGAAAATGCTGGTTACCAGCATTTTCTCCTTTTCCAACAACGTTTTCAAAAGGCCTTTTCCTAAGAGTTGTTAAAACTCAGGATTGTGTGGTAAATGGTTAAAGACCCTGAGAAAGACGGCTTGTTCAAGACATTGAGGGAAAGAAGAATATGCTGGAAACAAGCATTTTCTCCTTTTCCCATAATCTTTGCTAACTTTCTAAAAACAAAGTGTCAGTTTTGAGTCACACTTGTTTTGATGTCTGGAAATGCTTTCAATTTGGAAAAGTCTAAAATTTTGTCGTTTGGTAAAATGTGAAACACATTCATATTTTTTTTTCAATTTTCTCTTCTTTTCATTCCCTCCTAAATGCTGAAAGACAAAACTCCATTCCACTTTTCTATGCCATGATGAAACATCCTTTGTGGCTGATATTTTCCATTTTTGCACAAATTTGTGGCAAATTTCTTGTTCCAACACAGGTATGAACATTACATAAACTTACAGAAAAGTTTTTTTTTCTTGTTTTTGCAAATTTTTTTCTTGCAAATATGTCCTAACCCTTTAACAAACAATTTCGGGATTTAAGAAGCCGAGGGAAGACAGCTTTTGAAAACATGGTGAGAAAAGGAGAGGATGCTGGTATCCAGCATATTCTTCTTATCTCGCTACGTTTTCTGCTCTTTTGCAGCCGAATCATATCACTTGTTACATACTTAATTTGTCATCTGCAAATATTTTTGTTTGATTGGGAGTTAAGGGACACCTTTGTCATGTGCATTTATTTCCCATCTCATAACATTTTACATGAAAGCTGAAGAAAGGCATTACTGGGTAACCATTATTGAACTAGGTGGTAGCTCACCAAACAGTCACAACAGAACAACCTCCTCTATTGGGACTGAAACCTTCAACCAGCAATTCCATCAGAAAATACCTTGACTGATTGATTTCATGGTGTTTTTTGCTACTTTCAGTATATCGGTCAAGTGACTGTGGCAGCTCACTTATTCATTTATATGTCCTTGGTCTAGCCCCAGTACTATGCAAGGGCTCTGAAGGTTCTTTCCCAAGGTCATTTAAACAAAGACCCGAGGCTTTGAGTGAGTATCAAGCCTGGGGCATTGGGTTTTGTAATATAAACCTTAATGAGTGAGTCATGCAAGAACCCACCAATGCCTTAACCCTTCACAAACAATCCCAAGGTTTAACGACTTTTAAAAACAAGGCTTTTAAAAAAATTGTGGGAAAAGGAGGGAATGCTGGTATCCAGCATTTTCTTCTTTTCCCACAATGTATCCTACCCTTCTAATGAAAAAATTTAACTTTTTCAAATACATTTACTTTGTTGTGTGCAAACACTTTTAATATTTACAAGTCTAAACAGTGTTGTAATTTGGTAAAGAGTTAACCACTAGGCTACTTACCATATAAAGATAACAAACAGAATGGTATAACTCATCCATGTTGTCAGTTTAATACTTTTCGTCAGGATTCTAAAGATCAGACAAGTTAGAGGTATAGGGGTCAATCCCATCCTTCTAGATACCAAGTCAGAATGGTCTGTAAATGCCTGAAGCAGAGTTACACAATTAGATAAACTTACTTATGATCAACCTTTTACCAAACAATCTACATGGCTTCTTTCTCACGTTTGTTAAAAGACAGAATTGTATAGTAAAAGATTTTAGAAATTATAGAAACAAATATAAAAAAATGCAATCCATGCTTTCCTAGAATTTCTTTTTACAAGTACTACAAGTAGCCTAGCTGAGGATTCAAACCAGTGAACACCCTTCCCCCCCCCCCCACTAGATCTCAAGACCTGTACACTTCTGACTGCACTACCAGGGCTCAGCTTTAACAAACCTGAGGAAGAATGCATTTGAATTTTGGGAAAGGGAGAAAATGCTGAAATACAACATTTTATCTTTTTTCCACCATGTTTTCTACATCTTAAATTCAAAACTTACGGACAAAATTGACTTGTTTGTCTGCAAATTCTTTGAATGTGGATAATTAACAAAATTTGCTCTATGGTAAAGAGCGAATAGCTATTGTGTGTGAGTACAATGTGGCAATAGAAGAACATGTTTCTACCAGAGGTGTCTGCTTTAAGAGGCACAAAGAAGATAACAAATGGTAATATGTTACATGAATCAAAGAAATTAACTCATTACCAAACGACAATATTTTAGACCAGTCCAAATCAAAAGCATTTGCAGACGACAAAATAAAAGTGACTGAAAATTTGAAATTTGTTTTGTGAAGGGTAGAAAACATTGTGGGAAAAGGAGAAAATGCTGGTTACCAGCATTTTCTCCTTTTCCCACAATGTTTTCAAAAGGCTTCTTTCTCACGGTCGTCAAAAGTAGGGATTGTGTGGTAATTGGTTAAGTATAAAAGAAAAGGCATACTTGACTCTGGCGACTTGCTGCCATGTCTAATGCAAGTTTTACTTTATATTCTCTGTATACCTGTGAAAAAAGTAATCAACATTTTACCACACAACCCTGACCGTGAGGAAGAAGCTTTTTGAAAACATTGTGGAAAAAGGAGAAAATGCTGCTAATCAACACTCTCCTTTTCCCCCAGTTTTTTGCCATATCAAAGAGATTTTTTTTTTTCATTTGAGCTACATTTACATTTTCAAATGCTTTCAATTTGGACCAGTCTACATTTCTGTCACAAGTAAAAAAAGTTAAACAAGAGCATGGTATGAAGATGATAGAACTTGGTTGGAACTGCTTTTTCTGTGAAAATTCAAAGTGCAAAAAGGGCATTAGTAATACTGTTGAAAAGATTTGACCATTTACCCCACATTCCAAGTTTTATCGACTCTGAGGAAAAAAGCTTTTTTAAAACGCTGTGGGAAAAGGAAAAAAAAAGCTGGTAACCAGCATTTTCTCCATTTCCCACAATGTTTTCTACCATATGAAAAACAAATTCCATCATTTGAGCTAAATTTAGATTGTCATCTGCAAATACTCTCAATTTGGACAATCCTACATTTTTGTTGTGTGGTAGAGAGTTAAGACATAACTGCCCTTCTTGTAGGAGCTTTCCCTTAAATGCTTAGCCTAAGTCTGAAGTAAATATCTTCAGTAATGACAGAGAAATGAGGAAAATCTCAAACTTCTGTACCACAACAATGACACAGATTACTACAGGGTTTTGACAATACCTTGATAGTACCTATATGTCTACGTCAAAACAATCAATTAGAAAAGAAAATGATGGAATAAAATGAGGCAAACCCTGTCAATTCTTCAGCAGATGACAGATTTTCAGGTTTGGTTTTTTTTTGTATCAAAAGCACATGCAAACAGCATGACATAATTATTGACTGTAGCTCAAATTATTGGAAAATGTTTAAGTTTTGCACAATAACAATGACAAAGATTACGACATGATTATGACAATACCTATAAGTCTTCCTCAAAACAATCAAATTAAAAAGAGAAAAATGGAATAATATATGGCAAACTCTGTCAACTCTTTAGCAGATGACAGATTTTCAGGCTTGTTTATTATGAAAAGCACTTGCAGGCAGCATCAAATAATTAACTGTAGCTAAAATTAATGGATATGTCTTTGAAACTGTAGAAAACATAGAATGATGAAAAGAAAATGCTGGCAACCAGTGTTTTGACCTATTCCTACAATGTTTCAATAACTCTCTTTTTCCAAGGTTGTTGAAACATGAAACTATTTGATGAAGGCTTTAACCCTATACTAAACAATCCCGGATTTTCACGACCCTGTAGAAAAGGCCTTTTAAAAACATTGTGGGAAAAGGAGAAAATGCTGGTAACCAGCATTTTCTCCTTTCCTCACAATGTTTTCTGCCCTTCCAAAAAAGAATTTCAGTTTTTGAACCGCATTGAAATTGTTGTCTGCAAATGCTTTCAATTTGGACAAGGCTAACATTTTGTCATTTGGTAAAGGGTTAAACCTATTTCAAACATACCCATAGCATTTAACCTTTTATCAAACAATCCCGTGATTTAAAGACCCTGAAGAAGACAGCTTTTCAAAATGTTGCTGGAAAAGACTAAAGTGCTGGTAACTAGCACTGTCTCACAATGTTTTTGATCCTTTCATAGACAGATTCTACCATTTTAACAATACTTTATTTGTTGTCTGTAAGTGCTCTCATTGTGCAACTAGCAATTACTTTTTACACTGTTACCATTACAAAAAAACATGTTTTTCTTCGCATTTAAAGTTAACTGATCAAATATTTTGTGGGACTAAAAATTAGAAATCATTTCTTGCTTGACTTTATGTGAGGAGTATGTATCATGGCAACAACTCACATATTACTGTGTATTCTCAGTTCACAAGTATCAGGTTGACTGAAATTTCAAAAAACATAAGCACTGTTAATATCACATACAAGTTAATTTAATGCCATAGTCATGCCAATTTGTATACTGCAACTGCCATAGATATCTCTCTCTCTCTCTCTCTCTCTCTCTCTCTCTCTCTCTCTCTCTCTCTCTCTCTCTCTCTCTCTCTTTCAGTCTACACTCCTACATCAAACTGTGCTTTCATCCCATATACAATGTTTCCAATAATTATGTCAGCATGCTCTGTGAAAAGGAGGCTTAATGCACCTGCAAAAAGTACTGACCCATGTCAGCCTATGCATTCTGCACAGGCTAACATGGGCTAAATCTTTTTGTATTTGGTAAATATTCTGCATGGCAAAGGACAGTTCTACCTCTAGATCAAGTTGGCTTTCAGACATAACAGGGTTTATGGATACATAATTATTTAATGACTTTCCTAGTATATTGCATCAGATAGGATGCATTAAACCCGCTTTTGCCACAGCATGGTTCATATCTTTTTCCCTGTTTGTCATGTTTATCTTTTTTACAAGGTAATCTCTGTAAAGAGAAAATAAAAAGATAATAGAAGAAAGCTTGACAAAACAAAAATCTAACTAATAATCAAATTCACTACAGAAGAATTTTCAAAGCACACTCACATCAGCTGGAATTTCATTAAACTTGAGGATGAAGGCGTGTTTACCCCAATCTACACAAACTTCAGCCATCAATACTAACAATGCATCTGGTAACAGCACCCATAATACGTCTGAAACAAAAGAAAAAGGTCAAATCAGGTAACAACAGTCATATAACAGTAAAGCTGTCATGTTGTTTCTACAGGATACAACATGTCGTAAGTTTCCAGAATACATGTCCACAATGGCCATGTCAGGGTTTATTGTTGAGATTGCAAGGAAAAAGCGGGTTTTGCAAGAAATATAGGTTGGAGGCAACAAAATTAACATGTTTTGTATCATGAAAATTTACTCTGCTCAACAAATCTGTCATGTTTCACAACCAAATGCCAAAAATTTCCAGTACAGACTACCTTGATATTTTGGATCACTCGAAGAAATACACGGCGATATTTTAGCTATTAAAACAAAAATCTTATACCATAAGGTAGTCATTTTTTATAACTCAGCCAGCTTGAAGTCTGTCATATTGATAAACAAAAAAGAAATCATAAAAGTAACACAGTGAACAAGTACAGAGTGTTAATGTAGACATTCAATTTCACTAAGTTTTTCTCCTCATGCTTATATTCCATCCTTTTCTTTTTGCCTGTTTGATTAATCATTATGATAAAATATACACTGATTTCAGATAGGCAACTTTATTCCCTCCACCATTTTCTTTTTCCATAAGAATCCCAGCTCGTCTAATTCTTTGAGGATAATATATAGCCATTGCAACAGGATCCATTCTTCTTTCACAGCTGATGATTATATTGCTGGAAAGTAGTCAATATCTTGTAAAGAGGAATGGGCTAAGAATTGATTAAATAAATTCCTGGAAAGCGCTGAAAGAGTCAAAGACCACTGTAACAAGACAAAAATAAGACAAACATAATTTAGCTCATCTGGGATTCTATGTGGCAGAGGGAATAAAGTTGCCTGTCTAAATTCAGCTTATATCTTAATATCATGTGGACTCAAATGGACAAACAGAGAAAGATTACGCACATGAATATACATTTAATGAACTGGCTGTACTGTGGTTTACAAAAAAGGGTAGTTTTTTTGCTGGCTGGTTTTGCTTTCTCATGACAAAAAATCAATGGACTCGGCTGCTGAAGAAAAACAATATAAAGTATACAGCACACATTGCAAAATAAACATAGCAAAAGAAGAAATCAGCAGTCAACACCTACCAAGATCCCATTTTGCCTCTGTTAGATTTCTGACACAGACCAAAGACAACAGAACAACATAGTGAAATCTCTCCTTCACATCACTGCAGGCTATCTGGTATAGATGATTCAGATCAACTTTACGGAATAAGCTACCTTTTATCTCCACAAACTAGGGTGAAAAGAAAGATAGACACATAATTCATTTTATCACATAACCTCCCTTGTTTTCAGTGTAATATACCCATTACGAATTTTCTTATGTTATACATGTTTAATATCACAATTGTGTGACGTTATCATTATTAACGTCATTTTGTACGTATTTCATTGAAGTGAATGGTTTTATGGATATTACCACGGGTGCATCTACAGATAGTTTTGCATCTTCTGATCTATAATTTTTGAAATATCATTATGTGATAAAAAGAATCTGACATTCGTTGGCATTTGTGTCAAAATTTTATTAAACTTGTCAAGAAAAAATGTTATTAAGCTCGCCAAAGGCTCGCTTAACAACATTTTCCCTACACTCGTTTAATAAAATTTTACCTCAAACATCAACTCATGTCAGATCCTATTATGTGAAACACTTTTTTTTCCCAAATTAAAATTGAAATTTTGAAATTTATAAATAACTCCTAACCTTCACGGTGCAAAAAGCTGTCTGCAGCAGTAAATGATACAACAGTACATCCTGATCTTAAAAATAAAGTTTTTTTTCTGTCTAGAAAGTAAATATTTGAAACATTAGACACTTACAAAAATTTCTTGTATCTACTAAAATTCTTACAACACAATGCTATATACATCTTTTTTTTTCAAAACCATTTCAGATATTCAAGGGACAAAGAAATACTGTCACAACAAATGCTTATGATATAAAGTTAAACCCATTTTTAACTACAGTCTTTTACAACCCATTGGAAGAAGGCTTTTAAAAACATTTTTGGGAAATGGTAAAATGCTGGTAACCAGTGATATTCCTTTTTCCCCTTAATTTTTTTAACCTTGTCACAGACAAATTCCATTCTTTGAACCATATGTCAATGTTTTTTGCATGGGCAAGCCTAACATCATGTCATCTGGTCCATGGTCAAATATTTCAAAGAAAAAAAAGAGACTATACTTACATTGTTTGACATCATGATGACTAGAAGAGATTTATTGTAGGAATTAAAAGCTACATTCAGCACTGTGGCTTGGAATAAAATTAACATGGTATGTATAACTGTATTGATGTGAAGGATTTTTTTACTAGATAAACTGTCTTATATAAAAACATAATGTATATATCTACAAGGCATTAACCGAGGGCCAATTTCCAGGATCTCCTCAAATATAGATCCCTACCTGATAGAGTGGTAGATTCATTATAGTGTTATACATGTTCTAGAACCATTTAAGAGTCAGTTTCAGGCTCACCTGTTTTGAATCCTTGAGGTATGATGAAAACATATCATGCTTGATCTCCCTAACCTCTAAAGAGTTCTAAGCAGAGAATGAAACAGTTCAAGGACAAAGGATGTCATTGTCAAAAAAACATCTCTTTTAAGTAAAGCCAAACAAGCAAATCTCTGTTTTTCTCCTGCTAACCTGTGACATCATTTCCACTTGTTACTTTTTGATACTGATTGATTTTTTCTAAGTTTGTACTAGCTTTTTTATGTGTTTTTTTTTTCCTGTACCTTAAACATTCTCTCCCCCTCAGAATCATAAGATTACAAGAACAGACACTGACATTATAACACTAACAGTCACTTTCATCAGAGAAATCCATTATGATTATCATTTTGCTACCATGTGCAAATGGCATCCAGCATAACATTAGTCCGATTTTCATGACAAACTGCTTTTCAGATTAAAGTTTTTGAAAATTTTCTTCTAGGTATATAAGTAGAGTATACAAAACCATATTTTTTCAAATAAAATTTAACTCTAAAAGGATACTGACATAAATAATTGCAAGTACAAGATGTGGCAAAGTCCCAAGATGTTCACGCCGGCGTCCTCTAGGCTCTGTTGCCGTCCAGAACAAGGCATCAAGAATGTCATGGCCAAAATTAGATAATAACCTATCTGCCATCTGTAAAGAAATGAACAGGCAACATCAATTTGACAAAAAAAAACAAGAAAAAAACACATGAGGATACCAACCCAGTCTTTGTTACTTGTGTTTTCTTCTTTCCCACAATTTTTGTGTCAGGTTTCCTCATAGGAATCTTTGGTAAAGAGTTATCATACTAGCCCCTCAAGACAACTATTGCTCTGTGTTGCAACAGGTCACTTTTGAAAATATTGAAGCAAAATGAATAGCTACTTGTATCAGACATTTCCAATAGCCAAAATCTTCTAAAATGTGATCATGTAACGTATCAGACCTTTATAAACACTGATTATCCCTATTTTGAATAGATGTTTTCAAGTTATTGACTCCCAAGTACCTTCTGGAGGTTGACTAAACCCTTAAAATAAATAATTCTGTTAATTCACGACTCTACGGAAGGAGGTATATTTTTTAAAACAATTTAGGAAAGGGATGAAAATGCTGCTCTTCCCACAATGTTTTCTATTTTTTCAGCAACAAACAACATTATCTGATTCACATTTGTCATCTGCAAATGCATTTTCCCTTTTCCCAGCAATGTTTTTTACCCTTTCAAAAACAAATTGAATTATATGAGTCAAATTTACCTAATTTTTTGCCAGAAAAAGTTGTCAAGAATGGAAAAAGTCTTCATTTCCTGGTTGCATTTGCTTCTATAACAAAAAGTCTAAACTTTTAGAGAAAGAGTTCACTTGATAAAAAACAATCCTGTATTCTAACGGCTCTAAGGCAGATCACTTTTGAAAGGGAAAAGGAGATAATACTGGTAACCAGTATCTTCTCCATTTCTTTAAATTCTTTCATTTGAGTCACTTTTAATTAAGTGCATGCACAGCCTTAATATTTTTAAAAAAATGTCAATCCCAATAGCTCACTCAGTAAAGAATAGAGTTTGAAACCCTGAAGTCACTAGTTTAAATCCCAAGCTGGGCAGATTGATGATGGTCCTTATTCCTCTAAAGTATTTCAACACTGATATCATTCAACCCTTTACCACATGGCAATTAGACTAGTCCAAATTGAAAGTATTTGCAGACAATGATTTAAATATGGCTCATATGATACTATCTTTTTCTAAAAGATCAGCAAACATTGTGGGAAAAGGAGAAAATGCTGGCTACTGGCATTTTCTCCTTTTCTCACAATGTTTTCAAATGTCTTCCTTTTTTAGGGTTGTTTAAACTAGAGACTGTGGTAAAGGCTTAATTATGCTGAAACACCATACAAACACAAATGAAAAATTTATTATGGTTTCAGACGTTATCAGTGACCGTGCAGTACTTACATCTAACATATTAAAAAAGACATATAGCTTGATGGTTGCCTGTCCACGCACAAGGTGATACATCATCGATGTGTCAATATATGACATAATGAAGAAACATACCACAAGAATAATGCCTTTCAGTATATCACAAATTTGAGCTGGTTGAAGAAGATTGCGAGATCTGAAATTTACCAAAGACATCCCTCTCAATCTGAGTTTTATAAAAAACATACAGTATATTTTTTCTAAATTCAATTAAGCCCTGAAACAAATTTGAATAGAAAGATTTTTGAAAAAAACATCCTTGTAAAACAATGATTATCAGAACCAATTAAGATTAAGTAAATGAATTCATGTTACTAAGTGACAAAACAATAAAAAAAAAAATAGAAAACTGCTCATAACCAATAATCGTCTCCTATTGCTGTAATGTAGGTAGATGTGCTCTGATAAAAAATTATGTCTCACATACACCTTTAGAAAATAAAAATAAAAATTCATCAAGTAGGCATAACCACGTGAGATTACATGTACTTTTTTATATTCTTACAAAATAAATGTTTTCATGGTTATCTAGATATCTGCCTGCTTATTACTCCGTCTATGTATCAACATGCACATCTACATCAATGTATGGTACTGAGCTCCCTAGGCTGTCATACATTCCAACTTTTTCAAATACCAGGGAGGGTCTTTTTAGAGTTTAACAGGGAAATTTGGGGTTTCAAAGGCGAGACTTGAGACATAACAGATGATTTCTCTTAAGATCATATCTTTATAATTGAACATAAGCCAGGTTTATGATTTATTTCTTTTTATTCTTTATCATACAAGGGCTATTAAAAAAAAATAAAATTTGTCAATATATTGTCCAATGTTCTTTCACTAAAAATGAATTGTTTCTTGCAATGTACTACTCCACTACTATGTGTGTAAAAAGTTTTTGCTGTGCATCCTTCACAATCACAGAGCACAGGATAACTTTTAACTGAATATTTCAGTATGTCAAAATAAAGAAGCTTGTTTCCCTCAAACTAAGTTGGAAAACGTTATAAAATCTTAAGTGGTTTTGCTCTGACATCAATTTTTTGATGTCATACTCTAAGACAGCGTTACAAAGATATATATACAAGTGCATGGGAAACAGATGGGCTGATATATGCTTTCTCCATCATCGTCCTAGTCTCCAACAGCATTTTCCCCATAGTGTCACACATTTTTATCATTATCTTTTGCTCCGTGCTTTCATTTGACATCATGATTTCAGCTCAGCAAATTCATCAAACAAATGTGAATATTTAGAGGGAAAAAAATGTATTATAAATATATGAAAAGCACTATAAGGTAAAGAAAGCACTATAATTTCGATTACATAACTGCTATGTTATTCATTGAATTTTCACCTTTCACTAGTACTGGGTGTGAACTGTTAAGTGTCTTGTCCAAGGACACTCCCATGAAAAACCCAATGTTTTGAGTGAGGATCAAATCCAGGGCCTCTAGGTTATAAGCCCTACACTTTATCACTGAACCACACAGGACACCTTAAGGAGTATGAAAGCAATAAATCATACCTTGTGAAGCCACAGGGGTGTGTCAAAAGTTTCAGGAATGCAAGCATTATTCTTAGTGGAAGAAAGGTGAACACAAACAGGAATGCATCGACACACTGGAAGAAGCCGTATATGCAAAACTGAAAGTAAAACAAGAGGGTCATGATGGCCCTGGAGTCGCTCACCTGAGTCTTTTGACCAAACATGACCAATTTTCAATCTCTTTCAAGATACTATGACAAATATTCTACCAAAATTTCATAATTATTGGACTGAAAATTTGGCCTCCAGCTTGAACACAAGCTTTTTCTAGAATTTCTCTCTGTGACCTACTTTTTAGCCAAACATAGCCCATTTTCCCATTGTTGATATTATCAAACAAAGATTCTGACCACCTTTCACAAAATTTGGACAGAAAATGTGGCCTTTAAAGTGTACACAAGGTATTTCCAAGATCTGACACAGCAACCTAGTTTTTTACCCAATGTGACCCATTTTCAATTTCATCATATTGATCTTGAAGAAAAACATTATGACTAATTTTCATAAGCATTGGAAAGAAAATGATGACGCTAGAGCTATACAAGCTATTTTAAAGATTTGGCCCAATGACCTGGTTTTTGACCCAATGTGAACCAATTTTCAAACTCATTCAAGATATTATTGTAACAAACATTCTGACCAACTTTCAATAGTATTTGACTCAAAATGAGGCCTCTAGAGAGTACACAAGGTTTTTGAAAGATTTGACCCAGTGACCTAGTTTTTGACCCAATGTGACCCATTTGCAAACTTGTCCAAGAAATCATCAAGACAAACATTCTGACTAAGTTTTACGAGTATTGCACTGAAAATGTGGCTTCTTAAGCTTACACAAGGTTTTTCTAAGATTTGTCCTAGTGACCTAGTTTTTAATCAGACATGACCCATTATCAAACTTGTCCAAGATATAATCAAGACAAACATTCTGACCAACTTTCAAGAGTTTTGGACTTAAAATGTGGCCTCTAGAGCATACACAAGGTTTTTCTAAGATTTGACCTAGTGACCTAGTTTTTTTCTATCCCAATGTGACCCATTTGCAAACTCATCCATGAAATCATCAAGACAAACATTCTGACCAAGTTTCATGAGTATTGCACTGAAAATATGGCCTCAAGAGCTTACACAAGGTTTTACAAAGATCTGACCTAGTGACCTAGTTTTGGACCGGACATGACCCATTTTCAAACTCACCCAAGATATCATCAAGACAAACATTCTGACCAACTTTCAAGAGTTTTGGACTTAAAATGTGGCCTATAGAGCCTACACAAGGTTTTTCTAAGATATGACCTAGTGAACTAATTTCTGACCTGACATGACCCATTTTTTAACTCGTCTGAGATATCATCAAGACAAACATTCTGACCAACTTTCAAGAGTTTTGGACTCAAAATGTGGCCTCTAGAGCATACACAAAGTTTTTCTAAGATTTGACCTAGTGACCAAGTTTTTTTCTATCCCAATGTGACCCATTTGCAAACTCATCCATGAAAACATCAAGACAAACATTCTGACCAAGTTTCATGAGTATTGCACTGAAAATATGGCCTCAAGAGCTTACACAAGGTTTTACAAAGATCTGACCTAGTGACCTAGTTTTGGACCGGACATGACCCATTTTCAAACTCACCCAAGATATCATCAAGACAAACATTCTGACCAACTTTCAAGAGTTTTGGACTTAAAATGTGGCCTATAGAGCCTACACAAGGTTTTTCTAAGATATGACCTAGTGACCTAATTTATGACCTGACATGACCCATTTTTTAACTCATCTGAGATATCATCAAGACAAACATTCTGACCAACTTTCAAGAGTTTTGAACTCAAAATGTGGCCTCTAGAGCATACACAAGGTTTTTCTAAGATTTGACCTAGTGACCTAGTTTTTGATCTGACATGACCCATTATCAAACTCGTCCAAGATATCATCAAGACTAACATTCTGACCAAGTTTCATGACTATCGGACTGAAAATGTGGCCGCACACAAGGTAAAAGTTGACGAAGGACAACAGACACAGCACGATCACAAAAGCTCACCTTGAGCACTTTGTGCTCAGGTCAGCTAAAAACCACACTGTAACAAGTAAACACATGTATATCACTAATCATGACAAGATCAACACTGATTCACACAGAAAGGCATTTACATATTTAAACCTGAACCCTTTCCAAAACAGTGCATGTATTAAAGACCCCTGGGGAAAAGCACTTTTGAAAACATCTTGGAAAAAGGAGAAAATGTTGGTAACCAGCATTTTCTCCTTTTCCCCTGATGTTTTTTATTCTTTCAATAATAAATCCCATCATGTGTTGCACTTAATTTGTGTGCCTGCATCTGCTTTAAATTCGGTCAGGTCTAAAATTTTGTCCTCTGGTAACGAGTTAACTTTTTAAGTCTGCAAAATATAGTGCCATATAAAACTCACAATAGAGTCAATTTATCCCTAGAGGTATGTACCATAAAACTACCAGTACAACATTTCTAAGGCTCACTGGTCTACAAAATTCCCATTATTAAACTGAGTCTAAATAATGTGGGTGAAATTTGGATTTTATGAAAATTCTGAATTCCAACAAAATCATCAATTCTAACAAGGAAAATGAAGATTGGTGAGCAGAAACATTCTGAAATATGCCTGAAAACTTTCATTCACCAGATCAGACTAAAGATAGGTTGATCAACTCTGTCCTCTAGAGCAAATAAGTGCTTTAAGGTTTTGACCCTTTACCAAAAATCACATGTTTTATGACCCTGAGACTGCTTTTGAAAACAACAAGTTATAACAAGCATTTTTTTCCCCCCCTTTTCCAAAATATTTCCAACCATTTCATAGATAAAGCCTACCATTTGAACTAAATTTAACTGATTGATTGATTGTACGGTGTTCAATGCTGTTTTCAACATTACTTTAGCTATACTGCTATATGGCCAGTGCACCTATCCATGCTTTCCTGGAATTTCTTTTTACCATTACTTCACGCAATATTCTCCCCAAGCCACTGGCTTCTTTCGCAAACACCCATCATCAAAACAATACTCAGCGGTGAGAGACTCAAACTCTTTCAATATTGGTGTGTTAAAAACTTTGGCCTCTTTAAAGGATTCTATCAGAAGAAGATATAAATGGGCCATGCTCTGTGAAAAGATAGTGCGACACATCTGTGAAAAGTATCGACCCAGGTCTGTGTAAGTTTACCTCCGTGAAAACTTTTTGCTATTGGTCAATTTTCTGCATTGCCAAGGACCAATCTATCTCACGATTCAGTCTGTTGTTAAACAACACGGATTATGTATACTTGGGAACAACTGCACCTGAAACACTTTTTCTGTCTTCCATTGAAGAGTTAGTTATATTATACTTAAGCAAATTCTCAAAGTTATGAAAGTTTAGGAAAATGGTTTACGAATTTTGTAAATCTAAATGCCTATGTAAAGTTTGCATAATTTGTATGCAAAAACTTACAAATTGTTAATAAAAAGGTCCCTAGTAGGACAGGAAAAAAAAAAAGGTTCAAAAAAAGAGAATGGGATGAAGGATATGTAATGGCTGTGTCAAAAACAGGCTGGTTTGGTTTAACCCATGGATACACAATCACGAATTTCAATGACCCTGTAGAAAAAGCCTTCTAAAAACTGTGGGAAAAGGAGAAAATGCTGGTAACCAGCATTTTCTCCTTTTCCCACAATGTTTTCTACCCTTTCCAAAAAAATTCAGTTTTTGAGTCACCTTTATTTTGTCATCTGCAAATGCTTTGAATGTGGACTAAACTAAAACTGTCGTTTGGTAAGGAGTTACAGTACCTTTTCTAATTCTCTTGGAGTCTTCATAAAAGTGTACACTCTTTGCCTCTTTTGGGCATATTTCTCTTCCTCTCGCTCAAGTTGATAGCCTCGTGTCAGCTCCAATGTGAAATATTTGAAAACAGAAACATCTGTGTCAAGAGATAAAAGATATCAATCTTTAATTCCATGACAAGTAAGATTCACCTTTAATCAGTTTTCCTAAAGCTGCAGTACTAGTGTTCCTGGGGTCGTGGGTTCAAGCCCCACATTGGGCTAACTTTTCTCCCTTGAGTTACTTCATTGGCAATGAGGTCAATTGTTGAGTGGGGGTAAGCGGCACTGGCAGTCCGTTAGGACCAGGGGAAGTCAATGACTCCCAGAAAATCAGGAAGGGGAGTTGAGTTTTAGTTGCCGTTGGACAGACACACGACCAGTTGCCCAGCTAGCTCAGTTGATAAGAGTTATTGTACTATTGTTTCTGGGATCGTAGGTTCGAGTCCCACGTCGCGCAAACTTTCTGCCTCGATATAGCAGCCCCGTTTTATTCCAGACTTTACTTGGAAAGTAAACAATGACCTGTGTGTCCCAGATATATGTCGCCTGCAAATTCTATGAGTTTGGACAAGTCTAACACTTACTAAAGAGTAAAATACACACTACCCATCAAAATATGTTCCAGGAAAATCAGTAAGTGAGTAGATGCGAGCTTACCGTTGATTTGGTCAGTTGGGCGCGCTGTTTGTGCGGACATCGTTTTATATAGTATGTCAACCTAGACATCTATTGGTGTTTATCAGACTCGTTTCCTCTGCCAATAACAAGAACATCAAAAAGCCGTTTATCGGCGTGAAAATGAGTTACAAATATTGTTCAGGCCCCCCCTTTTTTTTGTTGATGACAAGACGACCTAAACTGGTAGCCCGTTTTCGCTCTTCGTATAAATTTCTATTGAGTGATTACGGGGAATAAAAGGGCACCAGTTTAGGGTAACAAGACGTTTCGCCCCCAAGACTTTCCCCCCTGGACGATTCACCCCTGGTCGTTTCGCCCCTATTTTTCACACCTAGTCGTTTCGCCTCCAAACCATTTTCCCGCAAGTCCTTTTACATCCAAACTATAGCAATGAGAGAGATAGAGAGCACACCTTTCGAAAATAATGGTTCGTTCAGAGTACTTTTAATAACAATGTCAATTATGAATTATGACTTTGAATGACAATTTAAATTATGATTATGACAACAATTTCCAAAATCAAGGAAAAGCGAAACAGAAAGGTAAAAAATAAAATATTATTTTTTTTACCGATGTAAGCGTCCTTTGTATCTTTTAGTAAAATAAACTGAAGTATAACATTTTTTTATTAATACCGTTGATCACTTTGTTTATTTAGGTTGAGTCATTAAACACTCAATGTTCAAGCAATTAATGTGATTAGAGGCATATGTGAAAACACTTGCTCAATGCAAAATTTAACGTCATTATTTATCTTCTAAGCACCTTTACCAGTTAAGTGGTTTTAATTGGTCAATTGGGTCTTTAACAGTGTCGACGAGCAACAGCAGCTGTTCAAAGTATACTCAAGCGCAATATTCTGTTTTGTGCATTGCATGTCAGAAAGAAGTAAATGGTCGCCGCCATTCGACGGCAGCAACAACTTTGTAATTACGTCTCTTTTACCTACAAGGTTATCTTTTAAAAAATTCATGATATCTAAAATTGTTCTTTGGTTTTAAGAGTCTATTGTGTTTCTGGTCAAATAAATTGTCAACATGTGCTGTCATAATCCTAAATTACACCCGATTATCAATACATTAATTACGTAATATGCTATCTATACCATGTCGGCTGTGCTGCTGTGAAGTCGCGTGGTCGATTATGCCAACCCTTTCTTGCTTTATGAATTGCTTTCAGTTTTTGTAGTGTTTTTAGATACATAACAAGTTAAGGGGCCTTCAACAAAACCTTGATATATGCATCAAGTTTTATCAAAAGCCATAGATGCGTTTTTATATCTACGTAGAAAAACAAATGTGTAATAAGAATTTAATATCTTCATTAATCCTTTATATTTCTGAGGTTCTTTGGGAAAAGGGTAGATTGATATCATGGATGCGTGTGTGCGTTTACAAGGAGAGAGAGAGAGAGACAGACAGACAGACAGAGACAGAGAGACAGAGAGAGAGAGAGAGAGGTAGTTGCAGTACAGGGATAAGACTGAGAACAGTTTTGTTTCCATACAATAATCGAGGCAGCAGTTTTACTACATCTACATACATCATTAATTATCAAATGTACGCACATTTTCTGCTTGATGTAAGAGAGCTTATGGCTATTGGTGTGCTTATCACGGCAAACTTAAAACTTTTGAAGTCGCTTGCTGGATAACACATACCCTTTCAAAAGCAAGTTAGTGCGACTTTTCGATTTGATGAAATATTAATCATCATGGCTTAAGAAAACATCCGATCACTATTCTGTATTTAATCCGCTGAATATCTCTTCGATATTCTAAACCAGTTTATCCTTTGATCACAATGTTTATGTCATTTACTCTAATTATATATTTATCACAGTATAAGAAATGACCACAGACCAGGTTTGGCACCAGAAGGCCGTTTGATCGAGCATTTTACCAGAAAATACAATCATACATGTTAACAGGAACTCGCAAATCCTAACCTGGGCCGGCGATTGTTTTCTGTACATTTGGCCCTAAAAAGGATCATTGTAAAGCTTAAATGATAAGATTCTTTCATTAATAAAATCTCTCTGCTTTCTTTTCAATCAAAATAACCTTTAACCTTTTACCGCACAAACACGAATTCTAACAACCTTCAGAAAGACGGCTTTTGAGGACAATGTGCACAAAAGAGAAAATGCAGGCGACCAGAATTTTCTACTTTTTCGACAGTGATTTCTATTTTCAAAGGAAAAGGCTACCAACTGAACGTCGGCTAATGGTTTGGTAAGGAGTTTGGACTTGGGGAAAGATATGGGGATAACATATTGAGGTCATGAACAAAAAAAAAACGAACAGTTGGCTATTATTCCGCTACGTTTTGTCCAAATTGAGTATTTTGTACCGTTGGAAAGCTTTGTCAGACGCTTTCAGCAAACTGGAGATGTTAGAGATCGACAAAGGAGCGGCAGACCACATGCACAACCGGTAGGCAGGATTTCCACATCAAAATCTCACACCTTCGAAACCGATTTCTGCATACTTCTAAGACAGCTATACAAGCTATAGGTAGCCATAGGTACTTTTCGTACTTTGTCATGACAATTTCAATTTTTATTACTTTGATATTATCGACTGTGAGAACTAAATTGATAGATTAACCAGAGAACGCACTATAGATACTGTAGCATACACAGTGTCCTCATAGTAGATAAAATTAAGATATATTTTAAACATGTTCATCCTTTTTATTTAGATACAAGAGTTAAATGGTACATATGTATCACTAACTTCAATACTTTGATTTACACTAAAAACTTCAGTTTACTATAGTTTCTGTTTACTGTAATGAGGATACTAAGACCATGAAAATAGGCATAGCAATAACTCTTAGGTATTATTTTTATCTAGAATAAAGAAATAAAGGGTACAATATCATAATAGTTGAATTCTCAGGAACTGATAAAACACATTAAAAAGTATATTTGATGAACTTTGGTTATTACTCTCAGCAACTGATATAATACATCAAAAAGTGTATTTGATGAACTTTGGTTATTAGTGATTCTATTTTATCCACGAATATGACATATTGATGTTAAGTAAATCTGAAAAATCCATGTGGGTTGCTTCTAGGTTGCATTCAAAACACTTGTAATTAAGAAAATGTGTTTTATCTGAAAAGTATCGCTAGTTTCTCAGATTGTGATGTTCTTAGGGGCTTAAATCATGAACATTCAGTGCTGTCAGTGCTTTGATTTGCACTAAATGCTTTAGTACCTTGTAAGAGAATTATAAATGCACCTAAGCGTAAGCTTATCACATTACCTGAGAACAATTGGGACTTTCACAAAGGCTAAAATTACCAAAGAACAGCTAATTGCCAATCAACTAATATGGTAAGGGTTAGAGGTGCATTTGATGACCTTTGACCTCTATAACTTGCAAAGGCCCAGGTGGCCAGCTGGCAGACTTTGGAAATGTGCTCAGGTGACATTAGGGTATAGGAAAATAATAGTCTTGAAAAATCCCTACTGGGTTGTAGTCAGTAAAGCACCACTATCCTTTACAGGATAAATAATAGAATGGGAAAATGGCAATTTGTGCAGGATTTCTCCCAGGCGTTGACCACTAAAATAGTCCTCATCAACCTGGAAACATATTTTTTTTTTTTTTGTTTTGTGAAAAGTCTGGGGGACAACCCTTGGACAAATCTCTGTTTTTCCCATGTATATATTTATACAGAGAATTTGTACAAAGATTTGCAGTAAACAATGTTTTTCTTTCCTTAGGTTACTTTTCAGTTTTGATTCTACGCACTGCACATGAATATCTATCTTGTACATGATATGAAATGTGCAGACAACTTTTTTAGAAATTGCCATTTTCATTAAATCTCATTGGGAATTAGGATATCTGTTGTCGCGCAATTTCAGTTCAAGTACAGAACTGTGTAAAATGGGGTCGTAAGCTAACAGTGATCAAGAACCTCTTTAACTTCTTTAATAATGGTAATCATCAAAAAGTAACAAAATATCAACAAAAACCAAGAGTGTATACAATGCCGATATATGATAGCAATATCTCACAATGACCTACATAGTAACCCTTCACCAAACAATCCCAAGTTTTTACAAACCTGAGAGAGCAGGCTTTTGAAAAATTGCAGGAAATGGAGAAAATACTGGTACCAAGCAACTTCTCCCTCTTCCACAATTTTTTCTGTCCTATCAGACAAATCTCATCATCTGAACCTAATTTGATATGCAAATGCAATAGATTTGGACAAGTGTGAAATTTGTCACCTGGTTAAGTGTAAAGTTATTCTTGTCGCCTTTAATACCAGTGTATATAATAAAGTCCAACTATAAACAAATAAACAAGTTAATGCCACATAATTAGAAAATTAATCGACTTAATGCTTAAAGTGCTTTCCACAACAATAGTTGTCTCTAATGTTAATGAAAATCTTGAAAAGACAGCACTGTCATATTTTTAGCTGACAAAGTATGTTGGGTTTTTTCCCAGGGCTCTAGGAGATCATAAGCTTCAATCCGTTACAGTTACAACACATTTCCAGGTTTAAAGACAATGACTATGAAGGCTTTCGAAATAATTGTGAAAAAAGGAGAAAATACTGGTAACCAGCATTTTCTCCTTTTTACAAAAAGTTTCCTAGATCTACTTTTTCCAAGAAAACGGTCAACATCTAGGTCACATTTTATTTATAATCTGCAATTGCTTTCAATTTGTACAAGTGTAAAGTTTTTCCTCTGGTACAGAGTAAAAAAACAATTTAACACATGAAGATCTGAATGAATTTTACTCTTTACCAGACAATAACATTTTTGATTTAACCAAATTGAAAGCATTTGCAGCAACAATGTAAATGTATAGCCTAAATAAAAGGATTTGTCAATGAAAGACTTACCAGCATATCTCCTTTTCCAAAATGTTTTCAAAAGGCATTTTTCCTATGGGTCTTTTAAACATTATGATTCTGTGATAATGTTAAAGGAGATTTTCAGTCAGAAATAAGAGAGTCATGATGGTCTTGAAGTCCCTCAACTGAGCCTTTTGACCAAATAAATCCCAAATTCTTCAGAGATATTATGACAAACAATCTAACAAACTCTCGTGGGTACTGGACTGAAAATGCGGCGCCTAGAGTGTACACAAGCTTCTTCTAGAATTTGTCTCAGTGACCCACTTTTTAGCCCAACATGGCCCAATTTCGAACTTATTGTAGATATTATCCATACAAACAATCTGCCCACCTTTCATGAGGATTGGACAGAAAATGTGGTCTCTAGAGTGTACACATGGTTTTTCCAAGATCTGACCTGATGACCTAGTTTTTGACCCGACAAGATCCATTTTCTATCTCCTATGAGATATCATCACAACATACATCTTGAACTACTTGCACTTGTAATAAACTGAAAATGTGCCCTCTACTGTGTACACAAGATTTTTCTAAAATTTGACCTGGTGACCTAGTTTTTTATCTAATGTGAACCATTTAAGAACTTTGTTCAAGATATTATCAAGGCAAACATTCTGACTGGTTTTTGTATGTATCGGACAAAAAATGTGGCCTCTAGAGCGTACACAAGGTATTTCAAAGATTTGACCGGGTTACCTACTACTTGATGCTACATAAACCATGTTAGAACTCCTCTATGATATCATCAAAACAAACATTCTGACCAACTTTCAAGAGTACTGGCCTCTTGAGTGTACCCAAGATTTTTGTAAGATTTGACCTTGACCTAGTGACCTAGTTTTTGATCCAACAAGACCCACTTTCAAACTCGTCCCAGATATTAGCAAGACAACTGCTCTGACCAGATTTCATGAGTACTGGTCTCTGGAGCATACACAAGGTAAAAGTTGAAGGCGCACCACAGACAGCACAATTACAAAGCTCACTTGGAGTACTTTGTGCTTAGGTGAGCTAAAAATCTTTACATATCAAGCCTTTCTTTATCATAAGATCTCGTAGAGTACCATACAGTACCATACAGACATCAGCTCAGACTACCTTTTTTGCAATGTCCGTTCTTTGATTTACACTGAATGTAAGAGCAACTATACTTGTCTCAAAAAGAAATGAGGCAAAAGAGTATCAGACTAAATTTAGTAACATTTCCATTAAACCTGGATCCATATTCACTAACCTTCTTAATTTCATTCTTAGTTTTATTCTTCTTTTAGAAAGAAATGCAACTTCTGACAGGTGAAACCATTCAAGTTTGCGAGTCAGAACTTGTGTTACTTTCAAATTTAGAAAATTATTGAGAGTAAGACGAAGAAAGTTCTTAAGAATGGTCGGTGAATAGGTACCCTAGATTCAGAGTGACTGTCTAGCATTAATCTCTTTAACCCTTTACCTTATAAAAAGATTTTCTAAATTGAAAGCATTTGCAGACAACAATTAAAATTAATGTTAGGATATGGTCATTGAAACTCAGAATTGTCTGGTAAAGATTAAATCCAATGTGGAACCTGAAACCTAACAGATTTTTTAAATACTTTCTCAGCCAATGTAATTGCTCCTTTTTTTCTGCTTTCACTTTTTCTCTTTCTGATATTCTAAAAACAGGCATGTTTAAGAATGTTTGTTTCATTAACTCATAATAACTTGAGACTCTGTCATAACATAGAGGTACAGTACATACATGTATTTGTGACAAGTGGGGTGTAGTTAATATAGTGCTTACTATTATGGTTGGACAAGAGTTTGTCATACACGAAATTAGTTCATGGCTAATAAAATTTTTTACAGAAACATTAATCCAAACAGAGGAGCAAGCACACCTACTCTGTGATTGCTCCTGCTCTGTCATTTGTAATTCCCATCAATTCACAATTCAGCCTCTATTTTATACATAAATCGATGAAAATACAAAAAATAATATTATTATATAATGTTTACAGTTCAAGCTTAGTTAACTTGTTTTATCACACAAGTTTTAGACTTGTCCAATTTGAATGCATTTGCAAACAACAAATTAAATCTTGCTCAAATGATGACATTTTGTATGTGATGGAAAAGAAAATAAAATGCTGGTAACCAACAGCTTTTTTCCTCAGGGTCATTAAACTTGAGATTGTGAGGTAAAGAGTAAATATCCGGTAGATGTCGCTATTTTTTTATGGGATTTGTTTGTGAAAGAGAAGAAAACATTGAGGGAATGAGGGAAATTGCTATTACCAGCACTTTCTCCATTTCCCACGATGTTTCAATAACCTTCTGCTTTAGGACTGTTTAAACTAGGGACTGTGTGGAAAAGGGATAAGGATGTGCAATTTGCATGGGCCTAAACTTTTATTGCTTGATAAACAGCAAGTTATACATTATGAGGTACTGGGTTATATAATTGTAACTAATAGCTAATAAATTTCAAAAGCGGATAATTATGCCATTATTTTATGTACCGTAAACTCTTTACTGGACAACAAAACTGTGTGCTTGTCAAAACTGAAAGCATTTGCAGGTAAAAAAGTAAACATGACTCAAAAACTGGAATTTATCTTTGAAATGAAGAAAACATTGTGGGAAAAGGAGAAAATTCTGGTTACCAGCATTTGCTCCTTTTCCCAAAATGTTTTAAAAGCCTTCTTCCTTAGGGTCATCAAAAGTTGTAATTGTGTGGTCAAGGGTTGACAGAAACAGAAGCACTACATTCACATGCCAACACCCTGCCACACTGCTTTTTCAGTGAAAATTCTATGTCAAAAAAGGGCATAATTCTGGGCTCAACAATATCAGTTGTCCAATAGACTTGGGCAAGTGAAATTCTTGATTTGACAAGTGAATTACCAATCTAGTAAAACAATTGGGCAAGTGGATTTCCTAAATTGATAACAGGATAAAAAGTGAATGCCAAGATAAGAGCTTGATTGTTTGAAACCTGTTTTTGTAATTGAAGGCGCAACCAAAAAAAAAGGCATTCTCTTCCGGTCGATATAAGAGAGCATAATGAATACTCAACTCCATCCATGTGTACTCAACTAAATACTGAAATGACTCTGCATAACATAGTCCTATACATCATTATCTGAAATTTTGGAAAAAGCGTCGGCTGTATCATTCTTGTACTTGATTATCGTAAAAAAAAATCATGCCTACTTAATGTAAAAAAATTCACAGTTACCTGCCCTCCTGGTTTGAGTTCCCATTTTAAGACTCAACAACTAGCCTAGTAGTGAACAACTAGCCTAAACTTAATGTAAATGTCTTCAGTAATGACAGATACTATAAAATGCCAAAGGTTTTGCAAAAATGATGATGGCTGCAACAGGGCTTTGACAATGCCTTGACATTTTCTTTGAACTTTGCTAAGCTGATAAAATCTACCTAGTGCCAAGATACAAAATAACAAGAGGGCCACTTCCCTATTAACCCTTTACCAAACAATTCATTGACGGAAAGGGGGGGGGTTGAAAACATTATGGGAAAAGAAGAAATGCTGGAAACCAGCATTTTCTCCAGTTCCCATGTTTTCTTCCCTATCAGAAAACTTAAGTACATTTGTGCAAATTTAAAACTTGTCATCTGCTGAGTATAAAGCTATCATTTTGGAAAGGATTCATAGGTGATCCATAACTAGTATGCTAGCAGCAGTAAATCGAAAAAAAGATCAAATGATAAATCCAAACAAATAATGGTGAAAGCTCCTTGCAGGTGCATCTACTTCAGACAAACAGACTGAGGCATCTAATATTTAATTCTAAGTGCTTCAGCTGATATATCAACACAAAATGCCCCAACACTTTGCACAGCTTATCTCATTTGAATTAATGAAAGGGAGTATTATTTTGCAAACCTTAATAAATGGACAATGATGATAATCTTTGAGATGTCTATAATGAAAAAGTATTATTGACAGAAAATATGTGGAGCCCATAAAATGCATATTTTTTCACACACCTATAAAAAGTCAATCAATATTAATCATTAACAACACAATCCAAAGTTTTAATGACCCTCAAAAAGACAGCTTTTCAAAAAATTGTGTTTTCTTCCCCTCTAAAAACAAATTTAAATTTTTGAGTCACATTTTTTTGTTGTAGTCTGCAAATGCATTCAATTTGGAATAGTCTAAAGCTTTGGGGTTGGTAATGAGCTAAGGAGAATTAAAGGATCATTCATAACAAGCATCAATGATCACCGGTGAACAAAATTTTTGACATGAATATTTCAAAGAATTTTGTGGCTGAAAAATATTTATTCTTTGGCAAAATTGGTAAAGTCTGGAACAAAATATAATATGATTACTGCTACATAACTGAAATAGGAATATTCACTGAGGAACTCAAAATATCCTATAATCATGTTATGGCTCTCATTTACAGATTTTGTCTTTCAGAAACGCAACAAAATCTTAAAAAGATAAACAAAACAATAGCTTCTAAATATAGTGCACATACACTGAACATAAAATGATTCAGCATTTTTTCAAAGATTGATTTTCTGATCATGTTTCTCCACCTAACTGTTTAACCCTTTACCACACAATCCCAAGTTTTAACAACCCTGCAAAATAAGACTTATGAAAACATTGTGGGAAAAGGAAACAAGATGTCTGTTTGTAAAACAGTCATACCCCCCTACTGCCACATTGATACAGGAAGTGGCACAGTTCATAAACTGATATCAAAAGAATTGATTGGGAAATATCGATGTCATCTTTTTGATTTATAGCCCACTTCAATTGTTAAACGTGATAATCTGTCAACAGTTCGCATAATTATACACACCGCCATGTGTATACATACAAGATTGTAAACAGTCGCCGATACACAGACTGGGTTATCGATTTTCTTTTCGGCACGCGCGTTCCACTTCCGCTTTTTCCCAGTCAACTTCGATGCTTACTACGTCCCCGATAATACGTGAATAAAATGTTGGAGCCACAAGTTGAGCCACATACGAAGATTTTTGAGACACCTTAATTCTCTTTGAGCAAATGGCTCAAGTGGCGAATGGCAGCGCGGGCCCTGAATCATCTGGTGGTCACTGTGACCTTGACCTTTCACGGATTAACCTTAAAATCGATAGGGATCATTTACACTCCAAGATGAATATCTGTACAGAATTTGAAGGACCTCGGTCAATTCTGTGTCTAGTTATCATCTGGACAAGGTAAGGTCTAAATATCATTAAGTGGAAGGCCACTGTGACCTTGACCTTTGATGGATTAATCTCAAAATCGATAGGGATCATCTGCACTCCGAGACGAATGTCTGTGCCAAATTTGACGAACCTAGGTCAATTCTGTGTCTAGTTATCATCTGGACAAGGTTTGGTCTATATATCAACATGTTGACGGTCACTGTGACCTTGACCTTTGAGTGATTGACCTCAAAATCAATAGGGATCATCTGCACTCCGAGACGCATGTCTGTGCCAAATTTGAAGAACCTAGGTCAATTCTGTGTCTAGTTATCATCTGGACAAGGTTTGGTCTATATATCAACATGTTGACTGTCACTGTGACCTTGACCTTTGACCGATTGACCTCAAAATCAATAGGGATCATCTACACTCTGAGACGCATGTCTATGCCAAATTATACGAACCTAGGTCAATTCTGTGTCTAGTTATCATCCGGACAAGGTTTGGTCTAAATATCAACATGTTGACGGTCACTGTGACCTTGACCTTTGACCGATTGACCTCAAAATAAATAGGGATCATCTACACTCCGAGACGCATGTTTGTGCCAAATTTGAAGAACCTAGGTCAATTCTGTGTCTAGTTATCATCCGGACAAGGTTTGGTCTATATATCAACATGTTGACGGTCACTGTGACCTTGACCTTTGACCGATTGACCTCAAAATCAATAGGGATCATCTACACTCCAAGACGCATGTCTGTGCCAAATTTGACGAACCTAGGTCAATTCTATGTCTAGTTATCATCCGGACAAGGTTTGGTCTATATATCAACATGTTGACGGTCACTGTGACCTTGACCTTTGACCGATTGACCTCAAAATAAATAGGGATCATCTAGACTCCGAGACGCATGTCTGTGCCAATTTTGATGAACCTAGGTCAATTCTGTATCTAGTTATCATCCGGACAAGGTAAGGTCTACCGACCAACCTACGGACTGACCGACAACCGATGGACCGACCGACATTAGCAAAGCAATATACCCCCACTTCATTGAAGGGGGGGCATAAAAATGCCGGTAACCAGCATTTTCTCCTTATCCCAGAATATTTTCTAACCTTTTAAAAACAAACCAAATCATTTGGGGCACATATAAATTGTTGTCTGCAAAAACTGTCAGTTTGGACTAGCCTAAAATTTTGTTGTGTGGTATGGACTAGCCTAAAATTTTGTTGTGTGGTAAAGAGTTAAAATCATCTCACATATCATTCCGGCAAACATTCCAAACAAGTGTCATTCCGACTGGAGAACATGGTAGGCCTTTATTTCAATACAGATTTGTAGCTTTGACATAGTGACCTGGTTTTCATTCAGGTTGACCACATTTACACCAGTCTGAGATATCCAAAAAAAATATTTAGTGCACTGAGCCTCGAGAGTGATCCAAGTATCTTTTTTATAACCTATTTACCTTGTTCTATCCCTGAATGACCCATACTGACAGTAGTCTATGGCATAGAAGAAGAACAAAAAAAAAGAACAAAGGACAGAGAAGCATCACAATAAGTCACCTTGTAGCACTTTGTATTGCGGAGAGCTAACATGAAAAATCACTAGGAGTAAGTGAACACAGAACACTATATCTATTTCTAGAAATTTCGGTTTATCACTTTCTGTTAATGCTTGCCACTATCACTAGCTTCAGAGGTAGTAAGATATGTCACACAAAAAGGAGGTACTGCTTTCACTGAAACTGTTGATGCATCTGTATTCTGTCCCAAGCTCTGATACATTTCATACCATAAGCAAGATGCTTCTCTTGTAAGAAATGAAATAGACAATGTTGTTCATACCTTGGGAACAGAAATTCCTTGCCCAACATAACTGTCACAAATATTGGAACACAACAAGCAGCATACAAGCAAATTGACTCTTTATCAAACAACAAAATTTTAGGCTAGTCCAAATTGAAAGTATCTGCAGATGAAAAGTCTGAAATAGGTACAGGTGAACTGATGTTTTTTGATCATGTAGAAAACATTGTAGGAAAAGGAGAAAATGCTGGTTATCAACATTTTCTCCTTTCCCCCAGTGTTTTCAAAAGGCCTCTTCCTCAGGGTTGTTAAAACTCTGGATTGTTGGGTCAGGAGTAGTCACATAACCTTGCTGGAAGATGAGAATAATACTAACCCTAATTTCACTTTCGCAAGGATGCAGAATATCATGGGACACAGGAGTATTTTTTGTCATACCTCAATACTCTTTAAGTATAAAGTTCAAATACATCCCAAGACACAGATTTTTATAAAATATGCTCACAATATCATCATAATGTATAATATCACCAAAGTTTAAGCCAATGTCTCTTGTTAGTACAAAGCTGTTAGAAGTATAAAATGCCATTTTGAAGTTGTTTTAAAGATTAACAAATAAAGCAGTTTCCATTTAGAATGGATTTTTTGGAATACATAAATGCATGACAAGGTTCATGATTAACTGACTAGCTAATATCTTCATATATAAGCGAATATAGCATGTTATACACGTGCTTTACAAATAAAAAGGAGGTTTAATGCAGTCGACCTATTTCAGCCTATGCAAGCTGACTTGGGTCAAAACCTTTTGCTATTTGTTAATTTTCTGCTTGCCCAGGGACCTTTCTATGTCATGGTTCAGCTGGTTGTTACACAGAGTGGATTTTATTGATTCACAATTAACCCTTTACCAAACAATCCCTGGTTTTTACGACCCCCAGATAGAAACCTTTTGAAAACATTGTGGGAAAAGGAGAAAATGCTGGTAACCAGCATTTTCTCCTTTTCCCACAATGTTTTCCACCCTGCTCGAAATAAATTTCAATTTTTGAGTTTCGTTTATTTTGTCGTCTGCAAGTGCTTTCAATTTGAACTTGTCTAAAATTTTGTTGTTTGGTAAAGAGTTAAATGATGACTTGCTTGGTATAATGCATCACAGAGATGCTCTAAACCCCCTTGTGCCAGAGCTCCACTCAAATGTATGAGTTTATGAGATACAAAACACATGGAAATTCTATTTAACCCTTTACCAAACAATCCCTGGTTTTTACGACCCTGAGGAAGAAGCCTTCTGAAAACATTGTGGGAAAAGGAGAAAATGCTGGTAACCAGCATTTTCTTTTTTTTCCCACAATGTTTTCTACTCTTTTATAGTCAAGTTTCAATTTTTGAGTCATGTTTATTTTGTTGTCTGCAAATGCTTTCAATTTGGACAAGTCTAAAATTTCGTCGTTTGGTAAAAGAATTAAACAAGAACACAACATACAGGTGCCAATGCTTGGCTGTGGTTGCTTTAATCCTTTACCACACAATCCATAGTTTTCGCAACTCTGAGGATAAAGGCTTTTGAAAACATGATGGAACAAGGAGAAATGCAGCTAAGTTGCACTTTCTTCATTTTCTACCATGTTTCCTACCCTTTTCCCAACAGATTCCATCATTTGATCCATTTCAAATTTGTCACCTGCCAATACTTTCAATTTGGGTAAGTACACAATGCCATAAAGGGAAAAATTAGAAGAGCACTATGGTGGCATATTTCTGCCACGAGATACAAGATAGCTATTGCAATAATTTAAGAGAACTATCATGATAAATCAAAGTTTCCTGGAAATATTATCTAGATAATAAAAATTTACATGATAAAAATATCGCGATAATTCTAACTGTTATCATGATTTTTTTTTTTTTGCTTTCGTGCCCATAACTGACATTCACGGTATCTAAAATTAGATACAGTTTGGAAACATCTTGGTCTGCAACCTTATGAATTCTCCTTTTCCCTATATAGTTTTAAAGTTGTTCATAGGAGGCATTTCAAGTCGTCTTAGTGATTTTACAGACTCCTGTTCATTTCGAGTCTTGTCAAAATTTACCAATTAAGCTACAATTGTTAATGATTTGAATTTTTACTCACTGCAATCTTGTGAAGTCAAAAACTACTGAGTTCATCCAAATGATAAATTTTTCTATTTATAAATGTCGAGAAACAGATAGAACTATCACAATGATTTTATCTGGAATGTCAGCTTAGTGCGCTTTTGAGAAATTTTGCATTAAAATATTAAGCTTACCGTGGTTTTTTTTTCAGGAAACTTTTCACTACCTCGATAAAATTTCCAGGAAACTTTATCGCGATAGTTTTCTAAAATTATCATGATAGCTATCTGGTATCTCGTGGCAGAAATATGCCACCATAGAGCACTACTTGATATTTCAACAGAACTACTTAAATTGAAAAAGGGACATAATTGTGTCAAAAAATATATAAAGGCTGCATGCCCATATTAGTATGGGTTGCACTGTACATGTTTGACAACTAGCCAAATTTTGAAGTAAACATCATCAGTAAAGACAAAGATATCAGGCAATGTCATAGTTTTTGCATGATGACAATCATGACACAGATGACAAAAGGGCCATCATCATTTCTTTTTTAAACACCGGAGCTAAATAAATGTAAAGGTGGTAGCGCAAATCTTGATTGTACAAAATGGAGCTTTTTTTCATTCCATTTGGTTTCCATAGTTTTTTGAAATTAACTACTCAACAAGGCTAACATCACACACCTGTAATATAATAGGTGCTAAGTTAAAACTGTAAAACAAACTTACTGTATACCTTTTGCAGACAACATTTTCTATTTTGCAGCAAACCATATTTACTCTTTACCAAACGACAAAATTTTAGACTGGTCCAAATTGAAAGCATTTACAGACGACAAAATTAATGTGACTCAAAAATTGAAATTTGTTCTGGGAAGAGTGGAAAACATTGTGGGTAAAAAAGAAAATGCTGGTTAACAGCATTTTCTCCTTTTCCTACAAGGTTTTTAAAAGGCTTCTTCTTCAGAGTCGTGAAAACCCAGGATTGTTTGGTAACTCTTTACCACACAGTCCCGAATTTTATCAACCCTGAAGAAGGCGACTTTTGTAAACATTGTGGGAAAAGAAGAAAACGTTGGTAAAGAGCATTTTCTCCTTTTCCCACAATGTTTTCTACCCTATCGAATACAGAAATCATCATTTGAACAGCATTTATTTTATCGACTGCTAACGCTTTCAATTTTGTACAGTCCAAATTTTTCATTTGGTATAGAGTTAAACTCATTTTGGCAAAATGAGAACTAGTTGAGAGAGTGAAATTTCACCTTAAGCGAATACTGAGCATTAACCTATTCACTATTCTTATTGCTTTTGTGGCCAGTGTAGATCAGGATAACACTGCACAAAACATGCAGTCTCATCTTTGATCTACACTGTCCAATTTGCTGAGGTATTCTACACAAGAGCAACCTTAAAATTATTTTATTAAGGTCTTATTTCTAGAACAAAAATGCACATCAGGTTTAGGTTAACCTTAAAGTTGTGTCTATTATCCTTGTAGAACCGAGATATTTTCAAAGTCATCTCTTGGAAATTTGTTTCAAAAGATAAAAAGTTAAATAAATGTAGTATGGAAAACAAGTTTTCGTCTTTCATGCCAATAGCTTATTATCAACAAGCCGATTTCCCTTAACATTTTTTTCCTTGAGACAATAAAAATAATATGCAATGAAAACGCTACTTTCATAGATCTTACCAACTTAAACGAAGTGCATGTTAAGCATTTCAACACCACAGGTGAAGGCAGGGGCTTTTGTGCACATCACACATCAAAAGCATGCAGTTGGACCTTTAAACTACTGTGGTTGCTTGTTTAGTCAAGCATATAACAATACAGTACTGAATATGGTAACCAAGAGTCGTTTGCAGGTGCTTTTTCAGCAGAATTTGAGTAGAAAACAGGGCATAATCCTGTTAGAAATATTAGGGTTACCTGTCCTTTTGGTATAGGTTCCCCTCTTGATAGTTCACAATTTGCAAAGGTCAGAATTAAATACTCTCAATAATAACGGGTAAAATGTCACAGTACGGCAACTCAGAAGACAAAGATGACAACAATGCTATCACAAGACCTCAGTTTTCTTTGCAAACAGCTGAGCTAAAAAAACTGTCTGACTTTCAGTGGACTGTATTTTCAGCCATTGAAAGACATCCAGTTTACATAATTTATTGGCCTCAGCTACAGTTAACATTTACATTTCAAGATGTTACTAATAAATTTTCTATTCAACTGTTTCTGTTTTCCCTTTTATTACTGGTTCATCTTACAATGCTTTAACCCTTAAATTTTTGATATGTTCAAAGAGGAAGTGTCTGCAGGCAAAATCCTGAATGCGGCCCAAATGATAAAAGTTGTCTTTTAAAGGGTAGAAAACATTGTGGGGAAAAAGGAGAAAATGCTGATTACCAGTATTTTCTCCTTTTCCCAAAATGTTTTTAAAAAGCCTTTTTCTCAATGTTATTACAATATGGGATTGTTTGGTACAGGGTTATTTCACTGCCTCCTGAAACAAATTTGTTGCACATGACTTTGAAAACATCCTCATACAATATAGGTAAAATATTGATAAGGTTCAATAATGAAACTAAGACTTAACAAGATGTCTGTTTGTAAAACAGTCATGCCCCCCTACTGCCACATTGATACAGGAAGTGGCACAGTTCATAAACTGATATCAAAAGAATTGATTGGGAAATATCGATGTCATCTTTTTGATTTATAGCCCACTTCAATTGTTAAACGTAATAATCTGTCAATAGTTCGCATAATTATACACACCGCCGTTTGTATACATACAAGATTGTAAACAGTCGCCGTTAAACAGACTGGGTTATCGATTTTCCTTTTGGCACGCGCGTTCCACTTCCGCTTTTTTCCAGTCGACTTCGATACTTACTACGTCCCCGATAATACGCGAATAAAATGTTGGAGCCACAAGTTGAGCCACATATCATAATTTTTGAGACACTTTTATTTTTTTTTAGCAAATGGCTCAAGTGGCGAACAGCAGCGCGGGTCCTGAATCATCTGGTGTTCACTGTGGGATCATTTACACTCCAAGATGAATATCTGTACAGAATTTGACGGACCTAGGTCAATTCTGTGCCTAGTTATCATCTGGACAAGGTTTGGTCTATATATCATTAAGTTGAAGGCCACTGTGACCTTGACCTTTGATGGATTAATCTCAAAATCGATAGGGATCATTTACACTCCAAGATGAATATCTGTACAGAATTTGAAGAACCTATGTCAATTCTGTGTCTAGTTATCATCTGGACAAGGTTTGGTCTATATATCATTAAGGTGAAGGCCACTGTGACCTTGACCTTTGATGGATTAATCTCAAAATCAATAGGCATCATCTGCACTCAGATACACATGTCTGTGCCAAATTTGATGGACCTAGGTCAATTCTGTGTCTAGTTATCATCTGGACAAGGTTTGGTCTATATATCATTAAGGTGAAGGCCACTGTGACCTTGACCTTTGATGGATTAATCTCAAAATCAATAGGCATCATCTGCACTCAGATACGCATGTCTGTGCCAAATTTGATGGACCTAGGTCAATTCTGTGTCTAGTTATCATCCGGACAAGGTTTGGTCTATATATCAACATGTTGACGGTCACTGTGACCTTGACCTTTGACTGATTGACCTCAAAATCAATAGGCATCATCTACACTCCAAGACATATGTCTGTGCCAAATTTGACAAACCTAGGTCAATTCTGTGTCTAGTTATCATCAGGACAACGTTTGGTCTATATATCAACATGTTGACGGTCACTGTGACCTTGACCTTTGACCAATTGACCTCAAAATCAATAGGGATCATCTACACTCCAAGACGCATGTCTGTGCCAAATTTGACGAACCTAGGTCAATTCTGTGTCTAGTTATCATCCGGACAAGGTTTGGTCTATATATCAACATGTTGACGGTCACTGTGACCTTGACCTTTGACCGATTGACCTCAAAATAAATAGGGATCATCTACACTCCAAGACGCATGTCTGTGCCAAATTTAATGAACCTAGGTCAATTCTGTGTCTAGTTATCATCCGGACAAGGTTTGGTCTATATATCAACATGTTGACGGTCACTGTGACCTTGACCTTTGACCGATTGACCTCAAAATCAATAGGCATCATCTGCACTCAGATACGCATGTCTGTGCCAAATTTGAAGAACCTAGGTCAATTCTGTGTCTAGTTATCATCCGGACAAGGTTTGATCTATATATCAACATGCTGACGGTCACTGTGCCCTTGACCTTAGACCGATTGACCTCAAAATCAATAGGGATCATCTTCACTCCAAGATGCATGTCTGTGCCAAATTTGATGAACCTAGGTCAATTCTGTGTCTAGTTATCATCCGGACAAGGTTTGGTCTATATATCAACATGTTGACGGTCACTGTGACCGTGACCTTTGACCAATTGACCTCAAAATCAATAGGCATCATCTACACTCCAAGATGCATGTCTGTGCCAAATTTGACGAACCTAGGTCAATTCTGTGTCTAGTTATCATCCGGACAAGGTTTGGTCTATATATCAACATGTTGACGGTCACTGTGACCTTGACCTTTGACCGATTGACCTCAAAATAAATAGGGATCATCTACACTCCGAGATGCATGTCTGTGCCAAATTTAACGAACCTAGGTCAATTCTGTGTCTAGTTATCATCCGGAAAAGGTTTGGTCTATATATCAACATGTTAACGGTCACTGTGACCTTGACCTTTGACCGATTGACCTCAAAATCAATAGGGATCATCTACACTCCAAGACGAATGTCTGTGCCAAATTTGACGAACCTAGATCAATTCTGTGTCTAGTTATCATCCGGACAAGGTTTGGTCTATATATCAACATGTTGACGGTCACTGTGACCTTGACCTTTGACCGATTGACCTCAAAATCAATAGGGATCATCTACACTCCAATACGCATGTCTGTGCCAAATTTGACGAACCTAGGTCAATTCTGTGTCTAGTTATCATCCGGACAAGGTAAGGTCTACCGACTGACCGACATGTGCAAAGCAATATACCCCCACTTCGTTGAAGGGGGGCATAATTAAAACATAGTGGCTAAAAGAGAAATTGCTCAGTACAAGTAATTTTCCTTTCCCTCCATGTTTTCAAACAGTGGTATATAGTAATGAGCAAATAGTCATCAGCAAGCAAAGAGTACAAATAGTTGTCAGTCATTTTTCAGCATGTGATGAATATATGTGATAATTTCCAAATATTACAAGGATGGATAAATTCAAACAGAGCACCAAACAATGCCTTTGTTTGCTCAGTCTACTTTGTGATTGGATTATCTCTTGCAATGTCTTGCAAATCTCAGTCTACTTTGATAATTTTGCTATAGTCTCGTTGTGGTATACTCTTCAGTTTGTCTTTCACTCTCATCCTCTTTAACTGGCCATCCCTGTATTACAGAACAGAAATAAAACTAAATGTATATCTGTTGTTGCTGTTAACCAGAAGTTTCTCCCTTTCCCTGAATATTGTCTTCCAGAGACAAAGACCACAATTTCATTTAACTCTTTACCAAACAATGCCTGGTTTTTACGACCCAGAGGGAGAGGCCTTCTGAAAACATTGTGGGAAAAGGAGAAAATGCTGATAACCAGCATTTTCTCCTTTTCCCACAATGTTTTCTACTCTTCTAAAGTTAAGTTTCAATTTTTGAGTCACGTTTATTTTGTCATCTGCAAATGCTTTCAATTTGGACATGTCTAAAATTTTGTTGTTTGGTAAAGAGTTAATTTGTTGTCTGCATACGCTTTGAATTTGGATATTGAGTCCAAAATTTTGTTGTTAGGAACTGAGTTCAGAATTTTCCATACAATAAGCATTAGTACACAACAAATTAAATATGGCTGGGATGGTGGGCTTTCTATTGAACTCTTTACCATGTGACAAAATTTTAGGAGGATTTATGTTTGGTTTTTTACCTACTGTTTTTTTTTTTTTTTCACTAGCAAAATTAATATAAAACTCTCTTCTTTCTACCCTTTCAGAAACACAATTTGTAGTTTGACATTGGTCTTTTTTTATTTTACCTTTAAAACCAGTGAGAGAGATTAATTACAGCAAGTTCAAAACAACTTATTGATTGTATATTTTACTGCATATTTATATTTCAGTCAAATTTGAGCAATAAAATTTCAATTCTAACTGAAACTATCATAAAAAAAATATCAACTGCTCTAGTAGATAAGACATATGCTTAAAATTTTAGCAAACAATCACAAATTTTAATTACCATAAGGAAGGAGGCGTTTGACATTGTTGGATAGGGAGAAAATGCTGGTAACAAGCATGCTCTCCTTTTCCAAGTGTTTTCTACCCTCTAAAGGAAAACCCCTATTTTGTGCCATATTTAATTTGTTGTCTGCAGCTGCTTTAAAGTTGGACCAGTCTAAAGCTTCATGGTCAGGTAAAGCTGCTCTTTTCCAAGTGTTTTCTGCTCTTTAAAAGAAAACCCTATTTTGTACCATATTTAATTGCATAAGTTCCTCAAAAGAAACTGCGGATAGAAAAATTGCTAACAGAAGGAAATTATTGTTATGCCACATAGTTTTCAAGTAACTTTCTGCAAAACAAAAAACAGTGTGAAACAAGGAACCTTACCAGTCCAGATCCACCAATCCTCCCTTTTTAGCTATGACTGATTTCACCCTATTTGCAAACATGATGGCATCCTCTTCAGGCTGAAAGTCATACAAAAATTAGAATTTTATTTCAAAAATGCCTCTTAACCTTATAATAAACCATCCCCTACTCTAATGAACCCACAGAAAGAGGCTTTTGAAAACACTGTGAGAAAAAGAGAAAATCCTGATTATCACAATGTTTTCTTCCCTTTCAGAGACAAATTCAATAATATCAGCTCCATTTGATATGTTATCTGCTTTTAGTTTGGACAAGTCTAAAATCAAGTTGTATGGTAAAGAGAAAAAGCAACTAGAAACTTCACACTTTGGATGAAAATAAATAAGGCCAGAATGGTAACACTCCACTGGCTAACAAAACTACATTGCACTTAAGGTCAATAAGAGATGATAGACAAATGCCAATGGCTGTCACTTTTTCTGTAAGTATCAAAATGGCATCAACCCTTACAGCACAAGGCATAGCTCAAGTTGTTTCTTAAACAATAAAGATCAATGTCAGACCTCCTTTTGCAGACAATGCTGATCAAGATAAGTATACAGAGAACTGATAGTCTGGCTTCAGATCTACACTGTACACTCTGACGCCTTTTTTTTCTGTGAGTCTCCAAGGCACAGGTTTGTTTGGTCAAGTACTAAAAGAAAAGACTACCTGTCTTTCTATTGGAGGTAGGTACCAAATTTCAACCACTAAAGCCCAGCTGGTCATGATGTTATAAACATGATGAATCATACTCTCTTTACTGCTGTTCCAGAAAGCATCTCCAAAACGACTATCATACTGTAAATATTAAATAACATCAAGCTTGAATACTATTCCTAAAATCCTAACAGTATTTCTCCTATCTAAGTCACATATTCATGTGTTGCTGGAATTTAACCCTTATTGAGCTAAATAAAATACATCAACATTAACATTTATATATTCTCTTGGCCTTATAGATACAACAACCATAAATGGTGAAGATAGAGACATTAACCTGTATGATATCTGTATTGTAAAAAAATTTTGTCGCCCTGAAAAAAGTAATGATTCTTTAACTCTATCAAACAAAAACTTTTTACACTAGTCCAAATTATAAGTATTTGCTGACAATAAACTAAATGTGACTGAAAAATTGAAATTTTGTTTTGGGAGGGGTGGAAAACATTGTGTGAAAAGGAGAAATGCTAGTTATCAGCATTTTCTCCTTATCTGACAATGTTTTCAAAGGCCTCCATCTCAGGAATGTTGAAAGTTGGGATAGTTTGGTAAAGGATTGAAATGCTAAGATGATGTCTGTATAAATGAAGGAAATGTACTCAAGAGCCATTCAAACCAAATATAAATGAACTCTCAGACCTATGTTTTTTTATGAGAGGATTTTCAAAAATTTTGTAGCTGAAAAACAGTTATTTGCACAACAGACACAAGGCCATGACATACGCTCACTAGCCTTTGGCCAATGTAAATAGAAACAGAAAGAAAATAAGTCCTCAGAAAAGGTAGTGTAACGCATCTGCATTAAATCCATTTTACCAGAAATATGCTCAAATAATAAATGAGCCATGCTCTGTGAAAAGGGGGCTTAATGCATCTGCGAAAAGTATCGACCCAGGTCAGCCTGCGCAGTCCGCGCAGGCTGACCTGGGCCGAAATTTTTCGCTATTGGTCAATTTTCTGTATGTCAAAGGACCAGTCTACCTAATGATCGAGTCGGTTGTTGAAAGAAGTGGTTATTTTGGATCCATAATTATGTGATGACTTGCCTGGCATCATGTATCACGGAGGTGCATTAAGCCCCCTTTTGCCAGAGCATGGCTCAAATACTTCTATACACTCACCTTCACTGCAACTGGATAAACCACCGGAGAAACCTCAAAGCCTCCCTTTTTAAACATCATCACTGAAGTGTTGTTTATACAGGTACCTAAAATTTAAGGTATCAACATGTACCAGCCCTTTACTGTTTTAGATTATTTTCATGCCTACTACAAGGTATCATAAGCTACAAAAGAAGCAAACAAGTGAAGGAAATCATTGCCTGTTTTGTTTGTATCATGTTATGGTATTTAATGCCATTTTCAACATTATTACAGTCATACTGACGTGGCAAGAGCATTTATCCATGCTTTCCCAGAGTGTGTTCTTAACCATAATTTTGCACAGTATACTTTCCACACCACTTGCTGTTTTCCATAACCATCATCCAAACAGTGATCAACAGTAAGAGAGAAATGAGTCCTATCACAATGACGACCATCAATCCTGAGCTGGCTGAGCTTGAGACTCGAACCTGCAACCCCTTGGTTTCAAGCCCTGTATGTTACCAACTGAGTGATTGGAACTTGTGGGACAGAACTGTGACTTGTTACCAACTGACTCCACACAATGGAACAAAGTATACACGGAGCAGTAAATTTTATCATAAGACAATTTAAATAAGGGATTGCTCTATTTCCTTCTCTTTGCATCTGACGGTAATGCAGCTAGAGTGCATACAACTTTTTTATATCAACTTATATATTAACAAGCCACAGGGATGCGGAAATCCTACGTCCGACTCGTCTGACTCGGGTAAATTTGACATCGGACAAGTGGCTTTTTGCAATCTACTCGTCCACGGACATGTAGAAAATGAGGAGGAAATTGAAAATAAAGATCTGTATTATATAACATTATCCTTGTGAAATAGAAATGTTCTCTCCGTCTCACTTCGTAAACAACAACATTTTTAAATTAAATTATGATAAACTATTCCCTGATATCTGGAATCAAAAACAAACGTGGCTGACTCTGATTTTATGGGCTACGCAGGCTTTTTAATGATTTTGATTGCGCTGCAGTACAGCCGAAATGTTGTGGTTTCTTCGCGCCATTTGGTTTGTTTAATGGAGCCAACCATAACCGAACCGAGGTCATTTTTTGCGCATTATAACACCGCACGTAGACTTGACGCGGTTGTCATTTCCGTATCATTCAATATTAAATTCTTTTTTGTCGTTCGCAAAAACTTACAGCTGACAAAAGAAGTTGTCTTAATTTAACACTGTGGAACACATTCTTACTCGGTTGCAGTAAACGTATTTGAAAGAAAACCAAACACGCTGTCTCCAAGTAAAACATGTCAAGAACCGGGAAACATTACAAAAAGTCTGTTAAAAGGGCTGTACACGATAAAGGCCAGCGCAGCCTTTTTACTTTCGGCGTAAAGTGTTCAAATTCTTTCCAGATCGATCTGCAGGTAATCAAATCTCCGCATACCGAGTCTCAATCTGACGTGCCGGGTCTGTCGGACATCGCCGATCTTCCGTTGTCTGGAAAGTAGACAATTATTATCACTGGACATGATGCAAACTCTACATCTCCAGACACAATAACCAAGCCTAGCATTTTAACTTCCACGGATAATGATTCTCTTGTATCATATGATGGCTGGTAAGCAGTTCTGCTGAAGTATTGACTCTGGCACCCATAAGTGTACCACGGTAGTGTTAAAAAGGGCTGTAAGTGCAAACACTGAGATATTTAGCCATGGTTTGAGCAGTTATAGTGTAACTGTTGAATCTTTTTCAATTATTAAATTGTTGCACCTTTCTATCTACTCTATGTATGTACAGTGCCATTGATTTGTTTTATTGATGTACCTTAAAAGTCAGTCTGCTTTTTCCCAATTTGGCCAAAATCACACTTGAATATCCCAAAATGAAAGGCTAAGGCCCCTTCCCAATTTTTGGAAAAAAAAAGCCCTGTAAAGGTTTGCTTGATTTATTTTCGTCATTATTATTAAAAACATAAGCAAAGCAAATTTAAATGGTTAAAAGAATATCATTATCTACAAACTACGGTACATTTAGTTAGGTCTTTGTTTGCCATTTAAAATTGTTTTGTTTTGGACAAGTAAGCTTCTCTGACGGACAAGTAGATTTTATACATTTACTTGTCCATGGACAAGTAGATAATTTCAAGATTTCCACACCCCTGAGCCATGCTCTTAGACAGGTCAAGATATTTATCAAGGAATTTAGAGGTTTTTTCCAAGAAACGCTCATTCAAAAATCAATGAATTTATGATTGATAAATACAACCATCGTATTTTTGGAAAACCCTGCAATAATATTTCATGCAAAATGTAGTCAACCTCCAGCAACAAATTCCAGGTTTTCTCATCTGACAGGTGATCTCTTTTAAAAAACATTGTGTAAAACTTAAAAGGAGAAAAGATTCTGGTCACCCACATTTCTTTTTGCACAATGTTTCCCATCCTTTCAGATAAACTTGAATCCCATTTTATTTGTTGTTTGTCGATGCTTACACTTTGACCCCGTCTACAATTTTGAACTCTGGTAATAAATAAAGAATAAGGATATTTTGTGTCCTGAGAACAAAGTAGTATAGAAGGCGCTACAAACCTTCAGGAAATATAAGGATTGGTAGCTTGTCCTTATCCTTTACATGTTCGCTCATTCTGGAATGAAAATGATTAATGTAACAGACTAAATTGCATCAAGACATTTCAGAAAATAACAATTATCCACATCCAAAACAAACTTTAAAAATCATCAAATCACAAGTCAGTTAAAATCATTAAAATCTCTTAAATCTATACCAAATGACAAATTTTTGTACTCTACCAAACGAAAAATTGAATGTGGCTCAAATGACAATTTCTGTTTCTGATTGGGTAGAAAATGTTGTGGGAAAAGAAGAAAATGCTGGTTACCAGCATTTTCTCCTTTTCTCACAATTTTTTTCAAAAGGCTTCCTCCCTAGGGTTGTTATTAAGTTGGAAATGTAGGGTAAAGGGTTAAGAGTTCAATAACTCTGTTTTTCAGAGTAAACTATCTCTAACAACTGTAGAATCGACCAAAATAAAAAAAAAAAATCATTATGCACATTCATTTTTCCAGCCAGAAAATTTTTCATTTTATTGTAACGCTTATCAGTGGTATTTCAATGATTGAAAATGTAGCTTACTTTTTTTGCTTATGTTACCAGATAGGTAGGACTGTGGGAGAAACATAAAAACAGTTCAAGTTCAAATGTTTCATGCACTTTTGCTTCTTCCTCTTCTGAAAGTTATTTTGTGTTCAGCATATTTAAGAACACTCTAGGAAAAGCAGGTTTAACTCATCTTTTTTCATGAATTTTTCAAAGCATGTTGGTGCATAATAATAATGGATTTATCTTGTCTATAAACTGCCAGAATAATGTGGTAAAATGGTCCTTTGAACTGCAAGAAAGTGACCGACAGCAAAAAGTTTCTTCCCAGATCAGCCTGCACAGTCCACCCAGACTAAGCAGGTTGATCTGGATTGATGCATTTTTGGATGCATTAAAAATCTTCGCTTAGAGCATGATGCAGTTATAATAGCATGATTCACCCCTACCTTTGAGACACTATGACTCTATCTTTAGCCTCTGATCTCTCAAACCAAATATGGGATGTTGCCCTTGACAATGCCCTCTGAATGACCCCAAGAAACCCTGTATGTTGTTGTCCTACCTGCAATATGAAAAGAAAACAAACACCCACTCAAAACACTAAGAGGTAAGATTGTCTCTTCAAAGTAAATAGATAAATTTTGGTTATAAAAAAGGCGACTTATTATAATTGTGGCCTTTACAATTATAACATAAAGGAATGAAGGTAATATTTAACAACAAGTCTAAATTCAATAATAAATTCCATAAAACTAGCCATCTGATTGGCTGAAATGTTCTGTCTCAGCCAATATGATGTCTAGCCAATGATTTAGATTAGAATAGAATTTAGAATGGTTAATGAATATGGTATTAGATTTCTTGCTAAAAGTGCATTTCTAAACTGACTGTGCTTATTCACTGTAAGATTGTTTACTCTTTCAGAGGGAAAAATATTATAAACTCAAGCTTTTTCAATGCCTCTAAATACAACCCACTGAAAGTTTCAGAAACCTTTATCTTAAAGGCTTGACCAAATATCCTGACAGTATAGATCCACAATCAGACTGTGTGTTCTGTGCAGATCTTGATTTATCCAGCCCCCTCTTTTCGCCTACAGGCCTGAAAGGGTTACACTTGTAAACATGGAACACATTTTCCACAGCAGCAGTCTTGTACAAAGAGTTGTCCTGAAACTATCTCACCTTGAAATTGGATGTAACTTTAAAGACTCCTGCTAGCAACTGATCCTAAGCCGTAAAAATGTACAAACTGAGCGAGCAACATAAATCCATAGTTTGAATTCATTAGTTTTTTCTTTCTCGAAAAAGGCCCCACTTTATTAAATCTTTCCCACACATTCTCCCATTTTATGAAAAATATGGGAAAAAGGAAAAAAAAAAAAAAAAAACAAGAACAAACCATGGCATAACAATTATCACTGCTTAGTATTATGACATCTAGTGGAGAAGTATGATTAGCCACACAAATACCATGGGACGGCCTGTTCTCGGGACTACAAATTAAAATGAAAGACAACAACTTTTATGTTCATTCAAGAAGTAAAATTGTAATGATACAAAGCAAATAAATAAAATGTTGTGGTAAGATCTTTATCAAACAACTCAATTTTGAACTTGTCTGAAATGGAAGCATTTGCAAATGATAAATGTTTCTCAAATAATGATAGCTTTCAATAAAAGGTTAGAAAAAATTGTGGAAAAAGGAGAAAATGCTGGTTACCAGCATTTTCTCCTTTTCCAGCAATGTTTTCAAAAGCCTCTTCCCTCAGGGTTGGTAAAACTCGGAATTGCGTGGTAAAGGATTTAAGAAGTCATAAAAGCTGCACTTTTGAAAGTTCCTTTACCCTCATCTTTCTGCATGACGCAATATGGCAAGTGGGTATTCCTTCATGTAAAACTATTGAGACTATTTACTCACATAACATTTATTCTAAGAATTTATTTTCTACTCAGTAAAACTGAACAGCAAAATAAACCAAAGATTTCAATCAAGTTATGTGTCATATGTTTTTCATATTTTAAAAATAGCATCATCCTTTCAATGCAGTCAAGCTAATCCATAGAAATTCAATGTATCTCATTTGCAATGGTATTACTATCAAATAAACAGATCATTGAAAAGCTCTCTGGGGCAAAAAAGGTTATATGCAACCAAGTCATTATATAATTTTATGGATCCATAAAACCCCTGTTGTCTTGACAGCCAACTGAATCTTGAAGTTGAATGGTCCTTGGACATAAAGAAAATTTACAAATAGCAACAAGTTTTGACCTATGTCAGCCTGTGTGGACTGCGCAGGCTGACATGGATTGATACTTTTTGCAGATGTATTAAACACCTTTTCACAGAGCATGACTCTATTGTTTCATTGAAAGTATATACATTAAGGATACTCAGAGTTCTGTACCAGAATCCAAAGCCACAAAAAGTTCTTATGCCTTTCAAAATGGAATGTGGCAATATCAAGTATATATCCACTGTATACGTGGATATATATGTGTTTCAAAATGTTTGCGAATTCAAAACACTTGTCATTTGTTGGTATATTTGTGGTAAAATACACAAACAGAAAAGTTTGCGAATTTTTCAAATTCACGAAATCTCAAAAAATTTCGCATCACAAATATTGACACAACAATCATTGCAAAAAAGGGTACTTACTTGTGGAACGTGACAAGGGCGGACATAGCACGACATAAAATTCTATGGGACATCAAGCTAAATACTCTGTTTAAAGTTTTCTTAAAGCTGAAATTGAAAAGAGATCCATCTAGTGCAAAATTTAGCGTTAAGATTTAAATAGCAAAATACCATTTATTGCATGCAATACAGATGACAAAACTTTAGACTTGTCCAAATTGAAGGCATTTGCAAACGTCAAGTTCAGTACATCTCAAATGATGGAATTTGTCTTTGACGGGTAGACGAAACTGGGTGAAAAGAAAAAAATGGTGGATGTATTTAGAACCCTTTTTCCACAGTCTTTAACTACAGTATTACTTAGTTAAAGATTAAATTTATATCTGAAAATAAAGATTACAAATTCACTCCAAGAGCAATTCTGTACTTGCTTCCAGTGTAAACAATGTATACTTTTTAAAGCTGGGTGACTGTGGTGTAGGAAAAGAGTGTTGGCCACTCACATCAACAGTTGGTTAGAATCACATGATGAGTGGGTCTACTTTTGGAACGCACAATATCACGGCCCAAGTAATGGTTTTGATTTCCAGGAAAAAGCATCAAGAGTGATTCATGTAAATTGTGAGATAGTGTTTCACAATCAAAACTGATTAATGTTAACTGTTTCACGGTCAATTTAAAATGAACAAGTTGAAAATGGACCAATGTTGGGCTCTAAAAATTGATGATGCAATACTATTAGAGGTATGCTCTGGCAATCATCTGCATGATGTATTAAACCAAGCAAGTCATCACATTATTATGGATCCATAAAATCCATTTTGTTTAACAACCGGCCAAATCACTAAGTAAAACAGTCCTTGGACATGCAGAAAATTTACATACTGCAAAAAGTTTTTACCCAGGTCAGCCTCTGAGAACTGCGAAGGCTGACATGGGTCGATACTTTTTGCAAATGCATTAAACATTTTCAAAGAGTATGCTTTATCCATGAAGCATCATGAATGTGACATCCCATGTAAAAACATTGAGATGAAGGATGAAAACTTTTATTTATAACTGTTTTAAATGTGTCAGAAATGTAAATATTGTCTGTTTTGATGTAAAAGTGTTCAAGTTTCATTTGTCAATGCAATGATCTACATTTTCACCAGTTCGCAGCTTTGCACAATGAAATAATATGGCTTGCAACATGCGAAAATGGGCATTAGGACATTTGCGTAAAGTGTCGTCTCGGATCAGCCTGCGCAGTCCGCGCAGGCTAATCTGAAATGACACTTTCCGTTTTTATGTAATTCCCTGTTTCACGCAGGTCTACTGTAGGAAAAAATCTAATGTAGTTGTAGAGTGCCATCTCAGATTAGCCTGCGCGGACTGCGCAGGCTGATTTGTGACGGCACTTTACGCGAATGTCCAACTGCCTCTTTTCGCGTGTTGCAACCCATATCTTGATCTTCAATAAAACTTCAATATAGAACAATCCACCTCATTTTGAAATACATCTAAAATATTTTATCTCTAACAATTATATGTCTAACCTTTGCCCTTTATCTCTCTTAGAACCTTTCATATACATTTCCTTTTAACTCTTTACTGAATAACATAATTTTACACTGGTTTAAGTTCAAAGCATTTGCAGATGACAGAAATAAAGATACTCAATAATGGGATTTGTATCAGAAAGGGTAAAAAACATTGTGGGAAATTTGATAAAAGCTTATTACCAGTATTTTCTCCTTTTTACATCAGGGTCATTTGAACATGTGATCGTGTGGCTTGGAGTTAAAACTGCTGTTCAATTTCATTATTGGTACTGATTAAACAAAAACACTGGTAACAAGCATTTTCTCGTTTACTCACAATGTTTTCAACACTTCTAAAGTCAGATCCCATCATTGCTGGCCTACTTTATTTGTCAACTGCAAATGCTTTCCACTTGGATGAATCTAAAATCTTAGTTAATACATATGAGCCATGCTCTGTGAAAAGGGGGCTTAGTGGCTCTATGAAAAGCAGGTTTGATGCATATGCAAAAGGTATAGACCCATGTCAGCCTGCACAGTCCGCACAGGCTGACACGAGTCAAAACTTTTTGCTATTGATCAATTTTCTGCATATCAAAGGACCATTCTACCTCCAGAACCAGTTGTTTGTTTGAGAACATGAATTAGATAGATCCGTAGTTATTGAATTACTTGCTTGATACAATGCATCATGGAGATGCATTGAAACCCCTTTTGCCAGAGCATGACTCATTCTAATTCTCAGTTTACAGACTTCCCATCTAATAGTTGAGACATTCTGCTTAATTCTAATGTGTATTACAAACATACCCAATTATTTGATACTTCAACATTTTGTGCATGTAAACAAGTATCAGTCCTGATATGAACAAAAAAATACATATCTAAATAAATAATCCTTACCTTCCCTTTGGAATATATCCAATCAGAAATGTTGACACTATCAACCATAATATACCAACAACACACAAAATTAACCTGAAATAAAATTGTAATTATATAGTAAGTAGGCATTCAACACTTTATTTCAGGAACTCTACAGATCTTGGCATTTGAGATAAAATTTTATCGAATTAATCTAGAAAAATGGTTTCAAACATGCATGGAATTTGTGTGTGATATGCTTCGGAAATGCAGGATAGGAATACATGGCCTTAACAAATGATATAGGTAGTTTGAGGACCATAGGGACCCCCTGAATTTTGAAATATCTTGAAAAATCCCCTATCAATTTTTATGAAACTTTTCAAAGTCTTTTGAATTGACCTTAAAAGTACCAACTCTCACAGTAAAAATTAGACTTTTTCTTCCGCAGAAAGAGCATTTTACCCATTCCAGTAATGTTAAATTTTTGTTCTGAAGCTTAACTTTCTCCAATGGTTTCGCACTGTGACCAGAACAGCAAACATAACTGGACAAGAGCATGACTTCAGTACCTCACTTCAGTTAAATATGAGGCCCTGAAATTGATTTTTGTACAAATAATATAGTTCTTTACTTTACCTTCGATATTACTTTCCTAACTTTCATACAAATCTTCCAAGTCTAAAATGAGTTGTCCAATGTTCTCTTATGTGGTGTCTGTTCTCCAAAATTTAGTCTCAATTTTCGGCATGGCTTCAAGCTTTATACCACTTTTGATGAAGTATGTTTTTTCGAGACCACCTGACACTTTGACAGGAAGGACTTTCATGATTTGTTTTGAATCGTTTTTTGCTATTATTTTTCAGTTCGCCCAAAATTAGCTCAATTGTATTTTGGTCACAATCATTGGAAGAAAATCTTAACGACACTGTGTTTCTTTGACCATAAAAATTCATCTACAACAATACTTTGGAGCTTGTTTATGGAACTTAACCAGTTCATGCAATTCACCCATCTTCCATTTTATTGTCGTATGCCGCACCACATGATGTGTGCCAACCTTTGACTGGGGTTTCAGGAAAACATCTATGGTTGGGCGTGGAAAAGAAAATAAAGTGTAAACAAGTGCAAGTCTCTGATACTGAATCGTTAAAATAAAACCCAAATAGAAAATGAGATCAGGGCCTCAAAAGATGAAGTTTTTGCTGTTCGAACAATAGACGACCACAGTTACAGTACTTGCATGAGAAATGTTTTCATAAACAGGTAAACCCTTTACTCGGAATAGCCTTCAACCCTCCCACCGTATTTAAGCTGTTTTGTTCATACATTTTAACATTGCATTGAATGCAAAAAAACCCAACTAAGCTATCAAAAGTTCTGAAAATTTCACTCAAGGTTGTTACAGGTAATATCATTAACTATGCAAATTCTCAGTAAAATAGCTAAAGCATTTTTTAAGACATTTCGAAATTCAAGGGGTCCCTATGAACCTCAAACTACCTATACATGTACCACATTATGCTACTATGACAGCACAGAATCTTCTGGTTGACTGGTGTTAGAGAAAAATACATGGTAATTGTTATACCACACTGATGGTGTGGTGCCCATGCTTGTGAGGTAGAGCGTCAGCCTCAAAACCATAAGATCCCGAGTTTGATACCCGGGAGCGGGTGTCACTTTGGTACTGTTCATTGGCCCACAAATTCAGCGCGAGTATTTGTGTAGTGCCCAGAAAGCAGAATCGAGAGAGATTAGTATAAGCTGTAAGAACTTGTTTCTCAATCAATGTAAAATAAATATGTTTAAATTAAACCAAGAAAACAACATGCTGGTGACAAAGCTAGGACGTGGGTGATAAGTTATAAGACCAAAAAGGGCAGTGTCTATTCTTGAAACTGAAAATAAAGGGAGATTCCCCCCGCCCCACCCCCATCTATAGGGAGGATTTTCAAAAAATAGGTGGAATAATTTTCGAACATATAGAAAACATATATCACATGTAACAGAGATTTATTCCTGTCCAAGAGTATACAGGAGAGTTACTGACTTGTATACATTTCAAATGACAAGTTTCTGGAATATCCTTCTCTAGAAATGAAATTCATTTTTGAAAAATATACAAGACAGTTATAAAATTCATTCTGATAAAATTCCTTGCAATAACAGTAGTCTTAGACTAGTTTAAGTGGACCATTTTGGACCGTGTCGTTTTGGGCCATCTGACCCAATTCCTGTAAAGGGAAGTTACTTTAATGTACATAGTATGTTCCAGAACAGCTTGGGCAAATGCAGTTTTATTCAAAATAGCAGTATTTCCTGCAAGAACTAAGAGTAAATTCTTTGTTTTGGGATGTTTCATAGATTATTTTTTACATGGGACTGTCATGCTTTGGGTTTGAATTTATGCGGGATTTGAAAAAAGTTAGCATGAAACCCTGCAATCGCGCATCCTAGAATAGACGCTGAAAGGGGCACGACTTTGTCAAAAATGTTTTGAGGTTTACCTGCCCTTTTGGTAGGAATTCTCCTTTTGATAGTTAATAACTAGCCTGAGTTTGAAGTAAATGAACCATACTCTGACAAGAGGTGGAAAGAATCTCCATGATGCATTATATCAAGCAGGGTAATCACATAATTATGGATCCATAAAATCCATTTTGTTGAACGACCAGCTGAATTCCAAGGCAGAGTGGTCCTTCAACATCCAGAAAATTTACCAAAAGCAAAAAGTTTTGACCCAGCTCAGCAAGTGCAAACTGTGACATGGGTCAATACTTTTTGCAGATGCATTAAACCCCCTTTTCACACAACATGACTTAAATGATATTAGTAATGACATATTAAGCAGTCATTCAAACACATTGCTGTATAGTAAAAGGTTTAGCAAATACATCAAGAAATTCAGGAAGTTCTTACCAATATTTCTTTCAGCACAATCTTTTGAAACTACTAAGAGCCGAGTCCGGTAGTGCAGTCTGTAGTGTACAGGACTGAAGAAGACGGGGGTCGCTGGTTCAATCCCTGGCTGGGCCAATTTCTTTCCGAGGATTGATGATAGTCATTGTGACAGGATTCATTCCTCTCTCACTGCTGATCATTGTTTCAATGATGGTTATGTGGGAAAGCAGCCAGTGGCTTCGAAAGAATATTGTACTGAGTACTAGTAAAAAGAAACTCCATGAAAACACGGATAGGTGCACTGGCTGCTGCGATATAACTGAAACAACATTGAAAAGTGTTAAAACACCATACCACCATACAATAAATGAACCTACTACGTCGTTGCTTTAACTCTTCACAAAAAGACTAAATTTTAGGCTAGTCTAAACTGAAAGCATTTGCAGAGAACAAAATCAGTGTGACTCAAAAAATGAAGTTTGTTTTGGGTTGGGTAGAAAACATTGTGGGAAAAGGAGAAAATGCTGGTTATCAGCATTTTCTCCTTTTCCCATGTTTTCAAAAGGCTTCTTTCTCAGGGTCGTTAAAACCAGGGATTGTTTGGTAAAGGGTTAATCTTTTTTTACATGGAAAGATATTACATTTCTAACTTGTATACTCTTGTGTTACTTACCTAAATGGTAATAATATCGCGTATCTTACAAAACATCCAAAACACCACAGCACTGTTAAACGAATACTGAAATAGAAAAATACTGGTAACTTGTAAATGTTTGGGTATCAGAGGTTCATGTTTCTGTTGACATTATTTTCCATTCACCTGAATGAGATTAACCCTTTACCAAACACTGAAATTTTGGCCTTGTCCAAATTGAAAGCAATTGCAGGCAACAAAATTAGTATGACTCAAAATCTGAAACTTTTGTTTCAGGAAGGGTAGAAAACATTGTGGAAAAGGGAGAAAATGCTTGTTACAATGTTTTCAAAGGGCTTCTTTCTCAGGGTTGTGAAAGGTTGGTAAAGGGTTAATCTAAGAATAATTATTTAAAAATTTCAATTACCTCTGGAATACAGTTTTTGACAAGATGACAAGAAATTTCACATGTTCACACACAGATCATATCCAAAAATTATAAAGATATGTTTACCACAGATATGGGGTCTTTTTATCAATATCATAATGCAAAGTTAACCTTATTTATGTATAAGTCTTGTGTGTGCAGTAAAGTTTTCCTCTTTACTGGACAACACAAATTTTGACTCATCTTTATTGATAACTTTTACAGACAACAAATAAAATACAAATCAAATGCTTGGACTTGTCTTTGAAAGGGTTGAAAATATTGTGGGAAGATGCAAGAATTCTGGTTACCAGTATTTTCTCCCTTTTCTAAAGTTTTAAAATTCTATCATCTTCAGGACTGTAAAAACATGGGATAGTTTTGTACAGGGATAATTCACATTCATCCTATTGTAAGTGGGCAGCGTTCTGGGAATGGGGGGGTTTAATGCATCTCCATGATGATTTATACCAAACAAGTCATCACATAATTATGGATCCATAACATTTTGTCTAACAACAAAATGAGTCATGACTTAGAATGGTCCTTGGACATGCAGAAATTTTTTATAAGCTGCAAAAAGTTTAAACCTATATCAGCCTGCATGGACTGTGCATTAAACTCCCTTTTTTACATAGCATGACTCATATATCATACTTCTGAGTTATCTAACAGAAGTAAAGAGCCTATCAATACATAAACTAATAGATGTTCCTTATAAAATTAAATATGTTCAAGGAAAAAATGGACATCATTGCTACCAAACTAAATGGATTTATATTCCTCTATTTAGAATTAATAATTATGAAACAAGAATACCATAAAAGTAATAACAAAATGTGAATAAAGTTGGTATATTGTGACATTACCTTATAAAGTGATAGCCTTTATCAGTTCTAGTTAGTAAATTCCAGCTTTTCAAATCTGTCAATAACAAAAAATAATTTATTCATAAAACAATTGAAGATGATGGTCAATATATGAAGACACTCTTTCTGATTCTATAATACATTCAAACCTGTACTGACCATTTACCAGATAATAAAAGTTTAGACTTGTCCAATTTGAAAGGATTTACAGACTACAAATTAAATGTGGCTCGATAATGGAGTTTGTCATTGATACTGTACAAAATATAACTGGAAAAGGAGGAATTGCTGGTTACCAGTATTTTCCTTTCTCACAATGTTTTCAAAAGCTGTTTTTCTCAGGAATGTTAAAATCTGGATTGTGTGGTAAAGGTAAAATAGATATGGCCACTTTTTGCCCCAAAATGCAAACAAGTTACACTTTTAAAAGTCTTAAATAACTAACAACTGTCCACAGGTAGCTCACTGGTTTCTGTCAAAACTCTCAACTCAATGGCATAATTTTAGACTTGTCAAAATTGAGAGCAACTGCATATAATATGAATATGACTCAAATGAGGAGATTTGTCTTGGGAAAGGAGAAAATGCTGTTTACTACCATCTTCCCATTTTAACACTTTGTTGTCAAAAGCATTATTTCTCGGGGACATAAAACTAGGAATCATTTGGTAAAGGGTTAAATTCATACAAAAAATATAATGTTAAAGTAAATTACCTTCAGCTGAAAACCTATGGGTAACATCATCTTGAATGATAGACTGAAACATAGTAATAATAAGTCTGCACACATTATCATTGTATACCATCTACTTTAATCCAATGATAAATTGTATGAGTATTTAAAAGATTACACAGATTACACAAATTAACAGATATTAATTTTTCCTGTGATTGTCCTTGGGCAAAAGCTCTGCAGAGCCCAAGCTAGTATCAGTGAAAAACAAGAGGGCCAAGATGGCCCTGTATCGCTCCACTGGCTTTTTAACCCTTTACCACACAAATCGAAGTGTTAATGACCCTGAAAGACAAGGCTTTCAAAAAAACATCCTGAGAAAAGGACATGTTGTAAGCCATTTCCCTTGATTAATGTTTAAATTGAAGTGACAATATTTTGAAGCCCATGTTAAACTTGCGATCCCTGGAATGAAGGCAATTTTGACCCCAGACCTACAATATGAAACTAGAATGTGTGGTTATAAACAAAAAGATTTTTTAATCTTGCCCAATAAAAAGTCATGTAAAACAAGTTTGCTGAATAAAAGGCCCTGTAAAATATGTGATCCATGACACAGGTTTATCAAGTTTTCACTATAAAAGCCAATGTAAAACTTGTGACCCCTGGTGTGGAGTCAAACTTGACCCCCAAAGTTAAAATTTGGGCCCTCTTGGTAGAGGCCCATTATATAAAGTTACATGCAAAATTTGGTAGCCCTAGGCCTAAATATGGCTATGTACAAGTAGATTATTAAAGTTTCCTTATATAAGACCATGTAGAACTTGTGACCCCCTGGGGTGGGGCTACATTTGACCCCCTGGGCTATAATTTGGGCACCCTTGATAGAGACCCCCTAGATAAAGCTAAATGCAAAATTTGATAGCCCTAGCCCTTATAGCTAGATGCGAAAGATTTTCCTATATAAGCCCGCCCATGTAAAACATGTTACCCCCCGGAGCGAAGTCAAATTTGACCCTTGGCTATAATTTGGACACCCTTGGTACAGGTCCACTAGATAAAGCTACATGCCAAATTTGGTCGCCCTAGGCCCCATGGCTAGGTCAAAGAAGAATTTTAAAGTTCTCCCTATATAAGCCCATGTAAAACTTGTTATATAAGCCCATGTAAAACTTGTTACCCCCGGGCAGGGCCTAATTTGACCCCAGGGCTATAATTTGAACAATCTTGGCAGAGGTCCACTAGATAAAGCTACATGCCAAATTTGGTAGCTCTAGGCCCTATGGCTAGGTAGAAGAGGAATTTTAAAGTTCTCCCTAAATAAGCCCATGTATAACTTGTAACCCCCGGGGCGGGGCCAATTTTGACCCCAGGGCTATAAATTGAAGAAACTTGGTAGAGGTCCACTAGATAAAGCTACATGCCAAATTTGGTAGCCCTTGGCCTTACGGTTTCAGACAAGAAGATTTTCAAAGATTTTCAAAATTTTTTAGTTTTGTTGCCATGGCAACCAGAGTTTTTGAAGGAATTAAATTCTTTCAAGAAATTCTGAAGAGGACCATGGCAGGATCATTTCTGTGAAGTTTCATCAAAATTGGATGGGTAGTTTCAGAGAAGAAGACGTTTTAAAAAAAAGTTAACGCACGGACGGACGGACGGACGCACGACGGACAACAGGCCATGACATAAGCCCGCTGGCCTTCGGCCAGTGGAGCTAACTAGAGGCCCTTGAGGGCCTGAAATCGTTCTACTGGCAGTGATTTTGCTTTTTTGCTAGCATACAAATTATGAATCCATGATGCAAAAAGGAAAAAACACACAAAAAAAAAATGTGTTCTTGCAACTGGACTTGAACCCACTATGACAGCATAAGTAGGCATGGTGAATTGAACAGACTGAAAAAAAATGATGTGCAATTTCTCGAAACTAATTGTTTGGAATCCAGCCAAATTTGATAGGGTTTCAGTATGCCATGTATTAAACCATCCTAGCAAATTTCAAAGGAATGTGACTAATGATGTGAACTTTGCTGAATAAACGATACTAAGTCATCAAATGGATGCTTTTTCTGAACGGTTTACTAGATTTTCTTCACTTTTAGTAGAGTTCAATCCTTTGATGAATCAAATAATCTTTGCAAGTTTCAAAAGAATTGGATCAACACTGTGGACTTCATTGTCTGAACAAGAAATGGTAAGTTTCAACTTTGAATGGCTATTTTTCCCATACTGATTGTAAGATTTTTTTCAAAATCAATTGGGTTCAAGCTGTTTATGATGCAAAGCAACTGTGCAAGTTTCATGAAAATCTGACCACAAATGCTGACTTCATCGCATAAACAAGAAATGGAAATTTTCAACTTAAAATGGCTACTTTTCCCATACTCTTTCTTGGATTTTTTTTTCAAAATCAATAGGGTTGAAGCTATTGATGTGATAAACAAACTGTGAAAGTTTCACAAAAATCTGATTACAAATGCAGACTTTATCATGTAAACAAGAAATGGAAATTTTCAACTTGAAATGGCTACTTTTCCCATATTGTTTGTTGGATTTTTTCCAAAATCAATAGGAATGAAGCTATTGATAAGATAAACAAACTGTGCAAGTTTCATGAAATCTGACCACAAGGGCAGACTTTATCGTGTAAACAAGAAATGGAAATTTTCAACTTGAAATGGCTACTTTTCCCATACTGTTTTCTTGGATTTTTTTTCAAAATCAATAGGGTTCAAGCTATTGATGAGATAAACAAACTGAGCAAGTTTCACGAAAATCTGACCACAAATGAAGACTTTATCGCGTAAACAAGAAAAAGACTAACAGACAGAAACCACGCCATGACATAAGCTCTGCTGGCTTTCAGCCAGAAGAGCTAAAAAAACAAGGACACTCATGAATTAGTGAGCTGTAGCTGTGACTTAACATAAGTATTGTGGATAGCAATGTAAAACCCTGCTCATTCAGATATTTACCTTCAATATTAAAATTTCAAACATGAGTACAAACCAGAAGCAACTTCATGCTCTATCAAGCTAAATGCATTATTTCTTCAAAAAAACCCTTTGTTTTGAGCAATTTCTAGAATGTAAACAATTATAGTAAGCGCCCATAGCACATGCTTCAACCCTTTACCACAACATCCCAAGTTTTAATGACCCTGAATAAAAAGGCTTTTTAAAACATTGTGGGTAAAAGTAAAAATGCTGGTACCAAGCATTTCTATGACAGAAATGATCTTTAGAGTGATTTTGAATTTGTTTCTTAAATTAGCAGAGTCTAAAATTTTGTGGAGTAGTTCAGAGTTAACTCTTCACCAGACATTTTAGACTTTCTCAAATTGAAAAGCATTTGCAGACAACAAAATTTAATGTAGCTAAATTGAGAGTATTTGTCTATAAGAGGGTTGAAAACATATCCCTAGATTTGAGCAACATTTGACGACTTCAAATTCTTCAACGTAGGCAAGTCCAAAATTGTGTTGTCTGTTACCGGTAACTCTTTACCAAACATCAAAATTTCAGATTCAACCAAATTGAAAGAAATCACAGACAACAAATTAAATGTAGCTCAAATGATGATTCCTGTCTTTGATAGGATAGAAAGCATTGTGGGAAAAGGAGAGAATGCTGTTTACCGGCATTTTCTCCTTTTCCCACAATGTTTTCAAAAGCCTCCACTGTCAGGGTCATTAGAAATCAGGATTGTGTGGTAAAGGGTTAATTTCTCAAACCAGGATTTTTCCATCAAGCTACTCAAAGGAAAAACATATACATAAACACACCTCAGCACCACACTTTGCAAAATACATAACATCTGATACGTGAAACTCTCTCTTCCAAGAGAGGTCATAGTCTGGTCTGTTGGACGGTATTTTAATCCCTTCTGTTGCTGTTATAGCAATATCTCTGTCTATCACCTTCTCAGTCTCTGTTAAAATAGAGAAACTTTTTTTGAGGCTTTTTTTTTAACTTGTTTGCTACGAGTAAAAGAACTTGTAAAAGATTAATAAATACACACTACTACATCAACATACTTTTTTTTTGCGAGGGTAACATTGCTGGGAAGGCACATTCAGCAGATAGGTGCGATTTTGAACTTTGTGATGGTTGTTTCGTGATCTGGAACTGTATCTGTTTTTATCAGGCCAAATAACCTCACAAAGCCTCTAAGAACACCATCCCACAAAATGGACACTTCTTACTGATCATGTGACATTCCCGAAGACATTTGCAAAACTCTGGAGAAAACTCTAACAATACTTTAAGAGGCTATGTATCACTTTTAGGAATTACTTTTCTACCTTATTTATTGATGGTTTGAAAAAGTATCACCTCATTTAATTCAGAGACAAAATGATTTTTGAAATCTGGCTTCAGTATGTTTATAAATAATTATCCAGATAGCCGTCTTTACACAATTACTATACAAACTTTACTCTTATCTATAAATCCTCCTGCAGTAAGAAAGACTCATGCAAAAATTGTTTCAAAGACTTGCCCATTTTCTCCAATGTTTTTCATGTCATTTTCTATCTTAAACGAGAAAACAATAATACGATAACATGGCTACAAATTCAATTGTGATGAGAGCCCAATGATATATGGCATTTAGGCACATGCGAAAAAGAGAAATCTGGATTCGAGCTAACTTTGTCGCATCAGTCGATTTGCGCACTAAACCTTTTTGCTTTTCTATCAGTCTTTCATTTAGGTAAATTGAAATAAATAAGGACTCTGACAATAAGGGCTTCTGAAAACTGTGGGATAATTAGAAAATATTGTTTTCCTTTTCCAACAAGTTTTCTGCTCTTTCAGTGGCAAATCCAGTAATATTTGAGCCACATTTATTGTCTGAAAATGCTTTAAAAATAGAGTCTACAATTTTTTCATCTGGTATACAGCTATCCCATTCCAGGGTTTGTCCCAGACTTTTTTCATATATAGGCAGTTTGACCCTTTCAAAATTTAGAACAGAAGGCAATCATTTAAAGTTTGGTGGACTATAAAAAAAGTCTTGAGGTTAGAATTCAAGGAAGCCGGGTCAAGGAGACCCTGCCATACACTTATACATTAGAGAATGGACAGATTTTATATTGAGAATTTAGCCTGTAATCTGGAGTTTCTCCTTCACTCACAATGTTTTCACCAACACTTTTTTTTTCTCTCCATACTAGATCTACTTCGAAGTTTTTGTTTGAATTTAATGTCTTGTGTCTACATGTTATTGCTGGAAGTTGTATTATATGTATTGTTTTATCCTGGGCCAAAACCTATACCATTATCCGTGTCCAGATCTTCTGAGCTGTCACTTAGAACATCCTCATTGGGCAACCCTTCATCCCCTGATCCTTCATGATTTTCTTCAATCTTATGCTTGTCCCTCTCAAGGGATCTGTAACTGTCTATTCTGTTTCTTCCGAACTGAAAATAAGTGAGCCATTTTCATTTATTACTGTTCAAGCTCTTCTCCTTACCTGGTACAAGGGAGAAACATTTGAAGAAACCATAGCTTTTGTAAAATAAAGACACCTAATACAGTAAAATGTAGACATTCAGATGTCCCTTCCAAGATTACTGTGTCCTTGGGTTTGAAGAGCAAAGACAGTGAAAACATTTCATGGATCTGTTTATATGATCCCTGAACAAATGGATGATTTTTAGAGACATTTTGAAATTTTGCTCATCTTGTTTTAAGATTCAGAGAAATCTAGCAAACAACTATTCTGATGATATTTACACATTATATAGAAAAATCTTTTGCTGATAAAATATGTAGAAAAGACTGCAGCGTTATCAAGTTGGGTTTGTTTTTTCCTTCACAATAGGTCAACGTGTTAAAAGTGTGATAAACTGATGGTCGGTCCATGGCATAAATTTACAACTTTTTAGACATTGTGTATAGTTCGCGTCTGTTCTTGTGTTCATCAAAGTCGCGAAAACCAGACAACATATTGCAAACAATATGACAGTAGAAACGTCAAGTTATCTTTGAAAGAGGGTCTCGAGAAAACGTCGTCTGCTAAATCAATTGAAAAGATACACTAATGTTTTTCTCAAATTTACCTCGAATACTCGTAACATTATTTCGATGTACCTCCTTCTTATACCAAGTGATGTTCCTACAGCTGCTAGAACAATTACTAGAGTCATTACGCATGTAACAAGGAAAGAAAGAAGGACAGTAAACGTGTAAAATATTATGGGGGCCATCGTTATTTTATTTCGCCGATTTCATATTAGAGGTCAAGGCCAACATAACATTGTACCGGAAGTATATGCAAAAGAAAACTGTTATCACAAAGTTGCTCTCTCGTAGACACGTTACAAGTTGACCAGCCCGCATAGCTCAATAGGTAGAGCGTAGGACTCGTGAACGTGATGTTTCGAGTCACTTGAGGGTGTGGGTTCGATCCCCACGGCTGGCCATCTAAAATTATTAATAGTCTTTCGGATGAGACGTTAAACCGAGGTCCCGTGTGACGGTGCTATACACCGAGCACGTAAAAGAACCAGGCGTAACTTAAGATGGGTTTCGTCCTGTATCTGCACTATCCCCCGTAACAATACTAACAGCCTTCAGGGCGCGTCGCCCATATGGGCAACCGGTGGCGACGATAAATAAACGCAAATTCAATCACGTTACAAGTTGACCGATTCCGTACAGCCGATCAGACTTAATCAACTGATCACACGAGTTTTGCCGAATGTCGTAGATCTAAAGAATAGCCCTGTTAAGATCTAGGGATCTTTTGTTTTTTAAAAACACATGCCATACTGAGCTGTAAAGACCCATAGAAAAAAAATGAAAACACTTTAGGTAAAGGAGAAATTGCTTGTAGCCTTATCAGCATTTTCTCTTTTTCCAAAGAACCGTGAACGTTTTCTGACCTTTAAAAGACAAATTACAAGATATGAGTCATATGTCGCCTGCAAAAACGTTTAGTTCGGAGCGGTAGGCTAGTACAAATATTTCTAAAGACACACACGAAATTTTATGCTGTAGTGATTTTCCTCGTGCATGAATTCGATTCGAACCGCGTGAGAAAATTTGATATCGCGCGAGACCGAACGGTCCTACTAAATACCACAAAGACACTCTAAATACCACAAAGACACAGAAAGACGCACAAAGACACACAAATACAACACAAAGATGCACAAAGACACTACAAAGACACAAAAAGGTGCTGAGAACATGAAAATAAGATACACTTGTATGGCAGTATGGCCATCTTTTTGCGCCACATATAAATTTACATTTAAGCTTGCGTTAAGAGAAACGGGGGCTTAATCAAACAATAAATCTTTCATATAAACTTTATCATTAAATTTGTTCAAAACATAATCAAATTTTTATATACATTTTCAATTTTCCACTATAGATAAAACATTGAATTTAAAAGTATTGTCCTATGTTGTCTTTTGATGCCTTTTATCTGGTCGGCACCGTAAAACTTCCGTTTGATAGCGAATGACATTGTCTATTCTTTGACCTTCATTATCTGGATAATCTCTTTTCATATCGATGGTTAGCCTAACAGTTTGACAAATTATTAGAATACATGTATCTTGACTGGTTTGCCGCAGCAAAGTTCAATTGTCAATAAAAAGTTACTTTTTACGTCTTGATGTGTTTTGTGGGTAAACGTGTTATACGTGTTTGCGTTTGTTTGAGGCTAGTGCCCCAGTCAAAAGCTAATGTCATATCAGGACAGTCAGTTACCTTACAAAACTTTTCCTGGGCGGGCTTAGACCTTCTTCTTAGACCAATACTACATGTATATGTAAGTACACATTCTTTCACCAGTAACTGACAACTGCCTTCTTGAATCAGCGAAAGGAGGAGAAAGATCGCCGCCTGACCCGGCGGAGGTTCGAACCCACGTGTGTGTTTGCTTGGCACACTTTTTTTACTTAGCGTAATGCAAATGATATTTTTTTCCACGTGTTTGTGCGTCTTTGTGGTGTTTTTGTGTGTCTCTGTGCGTCTTTGTGGTGTCTTTCTGCGTCTTTGTGTGTCTTTGTGGTATTTATAGTGTCTTTGTGGTATTTAGTAGGACCCAGACCGAAGGTCGAGCGTGATGTCAAAATTTTCTTGCGCGGCGAGAAGCAAATACTAGCGTCGGGAAAGTTACAACAGCATAATATACCTTTTATTATATACCTATGCCTTTCGACGAAAAAATATTGAAATTGTTGACATTTTATTAAAAAAAGGTAAGCAAAATAAAACCATTATCTCCCGCTAGATGGCATTCTACAAATACACATCTATCTAATTTGGGCATTCTGGGTACAGAACCGGACTACTTTTCAAAACAACAACCGTTACTTTGAATTTCAAAATGAAATAAACTTTTACTCAATAAAGCGCTACCTGGTGCGATTCATTCAGCTATGATCGGCTAGCATGTAACCTATGCATCGGCCATTTATTAAAACAGCCCCTACATGCTTGGGTAATGCGCTAATAGCTTCGGTATAAGCCCTTCTTTTCCCAGGTATACGGGGATGGGTGATGCGTCATAGCAGACAGGTCGAATCTTCGAAGAATATGACATGCGCAGACAACGAAATAAAACAAATAATGGTGTAGTAGCCAGTAATTTCGTTTTAATAAATGGCGGATGAGTATTACCGAGTAAAATTTTGACCAATCAATTTAGAAATGAATGCATATTCCGCTTGTGAGTTACATCATCATGACGTCGTCATACCATATTTGGAACCGCATTTCACAGTATGTAGATCTATAGATACGGATTTTTTTGGTCTTGTGTGATATTTTATCCGCATGCAACACATGTATTTTCTCTGGAAAACTTTCAGGTATATAATAAAAACGGAATATTATGCTGTAGTGACTTTCCTGGTGCATGTATTTGATTCGATCCGCGTGAGAAAATTTGATATCGCGCGGCAGACTATAAATATTTTAACAAAAAGACAAGGAGACAACCAAAAAGCCCTAATCAGACTGTCTTTAACTTCTTACCAAGCAATAAAATTGTGGACTTGTCAGAATCCAAAGTATTTGCAGACGATTAATCAAATGTGGCTCATATGTTGGAAATTGCCTTTGACCTAATTTCTGACCTGATGTGACCCAATTTACATTGATTCTACGCAGTAGGGGAAACTTTTCAAGGCATAAATGCTGAAAAATGAACTATGGTGAATAAACATTTATATGGGATTATGTGATAGTTTGACATCAACTTAATATGTAAATAAACAAGGGCGCCTTTCCTAACTTGTCAGTTTTGCAAATTTTGGGTTCGAAAAGGACATGCAGATTTTGAGAAAACCAGATACGTTACCATACACATACCCTATCAACACCAAATCAGTATGGTAATACAATGTTTCTGTCGCAAATGCTATACGCGAACCTGACAATGAGATACTGCAGTGCCATTTAGGACAATTTGATAATGGCAATGCAGAACAGACCCGTCAAACAAGGATGGGAACGAAATCACTGCAACGACATCTAGAAAAATCCATTATAACCAAAAGTATTTTTCTAAATTGTGTCAAGGAAAGCCATAATGTGCGGCACCTTTGTTCCTTTCGTGACAAGTTTTACTTATCCTTTCCACAAAAATGAAGTGTTTTATCAAGATATACATGTATAATACTGTTAAATTGGCATGTAAATTGACTGAGTAACGTATCTGGTAAAAAAATCGTCGATCAGATATCTGGTAAGTATTGCATGTATGAGCTATCTACTATCATACAAATGCATGTACTTTTACTATAATGTAAAGCGTGTCCAAAAACAGTAAAATATGAAGTAACTGAGATGGCTGCTTTAATGAACAGTTTAATAAACAGTAAATTAAAACAGTTTGAACTGGATTTTATGGCACAACCCCCCCCCCTTTCCTGTTTTATGTTAACTATGCTCAGGCAAAATTGAATGCTGGTGACTTTAAAACATGTCATAACAGTCTTTATATGTAACGAATACCATTTTCGAACTAAAACAGTAGGCCTTTTGAATTTCTGCCCTCGTTTTTCCCATTCCCTGCAAATATAATGGAAGAGTGTTAGTCAAATGTATTAGACATTACATAGTATACATTTGTAGTCTACTGTTATACATGTAGTATGCTTAACCATTAGGGATGAAAGCTAATCGCATGCTTGGTGCAATGCAGTTGTAACTAGATCTGTATACAATATGGAGATCTAGTCACAAATGTATTGCATTAACCCACCGAATTACTGCGGCATACATGTGCATTTAGACATGCATACTGTGTAATTATCAATCATACGTCACAATACTATTTCATGCCGATGTAATTTAAAGCGTGCATGCCAAACGCGTGAAAGGGTCCATGGAACAGGTAAGCACTATGGTTTGTACTCTGTTTGCATACACCTTTTGGAGAAATGAGATTATACAACGGGATCAAATACGTTACCATTCGCGACCAGATACGTTACCATTGTTTCTACTGGAAAGTATATAGACTGATATTTTGAAAAATAACATCAAATTTGTATTTTCTGACTAGCAAAATATAATCGTTCAAGAAAGTCAACAGAAAACTTGACTAAATGCGCCAATGGATTGGTAAAACGGATTAAATTACAACATACCTTTTACGTAAAGGTTGATTACACTTGATTATACTTGATTACATGACAAAGAAAATGGCGAGAACTATTGCGTCATTTCCAGGAAAGAAAACGAGGTATATGACGTAGTTTAAGTACAATGACGTAATAAGAAAGTGTAAAATGCGGTCCTAACATCAGAGTTAAAATGTCACAGTAACGTATCTGGTTGGGTCACGTATCTGGTTCCAAAAACGGTTTCCACTGCATATTTTCTTAATATTGAACATCAGTCAACCCAATTGCAATTGATAGTTACACTTTTTTGGATAAGTTATAAGGCATACATTTAAGTAGTTACATTGATTTCATACTGTCCAAAATAAGAACCAAGGTTGGTAACGTATCTGTTTATTTTTAGCGCAACATGTCAGCACAGAAGATTCATGACCCTGGGGAATTTTTGTTATAGTTCCAGCTAACCCAGCTTTTATATGTTAATACAAGCATACATAATTGTTGAAAATTACTGACATATTACTTCCCCATTCCATTTGTATCGATCTCTTTTCCGTGCACCTTTTGGCTGTAACGTATCTGGTCTGATTTTGGCAACATCCCCTATGTGAAAATGGCCAAGGCATTCGACCATTGTCGGTGTAATTTTATTCTTCTTATGCTTATACAATGTTTGTAGAAACGAAACAATGTGTAAATTGTGTTGCCATTTGTGAAAATGAAATAATGTGCATACTCGACACAGCAATGGTGCGCTGACGACAGGTAAAATCACTAGGGAAAGGGGTATATTAGGCGATACAGCTTGGGTATTTATGTTGTTTCAAATATTTTTTAACGTTTTATGTGATGACTTGAATGTTGTCTTATTTGGAAAATATGTTTAAACATAATTTTACCATACCACCTTTTATGCATTTGGCTGGCGACATCGTATTTGTAAATGTAGCCCCTACTGCGTAGAATCAATGTATAGATGTTATGTGAGATCTCACCAAGACAACCATTCTAACTAAGTTTCATGGGTATCAGGCTGAAAATGTGGCCTCTGGAGTGCACACAAGGTTTTTCTAAGATTTGGCCCGGTGACCTACTTTCTGACCCAACATGACCCAATTTCAAACTTGTCCGAGATATCATCAAGACAAACATTCTGGCCAAGTTTCAAGAGTTTTAGGGTGAAGATGTGGTCTCTACACTGCACACAAGGTTTTTCTAAGATCTGGCCTGGTGACCTACCTTTTGAGCTGACGTGACCCAATTTCGAACTTGTCCGAGATCTGTATCATCAAGACAAACATTCTGACTAAGTTTCTGACTGAAAATGTGGCCTCTAGAGTCTACACAGGTAAATGTTGACGACCGCTGAACGGACGACGGACACAGCACGATCATAAAAGCTCACCTTGAGCACTTCGTGCTCAGGTAAGCTAAGAACACATGGGTGTCCAGAAAGAAAGGTAGCACTTTTGTACATCTATGATATGGCTTTATATTTCAGATGAAGAGATAAGAATATAGAGGCTGACCTGAGTCGATACTTTTTCAGATGCATTAAACCCCCTTTTCACAGAGCATGGCAATGTATATAGGCCACATGTAGGTATATAAAATATATACAAGTTTTTTTTGTTTTTTGTTTTAAATTATTTCATTAAATTTCAATATATATTGCACACTTTTTTTTTTTACAGAATTTAAATCAGAAGTACATGTACCTTTTTGACACTGGCGTTATTTTAGTAATTAATGACGTTCTCTCACTTTCTGTAGCTTGGACATGTTTGTGAGTAAAATATGCGGTTTTGGGAACATGAATAACCACATTATTTCACGGAGAGACCGTTGCACAGTGAAAAAGTAACTGTATGGCGTGCGATGTCATGTGACAGTGTTATTGGGCCATATGTCTTTAATGACATGTATAATTAATTCCCAGTGCTAGCTATCGCCTTTGAAAAACAAGTTTGTTCCCGCGCTTGAAAAGAAATTCCTATATTGCAAAACATGCAGGATGGTGCTACAGCATGCATATCTTACAGTGATAGACTTTTTATACAATACGCTCAGTGATAGGGTAATATGAAGACGATATGGGGGGGGGGGGGTTTAATAACTTGCGTAATATAGTCTGCGCGCAGTCCTGACCTCAACCTGTGCGACTTCTGCCTTTGAGGGTAATTTGAAGTCAAATGTGTACAGCCCCAACCCAGACAACACAGAAATGGTGTCAAAGAATATTAAACGCGAAATCAAGAAATTGATATTGGACTAAGTGCTAAAGTGATTGACAATTTCATCGTGCATGTCCGGTATGGTAAGAGCATAAAATGCTGTCACTTGAAAACATCAATGACGCCAATGAAAATAAGGGACTTTTGACTGTTTGAAAGCTGTATAACAGTGCGTAATGTAATGAAAATTGAAGGAAATTATGAAATTAAAAACTTATATATCATACATGTATATACATGTATATATTTTTATGATCTCTTCATCTGAAATTAAAAGCTGTATCATAAATGTACAAAAGTGTTACCTTACTTTTCGGACATCCTGTATGAGCCCCTTTTTCACAGAGCATGACTCATTTGTTTGTTCCTTTTCTAAGCCTTGATATTTTCTACACAGTATACCCCTGACATTTCTTACATTTAAATAGACAGCTCTCAGTAAAGATCGTAAACCAATGACTATATACATTACTAGGAATCTGATCGATTGGAAAATTCCCACAAAACACAATCTTTTAGCCAAGCCAGATCACCCAGGCTTGAATGTAAAGGGCTAACAATCCACGGGCTGTAAAGTCGAATTCTAGCTTGATCTTGAACTCTTCTCTAAGATTGATGCTACTCATAGCGAACTCCAATTTCTATGATTGATGTTACTCATAGGGAATAGTGACAGGGTTACTGACTTTCTCACTGCTGAATATCGTTTTGTTGAGCAAGTGGCAAGAAAATGGGTGGTGCATGGATATTTACTGCTTAGGTCCATTTTCCAAGATATACAACAAACCTCAGTAGTTCCAGGACTGCGAAGCAGAATGCGACATGTACATATGAATGTATATTTAAAATGTGTGTTAAGCCATAGGAACTGCCTGGTCTTCATCCATCCCTCAGAATGCATTTTGACAATTACAGGCCATCCATTTGACCCCAGTCCATCTCCAGTAAAGCTGTTATAGTATCTGATGTAAGAAATACCTTGAAGTCATTCACAATAACCCTACAGTGGGCCCCAGTTCGACAGTTGATCAAAACACCATTTTTTTCAGTCAAATTCTTTTGTAAAACAACAGGAATTTTAACTAGCTAAACCATTCTGTTTGGCCAATCAGAAATTGTATTCTCTTGAAATTTACAAAATTCCTGAGAGTTGGGTATGCAATTCAGAATGATCACAAGATCAATGATCACAAGCCAACTGAGGACAAGTGTGACATTGGCATTTTTAGGTCAAGGTCAAGTTTCAAATGCATCTCTGGATAGTACTTAGCCTATATAATTTTAGAAGTGGCCAGGCTGAGACTGCAGCAGTACAGTTTCCTACCCCACTGTAGTTACCCTTCTTGTAAAATGCAAAATTGCTGTTTCCCAAATCCAAAAAGAATTGTTTACCTAGTGGGGATTTGAACTTGCAACCCCTGGTCGACAAACCCTGTACATTTTGACAGAACAAAACGGCATCTGGTTGAACTTTTTACGATTTTAATAGATATACCAGAGTTTGAATTGTTTATTTGAGGACAACACTTTTGACAGCATTTTGTTCTGGGAATTCAAGCACAGTTTTTTTTTTTTGTTGAGGAAAGTCCCACGGCAAGACACTTCAGACCCTCACCCAGCACTAGTGAAACCTAGGAAATACATGAGTATGTAAGGTGTCGCCCTGATATGGCCGAAATAATAATGCAAGTAGCGTAAAAACACTTTTCCATCAACCAGTCGTTTGTTCACTGACTACAAGTACGAACACTTTTCCATCAACCAATCATTTGTTCACTGACTACAAGTACATATCAGATTGATTGATTGATTGAATGGTGTTTTACGTCACTTTCAACATTATTTTATTCATATCAGTCATATCACGGCAACAGCTCACATACTTATGTATTTCCTGGGTTCCACCAGTACTAGGCTAGGGCTCTGTAGTGTGTTGCAGGACACTCCCACAAAAAACCTGGGTTTTGCTGGATCCAGCAAGGCTCGAATCTGGGGCCTCTAGGTCACTTGTCCTACACTTTACCATGAGCCAAGCAGGACACCATACATATCAGATGACAGGTAAGAAAACCTGTTTAGACACCTCACCAAAGTCCACCTGAATAAATTACATGTAACAACTAATGTACTTTACAAACACAACAATTTTATTTCATAATGTAACAGACTACAAATATTTTAACAAAAAGACAAGGAGACAAACAAAAAGCCCTAATCAGACTGTCTTTAACTTCTTACCAAGCAATAAAATTGAGGACTTGTCCAAATCCAAAGTATTTGCAGACGACAAATCAAATGTGGCTCAAATGGTGGAAATTGTCTTTGAAAGGGTAGAAAAGATTGTTGGAAAGGGAAAAAATGCTGGTTAACAGCATTTTCTCCTTTTCCCACAATGTTTTCAAAAGCCTCCTTGCTCAAGGTCGTGAAAAGTCGGGATTATGTAGTAAAGGGTTAACCCTTTAACGGAAGACACTTTTTTTTTTAATTCTCCCAAACGAACTCGAACAGTTTGGCCCAAGTTTATTTTTGTCTGCAAAATCTTTCAAAATGGGAAAGTTTGAAGTTTTTGTCTGGTAAAGATTAAAAAGGGAAAACATGCTAAAAATTATGCAATAACAATTAAAAAAAAAACACCAAGATGATGCCAAGCTTCGGCTGCAGTTGCTTTTTCTGTTAAAATTCTTAGTTGAAAAAGACACATAACTGTGTCAGAGATATTCTGATCTTTACGTGCTCGTCTGGTATGGGTACCCTTTGTAGATAATCACTAGCATAAGTTTGAAGTAAATATCTTCAGTAGTTAGAGATAAGAGAAAATGTTAAAGTTTTAGCTCTGCAAGGACAAAAATGATAACAGCTATGGCAATATTGTGCAACCGCTAATATACATGTATTACCACTTTGTTTAAGTGACATTGTTAGATTTTCTGTTATCTGCCTAATTCTAAATGGAGTTCAAATATTTAATGTCGCCACATCCGTGATGTAGAGGTAAAATACATCCTATTTGTAAATTGTAAATTTTATCGAGGATCTATAAGTAGTTCACGTAAAAAGACGGAATAGTCATTAATTGAAAAAGTTAAAGCGGTTTCACAATACCATCACATTTTCTTAGGCAACGGGGGTGATAAAAATCGAAGTTACAATAAAAATATGTCAGTCAGGCACTTCAACTCTGTAGAACAGCAGCATTGGGCTGGACTGAAATACACAAAAAAAAAGGTTATCAAAATGTAAACATTTCTTATCAGCATTTTCTCCTTTTCCACAGTTTTCTACCTGTTCAAAGACGAATCCCATCATTTCAGCCACACTCAATTATCAAGTTGCCACGTGCAAATGCTTTGACATTCACAGTCAGTTAAAGAGCAAGTTCATGCTAGAAAATGATTGAAAATGAAAGTCATGTTGCTAGATTTTTAACTTTATTTTATCATTCACTAACCTAAACTCCATTAGAAAACGTGAATGGGGTCATTTACGACTTGCCGTTTTCACAGTACAGTCACTTTTCACGTTCCTGACCATGGAACACAAAGATGGAACATGTAGAAATTGAAAAACCTATGTGAATGCAAAACTGCTAAATATTTAGCAATGTCTACGCATGTTTATGCTGGAAAGCATCTATGACACATGTTTAACTTATTTTCACTTGGTTTTACGATGTAGTTACCTTGATATAACATTTCCTCACAAAGTTTCTGCTCAATAGGAAAGGTGTAACGGTAAATGTTGAACCTATGTTGCGACCAGTACTCATTGTGCATTCACATGGACACATCAAATTGTAAACTCAATCAAGAAAACCGTCAAAACCACAATTCAGTGCATGTACCTGACTTTCACGTTCTTGACTGCATTTATCATTATTCATTTTCTACAACAAGCATACTACGAATGTGAAATGCTGATGTTATCTTAAATAGAAACAGGGTCTATAGAGATGGCAATAAAACCTTTTGTCTTGAGATTTAAAACCAGTTGTGCATGTTTTCCCATGCAGAATGTTTCACTTACTTGACAATTCTGAATGTCCCACGTCTGAATATTATGGTTATTACGCAATCATCATTTCATGCTTGTGCCAAAAAATGTTTTGCTTGCAGCTGTTCAAATCTACATTAATTACATTTTTTTTCAATTTAATTGTTTTTGTTTTCCTAAACTTTTTGGTATGTTTGTGTGTGATGAAAATGTGCTAACGTTTTTGACTTGAATATTTGCAACAATGATTAAATAGTTGTCCGTGGTTGGAGTTTGAAATTAACATATGGGTAAGTAATTTTCCAAAATCAAATATCATCTTACAAACAAAAAAGTGACAAAATTTAGGGTTACATGCCAAATTTATCTTACGCAAAATGGTCAATCTTTCCCAGTGCACTTTGCGACAAGCAATTTTTCACCATTTTCTAGCGATCATCGGTATTTTGTGACCATCCAAGTCAATCTTCCCAATCAGATATTGGTCGAATCTAGTTTGCGATAAGACATAAGGCTATTTGGTAATGATTAAAATCATGGCGTTTTAGATGAAGAAAAACAACTATGACAGAAAAAAAAACGAAAATGCCAAATTAACTGACTTTGAATGTTGATTTGGACCAGTTCAAAATTTAGTAACTACAATTAGGTAAAGATTTTATTGATACTTTGACTGATAGTATGGTGTTTAACTCCTTTTTCAACAAAATTTTTACCATATTGTGGCAGCCAGTGCGCCTATCCATGCTTTCCTTTCTTTTACCAGTACTCAGTACAATACTCTTCCCAAGACACTGGCTTCTTTCCCACACAATCACCTTCAAAACAATTACCAGCGGTGACAATGGAATAAGTCGTGTCACGATGACTAACATCAATCCTTGGAAAGAAATTGGTAGAGCTAGCTATTCAAACCAGCAACTCTGTTTTCAAGCCTTGTATGCTACTGCGAGTGCTACTGGGCTTGGCCAGTAAAGATTTGATTCATAATAGTCATCTTCACTTCCTCGAAAACACCTGTACTAATTTTATCGTCCAAACAAAGTTTGGTTATGAAAAACTTGTGCAACTGTTCTTCTTTGTTTGTATGGTGTTAAACACTATTTTCAACAACAATTTAGTTATATTGTGGCAGCCAGTATACATATTCGTGCTTTTCTGATGTTTCAAGCTTGGGATCCAAACTTGTTACTAATGGATTAGTAGCCGTAGGCAATACCACTGAGTTGCCTCGGAGAGGTCTATTATGATCAACATAATATTGTTGAAATAGCCAGTTTTCAAAACTTATGTCCATAAATACCAAAACTGAAACATGTGCTCAATTTCAGTACTATGTAAATGTCACACAAACCTTGTCAAACCAATACATTAAAAAAATTTGCTTCATGGACATTTCTTCATCCAAAATATGAGACCCACAAAGCATCTGTACCTGAAAAACAAAATAGCATTTTTTTCATCATCTGATAACACCCCTGCAGTCAACTTTGCCCATCTGGCAGCTGACCACTTTTGAAAAACACTGTTGCCAAAGAAGAAATCGTTCATGAAGAGTACTGATTGGTTAATTCATTGGTTTTTTATGTCGCTTTCAACATGATCTTATGAACAAAGTCCGTAACAAAGAAACAAATGCATGGCAGAAATACAGGGACCGGGTAGGATTCGAACCCAGAACGCCCAGATGAAAGGCCAATACCATAACCACTGAGCTAAAGAGAATTCTCCCTAACGCAGTTGTTAGGTATTGTATCTAAATCGGGATGAAGCCATGCATGAAGGAGTGGTCTCCCGTAACACATCCCCTCTTAAAGTCATCACTTATTGATGACTCAAAGCTTTATTTGGCAAAAAGTCCATTTTTGGACAACAAATGGGATTAATGGCTCAATGGCCAATCCCGGAAGAGCCCCCAACTTACGAACAAAGTCCGTAACAAAGAAACAAATGAACAAATGCATGGCAGAAATACAGGGACTGTGTAGGATTCGAACCTAGAACGCCCGGATGAAAGGCCAATACCATAACCACTGAGCTAAAGAGAATTCTCCCTAACGCAGTTGTTAGGTATTGTATTTAAATCGGTAAAGAGAACACTAAATCTTTCAATCAATTCCATTGTTTTTATGCATTTGCAACATAACTGCACTTATTTCGTTGTAAAAAAAAAAAGAGATTATCACATAAAACATCCTTGGCAAGTGTATATAACCAATGACTTATTTCTGTTAATACACTAGCGTACCATCATCTCTTTTTGGGGGGACCTGATTCTGGTCAATTTGTAGTTATGAGCTTATAAATATGATGAAACCAACCATAAAATCTGCAAAATTTTGTACTACGTATACTTTTCAATTTTGTTGGAAAATGACATCATTGTTGCCTAGACGTATATGCCTTCAAAAGTTTTGTAAGTTTCATATTTAGTAACAACAAAAAATGCGGTAAAACTATTTCCAGTCAACAGAATTGTGGAAATATTTTCATTTACTCCCTCCAGAAACTGTTTTATTCCATTTTGGTTGTAGCTACCTTCCTGTGTATGTGAACATTTTAACCGTTTACCACACAATCCCGACTTTTAACTACCATCAGAAAGCAGCCTTTTGAAAACATTGTGGGAAAAGGAGAAAATGCTGGTAACCAGCATTTTCTCCTTTTCCCACAATGTTTTCTACGCTATCAAACAAAATCACATCATTTGAGCCACATTGAAATTGTCATCTGCACATGTTCTCAATTTGGATCAGTCTAAAATTTTGTCGTCTGGTAAAGGGTTAAACTGAACTACCTCTTTATACATGGATCCATAAACGGTATATTAGCTCATGGTGATGATACAGGATTTTTTATCATCTGGTATTTATCTGCACCAAATTAAAATTATTTTTGCAAATAGCATTAAATGCGAAGCCCAGCGGGAACCCTAAATGAGAGAGACATAAAAAGTACCCAAAGAAACAAAATTAACCAAAACGTTAAAAAAGTGTGTAAAATAATCGATGTTGAAAAATTATGATCAATTGTCGCCCACTTTACGCTTTGTCGATTAGTTTTTTTTTTTATTGGCTACAATAGGCACAACAACAGTCTACATGTGGCAAATTAGGGCAATTTTTACAAATTGTGTCTGGGCCATAAAAAAAGTAAAAATTGGCAGCGCTTAAAAAACAAACCCCCTTATGCGGTGTTTTTTTATGAAACCCAATGACTAAAATAAATAAAATGCTGGCCAAGGCTTGCATTATATGATTTTAGTCAATTTGTATAATAGAAATTTACATACATGTATTAAAATACTCATGTAAGATGTATCATTTTATTTTCTATACTGCATAAACCCCGATCAATGTGAAGAACCATTTATACCACTTTTCAGCTGGGGTCCTGCATGACTTGCGGTTAAGAAGCAGGATTCAGAACCCAGAGACCCCAAGTTTGATCCTCACTTGAGATTTTCATGGGTGTATCCTTTGGCAAGACACTTCAGAGCCTCAGCCTTGTACTTGTGAAACCTAGGGTACACATGAATACGTGAACCGCTGCTGCAGTATTACTGGAGTAAGGTTAAAAGTGTTATGAAACACACTGAAATCTATCAACCACTTTTCAAGCTCTTAATACGGCAGAAAGAGGCATCAAACAAACAATGAACAGTGCTTTTACAAAGGTAGCAATCTTACTTCACACTTTACTACACTATCCAGATTTTTAACAATCCTGAGGAAGAAGGCTTTTGTAAACTTTGTCGGAAGAGAAGAAAATGCTGGTAACCAGCATTTTCTCCTTTGCCCACAATGATTTCAAACCTGACAACAATAAATTCAAGCATTTGAACCACATTTGATTTGCTGTCTGAAAAAGCTTTCAATTTAGGCAAGTCTAAAGTTCTGTCGCTTGGTAAAGGTCTAGGGTTATGCACCTTGAAAGCTGTTAACTATGAGTTTTGATATCTATGAAATGATACGTAAATAATATAACTAAAACTATGTAAGGATGTAAGGGTAATGAATACGCCCCCCATCTTGTCTTGTCACTAGTTCAGGAAAACATTCAAAGCGCCGTAACTCCTGTAATAATTTGATGATCGACTGAAAGGTGCATTACTTTGCTTTCAACATTTTCAACATTATTTCAGTCATATCAGAGCCTGCGAGGCTCTAACCTTGGGCCTCAAAGTCAAGGGTCCTACACTTTACCACTTAGCCACTCAGGACCCCCACCAAATATAATGAAAATTGCAGATTTACAAGTTCCTATTATAGGAAGGCTTGCTTCCATTTAAAAATTTCGGCCAATGTTGTTGATAACTGTTGGAGAAGTAGAAGAGGACACACAATTGTGCCTACAAACAGACTGACAGATGGACAGCCTCATATGTCAACACCTATCCCCTCCCCATGCACCTTCTTTGTGTGTGTGTGTGTGTGGGGGGCAATACAAGGGTTCTTCATTTAATTGTCACTGGGTGTCTATGAGACGCATCATATTAAATGCATACACATATATTTTGTTCATTTCATCCCTTCAATATATTCTCCCTTGACAGAAATACATTTTTCAAGTCTGGAAATCCAGTCTGTGAAGGCTGCAAAATAGGCTTTTTTGGGAATACCAAGGAGACACTGAAAAATGGCACTTCCCTGGGCACTTTTAGAGCCATATCAATGTCCAGAGAGAGTTTTCTTCAAAAAAGGAAAGAGAAAAAAGTCACATGGGCTGAGGTCGAGAGAATAGGGTGGATGGGGAAGCTGTACCACATTTTCTGTTTCCAGGATATTCTGAACAATTGCATACTTGTGAGTAGCTGCATTGTCATACATAAGGCACAGGCGCCTTGATCCGGTTCTGGGTCTCCGTTTTTCATAGTGTTTCTTCACTTTTGAAAGAACATTGTTCTTGTATAACTTGCCTGTAACCATTCAGTACAGGAATTTGAGCAATTGGACAGTCTGAATTAAAAAATATGGCATATAAAACTTTTCCCACACTTTTTATTCTTTCTGCTATGATCGGCCTAGCTAGGTCTTTGTGCAGCCACTGTTTATTATTGACGTGTCTCTGGGGACTCAAAATAATTATTCCAGGTTTAATCACCTGTGAACAGTTCTGATATTCTGCGTTTGTCACAATTTTTGTACTTTTTAAGATGAATTTTGGCCATTTTTACACGAGTAGCCTTTTGTTTATTTGTCAAGAGGTGGGGGACCCATCGAGTGCAAATCTTACTAAGTTTTCACTCCTTGATCAAAATCTTATGAACGGACGTTGATGATATGCCAACTCTCTCAGCTGTTTCTTTCACTGTGAGCCTGGCATCCTGCTTAATTAAATCTGCCACAGCAACGTTTTCTTTGGAAGCTGCAGTTTTGGGTTGACAAGGACAGGGGGCATCTTTTAAGTAAGTTCTACCATCTTTAAATTTTTTTATACCATCTGGAAACCATCTGTTTTGATACTGCAGAAGCCCAATGTATCTAACATGATTCACTAAATATTTGTTAAGCAGAAATAATTAGACTTTTAATCTGGGCCCTGATTTCAAGCTTTGCTTTTGGGTTCATTGTACATTTAGAAATATAGCCAGTGTATATTACTGCACCTACTTTAACTTTTAATAAATTTTGAAAGAATGAACCTACCAAAACAAAATTTCATGCCAGTATTCAAAACTACTTGCTTGTGAAAATACCGTAATTTCAGTGTGATACATATGGTCATGTGGTATGGAGGCCTATTAGTGACACAATTAAATGAAAGACCCTCGTATAGTTAGTATCCTACTAGTCTCTATGAATGTTTTACCTTTAGCTGATCAGGGACATCAATTTTCTTCTTTATGATAGCAATTAAATGGGCAACTAGAACCCGGATTGAGCAACGAACAAATTTTTTCTCGAGGGATCTCAGCTTGAATGTCATGGTTTGTAATTCAACATGCTGAATCCTGAAGTACAAAAGGGAGCAGAATTTAAAAATCCAATTCTACAATAATGGCTTATATTGTTCTTGTACACTAACTTTATACAAATACATACTTTTATGTTCCTACAGTAGAGAGCTCTTGAAAACATTGTGGGAAAAGGAGCAACTACTTGTTATAAGCGTTTGCTCTTTGGCACACAATGTTTTCAAAAGTAGAAAAGTAAATATATTTTCCTTTCCTCAGTATATTTCTGTTCTCATTTCTGTTTGTATGTATCAGTTAGTGATAGGTCTAACAATAGAACTTTCTATGACAAGAAGTTAAACAAAAAAAATAATGAATTTTTTTTTTTTATAATCTAAATTTTGAATGCAGACACATTTAATAATCATAAGGTTTATTTCTGTCACTCTGTGCTCGCCATTTTTGACCCCGTGGGTATAATTCGGGCATCCTTGATAGGGAACCAATAAATAAAGTTAGATGTCAAATTTGCTTGCCCTAGGTTTAAGGATTTTGGACAAGAAAACTTTTAAGATATATGTCAAATTTTCACTTATGTTTTTGTTATTGCAATCAATATTAGCATGGAATGAATTTCTTTGAACAAACTTCAGCCAGAATTACCTTAGAAGCATACCTGTAAATTTTGGTTGCAATCTGCCATGTGAGAACAGATTTCAAGAAATTGTTGACATATGAGCAATGCTCTGTGAAAAGGGGACTTAATGCATCTGCAAACAGTATCGACCCTGGTCAGCCTGCACAGTCCACCCAGGCTGACCTTGGTTGAAAATTTTCACTATTGGTCAATTTTCTGTATGTCAAAGGACCAGTCTACCTCATGATTCCGTTGGTTGTGAAAAACATTTTATGAAGCCCAATTATGTGATACCTTGCTTGGTACTATCAATCACAAAGATGCATTAAGACCCCTTTTGACAAAGCATGGCTCATATAACTGAAGTTTGTCTACAAACCTTGACTCTTATGCCTACGAATATCAGACAGTTATTGACTGACCACTGTAGCTCACCATAAGCACTTACAACTCAGGTGCGCAAAAAATAAAACAAGACACCTACCCATGCCTTTCTAGGCACAAACATATCTGTTCATCAAACTTGTACTGATGAGCATCTGGGTTGTTGAAAATAGTGGACTGTTTTGGCCCTAAATTTTCCTCTGAAACACAAAGATAAAATGTTGGACTATAAAACTACATCATTGGTGTGTAAATTCTTGCTGTTCTTTGATGAGAAGAAGTTACTTTAATAGATACAATGTCCCACTTGTGCAACTATTAAATCATTAAAAACAATCTTGTGCTGTTATAACCCTATGGTAGTAGGCTTTTGAAAACATCATGGGAAAAGAAGAAACCAGCATTTTCTCCTTATGCCACTTTGTTTTCTACCCTTTCAAAGAAAAGTCTCATCATTTTAGCCACATTTAATTTGTTTTCTGTATGTGCTTTCAATCTGGACATGTCTATAATTTTGTTCTTTGGTGAAGAATTTGTAAGCTAGCTAATTACTAGCAATAATACATGTATCACTCTGAGGCTAAAAACTATTTCAACATCTTCATGTGAAATAAAAGCTGACCTTGTTCCTCCTTTTGTTTCATCAACATCCCACGAGATCTGTAAAATTCTGCCCTTCGCTTCTCTTCATCTAGTTGGTAAATTTACAAAAACAAAAAATCAGAAACAAAATTACAAAATCCTTGTAACATATCTTGAAATTAATTGCTCAAGACATAATTTTCAAAAAAGCAATATACCATGTGCGAGGGGTAAAGCATTACCCTCCTTCATCAGAGGTCTTGGGTTCAAATTCTGTTACGGGTGATAGAGTGAAGGTCAACCTTCGAAAGTACCCAACTTCATGCCCCCCGTAATGATTGAGTTTCACAGACCCAGCCATCCATCAAGTGTGTTCCATATAAGTTCTATAACTTACTAAAAAGGCCAAATGGTGGCATGGTATAACAATACAGTGTGTAAAATAAAGATAGATTTTATTAAAACCTTTCAAAAATATTGTGCTTATTGTAAGTCTGATGATATGTTAAAGTATTCTCGATCAAAGTTTACAGACACATCTTCACTCATTGTCAGCCAGTTTTCAGCCAGTTTTTAACCCATTTCATCTTCATTTTATGAAACGATAATCATTCTTGTGTCTTCATGCCTAATGTTGCCCCTGACTGCTGCAAGGTACCACAGATTACAACAGACAGAAAATGCATTTATATTTTGGAGGCCTTCCAAGCTATCGCTGTTGTTGTTTCCAGTTTTAAATGAGGACAAATCCCTTGAGTATCTTTATTCCATACACCACATTTGTCAATTAGTTACCTATGTTTACACAGCTGACCAATATCTGAATCACTATGAAGTTTTAACTGCATTTTTTCTCTCTGGCTATAGAGATGTATCTTTAAGTCACTGACAGAACAATGACCATTAAAATGAGAGTTAAAGTTGGCAGCTTTAATTCTGGTTTTATCATCCATTTTTCTGCCAGCAACTGGTACCGTAACACACTGTCAGACTCATAATGATATCCATACTTTAAAATGAACTAATATGAACTAAATTTTCCAGCAGTTTAACTCCTAAATTGTTTACTTTTGTTCACTAATGTGCCTCCAATAAGTATTACCAATGTACATGTATAGGTATATAGGTTTAGACTAAGCAAAGTAACATTGCTACAATTACATGTACTAATACTGTTCATGTTTCTTTGCATCTAGCTGTCTGCTTCTCCATCCTTTCTCACAATTCTATGTGTTTCTCTCCTATCAATCCTCTCAACCTCTTGCTTAACCATTTACCAAGCAATCCCAAGTTTTAATGATTCTACAGAAGAAGGCTTTTGAAAACTTTGTGGAAAAAGGAGAAAATGCTGGTGACCAGCATTTTCTCCTTTTCCCACAATGTTTTCTACCTTATCCCAGAACAACTGGGACAAGTTTAAAACTTTGTTGGTTGGTAAAGAGTTAAAACATCTTACATTCATTTTAGCACCCTCCAATAAATATCTATAGACAATAGGAGCAAGAGGAGTTAATAGTATTTTCCTTTTTTCCTCACAAAATCTTCAAAAGCTTTCTCTATCAGCATAAAAAAAACAGGTTTTATTTAGTAAAGGGATAAAGGAAGTAACTTACTTTCAAACAGTCCCGGAACAAGTTTGTAGACTATATCCTGTAAAGTTCTGTCTGCTCGAAGGTTTAGAAATGGCTGGGTTTCATGCACCTTCACATTGCATGTCGGACAATTCTTGCTAACTTGTAGATGTTTTACTATGCATTTCTTGCAAACTGCAAAAGGTAGTGAATATCTTACATGAGTTTTTATTTTCATTTTTATTTGCTGTTTACCACAGTGCAAAATTGTAGACATGATCAAATTGAAAAAACATTTCCAAATTACAAAATAAATGTGACTCAAAAATTGAAATTTGTATTTTGAAGGGTAGAAAAGATGCAATTTTGGGCATTTAACCCTTTAACAAACAATCCCGGGTTTTAACAACCCTCGGAAAGAAGCCTTTTGAAAACATTGTGGGAAAAGGAGAAAATGCTGGTAACCAGCATTTTCTCCTTTTCCCACAATGCTTTCTACTCTATGAAGGACAGATTCCAGCATTTGAGCCATCTTTGTCGTCTGCAAATGCTTTCAATTTAGACCAGTCTAAAATTCTGTCATTTGGTAAAGAGTTAAACAACAGAATTGTCTTTTATCATTCAGTAATTCCGTCTACTTTTGTTGCATCATATATGGTGTAATCTTTCTGGTTTGAATAAGAATCCTTGTTATCAATGCATGCTACTGATCACATAACAGCGCTCCAGATGGAGTGATTTTGATTTCAAAATTGATTATTCTCAACAAAACCCTATGTTATTGGTACTCATTAGAATCGTCTCATCGAGACAGTTCTAATGAGTACCAACAACATAGGGTTTTTGCAGAGAAATGACAAATTTATAATACCATCACTCCCTCTTATCTGGAGCTCTGACATAACATTCCCACAGTCTTTTCAAAATCGAACTAGAGCACCACATGCTTGTGCTAATGCTCCACTGCTGTTGCTTGATCTTCAGTGAAAATAATAAGTTGAAAAAAAGGGGCATAACTGGGTCAAAAATATTTGATGGTTACCTGCCCCTCTTGTATGGGTTACCCTTTTAATAGTGGACAATTAGTCTGAGTTTGAAGTAAATATTGTCAGTAATAACAGAAATATTACAAAATGTCAAAGTTTTTCCACTGTGACCAAGACGACTCCAGGGTTACAATACCTCAATGTTTTCTTCAAAAATAGCCAAGCTAAAGATACCTGAAGAGGCTATGTTGCCCAAGAAGGATATACAGTACAATTGAAAAATATTTGTTTCTTACTTTTGTCTTTCTTCTTTACAAATGACTTGCAAACTATGGCCTTGCTTAATTCAGTGATAAAGTTTTTTAAGTTTGGTGAAATTATGAAAGTCTGAATAGTTCCTTAATACTCAGTCTGTAGATTACAGGGCATGAAAGCAAGAGGTGTGTTTGAATTTCAGCTAGGCAGACTGACTAAAGTCATTGCTATGGGATTAACTTCTCTCTCATGACTTAACACTGTTTTGACAATGTTTTTGTGGGCAGCAGTCAGTGGCTTGGACAGACAGTTGTGCAAGGTGCTGGTAAAATAAAGACTGGTGCATAGTCACTGAGGTAAGTGTGAAAGGCTTTACAAAACAATCCCAAGTTTTAACAACTTTGAAGAAGAAGGCTTTGAAAACAATGTGGGAAGAGACAAAAATGCTGGTAACCAGCATTTTCTTCGTTTACCATAATGTTTTCTAGTTTTTCAAACACAGCCTCTTCCAAATTTAGGCCGCATTCAATTCACCGACTGCAACTGCCTTAGATTTGGACAAGTCCAGAATTTTGCTGCGTTGTAAATTAACCCTTTACTGAACATTCCTGTAATGACCCTGAAGAAGAACGCTTTCAAAAGATTGTGTGAAAATGATGAAATGCTGGTAAGCAGCATTTTCTCTTTTTCCCATAAAGTTTTCTCCCTACACACTTTTTCCAACCGTTCACCTACAATCAAATTGTTGTCTGAAAATGCTATCAAATTGGACTGGCCTTAAATTTTGTAGGCTGGTAAAGAATTAAGACAAAACAATTAAACAAGAGTTAGACAGTCCTTCAACTTCTGACGACAGAAATTTCTGTGACAATGTGACCGTATTACATAAACACAAGCAAGTGAAGCATCATAATCATTGAAATCTTACATGTATGCAAACACTCCACTATTGATGTAGCATCAATAAGATATCCAAAGCACAAGGAACAGACAATATGTGGATTTACATCTCGGATTCTGATAATAATATCCTGGAATAAAAGTAAAGGCTGCTGAATCATTAATGAATATGGAAGTATACATGAATAGTGCCTCTGGAATTCTAAACAGGAAACAGTTGCCTGTAATAATTAACCTTTTACCACAAAATTCTGAGTTCACACAACCCTGAGGATGGCCTTTGAAAGCACTGACAAATTACATATTGTTTTCCACTCTTTCAAAAAGAATTCTATCAACTCAGCTACATATAATATCTTTTGAAAATACTTTTACAGTCTCGACAAGTCTGAAACTTGTCATGTGGTAAAGACTGAACCAGTCCCGTTACCAAACAATCTGAATTTTTATGACCCCTAGAAAGAAGACTTTTGAAAACATTGTGGGTACAGTAAAAATGCTAGTACAGTGTTCCCACTGAAATTTTCATTTGGCGGTTTTATACCCCCTGCAACTGAAAAATGGGGGTATAAGAAAAAAAATGGGGGTACAAATTTAGAAAAACTAGTAGATCTATGCCTACAACTCTAAATCGTTTTCTTAAATGCCCCTTTCTCCTTCAGGTGAAGAAAAATCATATAGATCTACTAAGTGAATGTACATTTTTACATGTAACTAACAGTAAAAGAATTGTTTGGCAAAGTGTTAACTAGTTGGTTGGTTGTATTGGGGTTTAACGCCACTTTAACAGCTAAGGTCATATCATGGCGGTCGGTGACACACATGTGTTTCCTGGCTTTCTCACACCAGTACTAACACAACTTTCTTTCCAAAGCCACCGACTACTTTTCTCACGTGCTTCAGCAGAGGTGAGAGGCGAAAATACGCCGGAAAGAAAGTTTGCCTCAACCGGGTATCGAACTCACAACCACCAGGTCATGAGTCCGACACGCTCACCACTGAGCCACCCGGGCGGGACTGTTAACTAGTAGTCTTTATGCTCATCTTTTCACATGCCTTTTGTACAACAGAGTCAATGCTGAAGTCTGGCTGGTGACTACTGTACTCAATATGAATTCTGTTTTCTACATTTTGAATGGTTCTATGACTAGTGTACCTTGCTTGCTTACGGGAACTCGAATTCTGAAATCCGAAAGCTTCCAACGTTTCTGAGCCATTACCCAATGTTAGTTTACAGACGAAAGGCGTTGACATCGACAAAACGCTTTTTCATAGATTGTGTTAAAGAAAGGAGAGCTGAGTTACGGATAATTTTTGGAAACAAACGAGTCCCAGTCTGCAATTATTGATCACAACAATAAAGACCGAGTATGCCGACCATGTAAATGTTCTAAAAATGGAAAGCTTGAAATCCCAATTATTTCCCGAAGATTTACATTTTCCGAAAATGACTTTCACGAGCTGTTCTATGCGAGCATTTCCTATTTTTTTGCAATCTTCGTATTTTTTGTGCGTGATTTCACGTACACATTTGTAATTTTGTATGTTTTTTATTTCATTTATACATGTTTCACGCACAATTTTGCGTGATCGGGAACTCTTTAGTACCAAGCATTTTCTCCTTTTTTTCACAATGTTTTGTAACCTATCAAAGACAAAACCTTTCATTTCAGACACATTTTATTTGTTGTCTGCAAATGCTTCCAAGTTGGACAAGAGTATGACTTTGTTGTTAGATCAAGAGTTAGTCACAGCCACGTACGAGTACCTTATGAGTTCAGTTTTGTTTCTTCCTTGGCTTTGGTGAGTGCTTTATTCCTTTACTTAACAACCCTGTATTATAACTACCCTCATAAAAATGGGTTGTGAAAACGGTTGAAAAGGGACAAAATGTTAAAACCTAGCATTGTCTCCTTTTCAGAAAATGTTTTTTCTCCTTTCTGAAATAATTTACATATATAACATATGAGTCACATCTACTTTTGTCACTAAGAGCAGTTACATTATAAGCGCCTAACTCTTTCAGCGCCAAATAAATAAATTTGATTTCTTTCGGCGGATCTAAATACAATCTATCGAAACTTACAAAGATTTTGATTGTATACGCTTGGCTACAAGTGGATGGTATAGATCAAAGATCAGACTGCACGTTCTGTGCAGTCTGATCTTGATCTATGCCGTCTGCAAAAGTCACAGTTTTCGCCTATGGCACCGAAAGGATTAAAACCTGCCTTGTCCTTGAGCTACCTTGTACAGCGATATACAGTATGATTAGGTATAGTATTGTTTATTCTCATTATCGTGAATTCTCATATCTTCGTGAACCTATGTTTGCTATCAATATTTTTTGCTCCTTTTTTTTTTGTGGTTCCTGTGAAACCTTTTACAGACGTAAACATTCAAGAGAAGCTCTTTACGCCAAAGAAATGGGTCAAAAAAGAATTACATTAAAAAAAAGTCACATTTTATCGAAAACCATCTTTTCCCCCCATAATTCATCAGTTGTTTTTTACATCACAACATTTATTTACACTTAGTGCCCATAATTTTGAAGTACAACACAGAAAATGCATCTGTGATAAGTGTAGAGACTGTGACCTTTAGGAATATCCTCATGTGTGACGTCATTTGACTACATTTGGAATGACTTGGTGTTTTTCGAGAATGATTCACGAAGTTACGGGAAATCGTCCGCTCAATATCTGGCAGTGATAAAATGTATTTCTAGGAATTACAAAAAAGTTTTTTTGATGGTGTTCCCTTAAAAGGCTACGTAGCCTCTTAAAGTATTTTTAGATTTCGCTCCAGAAATCAAAAAAGCATTGTGGGAATGTCAAGTGACTGGCACGTGACTAATGACGCTTAAATTCCATAACATAACAAACATGTAATTATTTTCCATAATGTCTTCTTCGGACGCTATGTTTGAAGCTTCGTCTGCGTATTTCGGGTATGTAAATGAGAGAGTTGCTCATGTAAAAATAGACCGTGTTTCCCGTCGGTGTCAACCTGGGCCGTAGTAAATCTCTAATTTCTCTTGTTGTTGGATGGTTTTCGACTATTGGGGTTTTATGAATGAAAATTAAAAGGCTTCGGGAGTATAAGGATGATTTTTTTGTATTTGTGTAAAATTTTCGTCCCAAAATCTGAAGGGCCACCTTTAAAGTTTAGATTCTAAATGAAAATCATCATGGGACCATTCTGACGAGGAGAAAAGAAACACACCGTTACAACAGCCTGCTACCGATCCTGCATGATAAAACCATTGATAAATTGAGCCCAACCTGAGACAAATCTACTTTACCTCTTCTATGCCAACAGGGTATACAGAGAAGTTGGAAACCATGCTGAGAGACCCATTTATCAAACTTGGCTACATCGCTTCCTTGTGTTCCAATCCTTTCCTGCTAATTTGAAAACATTTCAAGTTGTACTATTTGCGGTAGCTGGAAGATGGGATCCGGTTAACCGTCTTGCGTCATTGCTATGAATATTCATAGAAAATTGCTCGTGTGAATATATTATTGTTGTTGTTGTTTCTATAAAGGCGGCGATGGCAGGCGGGAAAAACAAGGTAGCAGAACACGGTTTTCAGCTAAACTCCCTACAGAACTTCCTCAAACAAAGGTCTATATAATCAGCCTGAAATTATAAAAAGCACTTAAATGCAACAGCTCAATCCTAATTCTTTAGATTTTATCGGTAAAGTATGTTTAACTTGTGAAATAGTGAAATCACTGATCAATACAGGCAAGTGGCATGGTCGGGAAAAAAACCCTAACAATACAGGATCTATGCCGTTCTAGACTGTATTCCAAAATGTCAAGCTAAATTGAAACTCAAAACAACACATAATCTAACGCAGTCAAATTCCCTTCCAAGTAGATATCTTAAATAGATGGATAAGATTAGGGGCAAATTCGGGTAGATTTGGGAAAGATATGGGTAGATTCAAGAGAGATTTGGGAAATATTTGGGTAGATACGGGAAAGAATTGGGAAAGATTTTGTAGATTTTAAAAGATTTGGGAATTTTGTGCCGCCGGAAAGATGTGGCCCGAAATGGTGTCTGTAGACAACAGACAGTTGATGACAATAGTTTTGCATTGAATTATCAGTGTATAATTCTTTCATTTTAAATGCAAAAAAAAAATTGCTTGGCAAAATAATGATTTTGTTTCCAAAATTTCAATACTTAAAACAAAATGGCTATGGTCCTCTCAAAAATTCAGGTGAGCGATCCAGCGCCATCTTGGCCTTGTTGTTTTTTTGTGAGGCAACACTGAGCTACCATTGCTTCTGAAACAGGAGTCTAACTGGTTTATTCAATTAGGCCATGATTCTTCACGACTTTCACATAGACAACTGATAGTACTGACATATCCAGAGTGTCGATTTGAGACACAAAAGCTGATCTGAACAATCTGGAAAATTCCTAACAAAATGGGTCACACAGGTGGGTGGGAATTCGGTTCAGAATCCGGCCTTCTGTCAACCGTTTTATTCAAAGAATTGCCCAATGTTGGTGTCTTTTGGCACGTATCGATTCTGCATGCCTGCCAGTATGCAAAAAACTACATATAAGCCTTAAGAGTACTCTTGAAAGATAACAGTGAAGACAATTTCTGACCCATGGTAGACCATGGTGCGTAATTAGGTCACAAAAACAAAATAGTCCTTTATGAAATAACACAGCCAAGCTCATTTTTTTCGAGAAATGATCAAACCAACATCAAAAACACCTTTTACACCTGTCATTTCATATTTTCAAATAAGGCAGAGTAACAAATGTGCTTGATATCAAATTTTGAAATGGAACTATTTTTGACTTTTGCCGGAATGTTTTGGAAGAAAGGGGGGCCCTATAAAAGTAAATTAATTTTCTAGGTTAAATTCAACTGCTTCTCTAAGTTAAATGATTACAAATATGCTTGTTATAAAATTAGCAAATAAAGCTTTTTTTGACTTCTGTCATAATGGTTTTGAAGACAGAGGGTGCCCTATTTAACTCGATTAATTTTCTGGATTAAACTCAACTGCTTCCCTAGCTCAATGGGCAAGGTGGCAGGGCCTAAAATATTTTTACACTTGGTCATTGGTAGACTGGGTTCGAACCTGAGCAATTATTACCTCTTTTCCACCTTTTTTCATCCACTCTTCCTAATTCTTAGTCATTTTATGCAAACGTAATTTATACAAATCATTAGAAATGTATAAAGATATTCTTTCTCTCTATTTATCAGCTTTCATTTATTTTCATAGGTTACTTACGCCAATGCATACGGCTTGCCAGGTTTGAGTTGGGAAGATGTCCCGAATCGACATGATATTGCTTGTGACCGTGATGACATATTCCAATCCCTAGAAAGGGGAAACAAAGCTTGACCAGACTCTGAAATCAAATTGTAATGAGGACCCAGAGATATATGGTATTTTGGCACAAGTGATTAAACATAAATTTGGGTTCTAGTTGTTGCATTGGTTTGTCCGTGCAATCTCTACAGTGACACAAACTTTGGCATTCTGATTTGAAGAGAATACGATTCAGACAAGATGTGTTTCGGTAAAATTTTCTTCCCACTAAGAAATCAAGAAAAATAGCATTATTAGTGCCTTTTGTCAAGTTCATGTTTTTGCACCTGTAAGTGCCATACTATGGGTAGGTCATCATCGCAACCAATTTTAGATTCTACTGTACGTCTTGTTGTTGCGTGAATTCTGAGGGTTCAACCATATCATCGCGGACACAAAAGACATATATAGATTTGCAACATTTGTCGCCTTGAGCCTAACAGCTGCATGCCGGTCAAAGCATAAAGCAACAGACAATTCCGTCTTTAAGCAGTACCATGCGACATTTATTGATAAGTCCTTTAAACCTTTCAGGCTATTCAAAAAGCAACATTGAACAAATTTCTCCTGACTGCACTGAGGGAAACTGCTCCTCTTTTCATTTTCATTATTCATTTATTTAATAATTAATGATTTATTAACTGTTTCTCTCACATATTTCCTGTCAAAACATACCATCAGTAAACACACAGTTTATTTTCTTAGTGTTCTCAATAACCTTATGCAAAGAAAAAAGGCACTTGAAAAATTTGCTTTGCTTTTTTGTTTTTTGCTAGGCAACAGGTACCATTGCTTCTGAAAAAGGAGTCTAACTGGTTTATTCAATTAGGCCATGATTGTTCACGACTTTTACATAGACAAATGATAGTATTGACATATCCAAAGTGTCAATTTGAGACACAGAAGCTGATCTGAACAATTTGGAAAATTGCTATCGAAACGGGTCACACAGTTGAGTGGGGGGGGGGGTCGGTTCAGAATCCGACCTTCTGTCACCCGTTTTATTCAGAGAATTGCCCAACGTTGGTGTCTTTTGGCACGTATCGATTCTGCATGCCTGCCAGTATGCAAAAAACTACATATAAGCCTTAAATGTACTCTTGAAAGATAACAGTGAAGATAATTTCTGACCCGTGGTAGACCATGGTTTGTAATAAGGTCACAAAAACAAAATAGTCCCTTATGAAATAACACAGCCATGCTCATTTTTTTCAAGAAATGATCAAACCAACATCAAAAACACCTTTTACACCTGTCATTTCATATTTTCAAATAAAGATTAAAGATAACAGTGAAAACAATTTCTGACCCGTGGTAGACCATGGTGCGTAATAAGGTCACAAAAACAAAATAGTCCCTTATGAAATAACACAGCCAAGCTCATTTTTTTCGGGAAATGATCAAACCAACATCAAAAACATCTTTTACACCTGTCATTTCATATTTTCAAGTAAGAAAGAGTAACAAATGTGCTTAATATCAAATTTTCAAATATAACTATTTTGACTTTTGCCGGAATGTTTTGGAAGAAAGGGGGCCCTAAAAAAATAAATTAATTTTCTAGGTTAAATTCAACTGCTTCTCTAAGTTAAAGGATTACAAATCTGCTTGTTATAAAATTAGCAAATAAAACTTTTTTTTTGACTTCTGTCATAATGTTTTCGAAGACAGAGGGAGCCCTATTTAAGTCGATTAATTTTCTGACAAGATGTGTTTCGGTAAAATTTTCTTCCCACTAAGAAATCAAGAAAAACGGCATTATTAGTGCCTTTTGTCAAGTTCATGTTTTCGCACCCTTAAATGCCATACTATGGGTAGGTCACCATCGAAACAAATTTTAGATTCTGCACTACGTCTTGTTGTTGCGTGAATTCTGAGGGTTCAACCATGCCATCGCGGACACAATAGACATATATAGATTTGCAACATTTTGTGGCCTTGAGCCTAACAGCTGTATGTCAGTCAAAGCATAATGCAACAGACAATTCCGTCTTTAAGCATTACCATGCTACATTTAGTAATAAGTCTTAAAACCTTTCAGGCTATTTCAAAAGCAATATTGAACAAATTTCCCCCTGACTGCACTGAGGGAAATCGCACCCATTTTCATTATTCATTTATTTAATAATTAATGATTTATTTACTGTTTCTCTCACATATTTCCTGTCAAAACATACCATCAGTAAACACTCAAATTATTTTCTTAGTGTTCTCAACTACCCTTGTGCAGAGAAAAAAGGCCCTTGAAAATTTGCTTTGCTTTTTGTTTTTTTTAAGGCAATAGAGCTCTACCATTGCTTCTGAAAAAGGAGTCTAATTGGTTTATTCAATTAGGCCATGATTCTTCACGACTTTTACATAGACAACTGATAGTATTGACATATCCAATGTGTCAATTTCAGACACAGAAGCTGATCTGAACAATTTGGGAAATTGCTATCGAAACGGGTCATACAGGTGGGTGGGGATCAGTTCAGAACCAGACCTTCTGTCACTCGTTTTATTCAAAGAATTGCCCAATGTTGGTGTCTTTTGGCACGTATCGATTCTGCATGCCTGCCAGTATGCAAAACACTACATGTAAGCCTTAAAAGTACTCTTGAAAGATAGCAGTGAAGACAATTTCTGACCCATGGTAGACCAAAGTGCGTAATTAGGTCACAAAAACAACATAGTCCCTTATGAAATAACACAGCCACGCTCATTTTTTTTCAAGAAATGATCAAACCAACATCAAAAACAGCTTTTACACCTGTCATTTCATATTTTCAAATAAGACAGAGTAACAAATGTGCTTGATATCAAATTTTAAAATGGAACTATTTTTGACTTTTGCCGGAATGATTTGGAAGATAGGGGGCCCTATAAAAGTAAATTAATTTTCTAGGTTAAATTCAACTGCTTCCTTAGTTAAATGATAACAAATCTGCTTGTAATAAAATTAGCAAATAAAACTTTTTTTGACTTCTGTCACAATATTTTTGAAGATAGAGGGGGGCCTATTTAAGTGGATTAATTTTCTGGATTAAATTCAACTGCTTCCCTAACTCAATGGGCAAGATGGCGGGGCCCAAAATAATTTTGCACTTGGTCATTGGTAGACTAGGTTCGAACCTGAGCAATTATTACCTCTTTTCCACATTTTTTTCATCCAATCTTCCTAATTCTTAGTAATTTTATGCAAACGTAATTTATACAAATCATAAGAAATGTGTGAAGATATTCTTTCTCTCTATTTATCAGCTTTCATTTATTTTCATTGCTTTCTCATGCCAACGCATACAGCTTGCCAGGCTTGAGTTGGGAAGATGTCCCGAATCGACATGATATTGCTTGTGACCGTGATGACATATTTCAATCCCTAGAACGGGGAAACAAAGCTTGACCAGACTCTGAAATCAAATTGTAATGAGGACCCAAAGATATATGGTATTTTGGCACAAGCGATTAAACGTAATTCTGGGTTTTTGTTGTCGCATTGGTCCGTCCGTGCACACTCTACAGTGACACAAACTTTGGCATTCTGATTTGAAGAGAATACGATTCAGACAAGATGTGTTTTGGTAGAATTTTCTTCCCACTAAGAAATCAAGAAAAATAGCATTATTAGTGCCTTTTGTCAAGTTCACCTTTTCACAACCGTAAGTGCCATGCTAAGGGTAGGTTATCATCGAAACCAATTTTCGATTCAGCTCTACGTCTTGTTGTTGCGTGAATTTTGAGGGTTCAACCGTATCATTGCGGACACAAAAGACATATACAGATTTGCAACATTTTGTGGCCTTGAATCCAACAGTTGCATGCCGGTCAAAGCATAAAGCAACAGACAATTCCGTCTTTAAGCATTACCATGCGACATTTTTTGATAAGTCCTTTAAACCTTTCGGGCTATTCAAAAAGCAACATTGAACAAATTTCTCCGTGACTGCACTGAGGGAAACTGCTCCTCTTTTCATTTTCATTGTTCATTTATTCAATAATTAATGATTTATTTACTGTTTCTCTCGCGTATTTCCTGTCAAAACATACCATCAGTAAACACTCAGTTTATTTTCTTAGTGTTCTCAACAACTTTATGCAAAGAAAAAAGGCACTTGAAAAATTTGCTTTCCCTTTTTTTTTTTTGGTTGTTGTTAGGCAACAGGTACCATTGCTTCTGAAAAAGGAGTCTAACTGGTTTATTCAATTAGGTCATGATTGTTCACAACTTTTACATAGACAACTGATAGTATTGACATATCCAAAGTGTCAATTTGAGACACAGAAGCTGATCTGAACAATTTGGGAAATTGCCATCGAAACGGGTCACAAAGGTGGGGTTTGGGGGTCGTTTCAGAACCCGACCTTCCGTCACCCGTTTTATTTATAGATTGGTTACCTCCCCTAATACAGCACGTGTTTAGGGATCGTTAAAGTTCTAAAAATGGGCAGACTTTTGCCCGTCTACGTTTAGATTAATAGCAGGTCATTCTTCACTCTTGTTGTCTCTTATGCATAACAAAACGCAAATTGAAGTAATTTTTGCAAGTGAAGTTATTTATAAATTTTGATAATCTGTAAAGTACACGTGTTCAGATACTTCTGTAACGTTTAAAGATTTGTTCACCCATCCAGGTACCAACCATAATGCACGCTGCTTAACCCTTTACCAAACGACATTTTAGACCAGTCAAGGTCGAAAGCGTCGATAGATGACAGATTAAATGACTAAGAAACTAAATTTCTGCCTTTTCAGGGTGGAAAACATTGTAAGGAAGAAATGGTTATCAGCATTTTCTCCTTTTCCCACAATGTTTTCAAAAGCCTGCTCTTTCAGTGGTGTTGAAATTCGGGATTATTGGTGAAGAGTTATTTTGCAAGGAGAGAAATATACCAAACTGCATCGTTGCAGAGATCTTATATCTATACACGATCCCTGATCGTTGTAAAAACTAGACCCAGCAGCAAGGCAGGTTTCAAGTACTTATATAGGCTGTAAGAATTGACCTGGCACGGGTGGCTAACCTTTGACATGAGTCGACAAGCTTAATTTTCATTTAAGTGACCTCGTGCATATAGGGCGATACAGGGCCATCATGGCCCTCTTGTTAGGACAACTTACCTCATGGCACACATCATGGGATTAACTAAAACACAGACACCAAAAACAAGAAAGACGGGGAAACGCGGCCGATATGAGAGAGGGTAAACACAAACGACATTTTGAAAGCATACGAAACTGAAATAATTTTTGTAAATTGGATAATGGACAGTGATTAAATATAGATCTTATTTCTTTTAAAGATACATCTTTACAGTCAGAGAGTAAAACGCTGAGAGGAAAACGCTGTTAACACTTTACAGTGTGTAGAATCTAGTTAGGTGTGTAAACGCAGATAAAAAATTGATATAAGGTGTATGGGATAAAGAAAAGCAAGGGATTTGTCTTCGATTAAAACCAGAAACTGTGGTTGTAATGTCTAAGGATAGCCTCCAGAGAATGAAATGCATTTTCTATCCGTCGTAATCTGTGCAACCTTGCAACCGTCAGGGACAACATTTTGCATGAAGATACAAGAATGATAATAGGTTCATACAATAAAGGTAAAATTGGTTAAAAAACTGGATGAAAATAAGTAAAGATGTATCCTTAACTTTTTGTTATTATCACCACTTTTCGATGATCAAATTCAGTTAAGGATGGAATTTATAGGTTATATGTTATTAATTCTAAATTGCTATACTGTTCAAGTGTTTACAAATGCAATTCAATTTGATATTGTAAAACGAAAACAAGAGAAATAGCTAGAGGAAGTAAAAAAAAAAAACAGGGAAAAAAATGCTTGCAATTTTGGAATAATGAAGAAAAAGCGGAAAAAAAAAAAACATATATAAAGGACATAAATAACTTACAAACTAAACTGAAAACTATATGTAGTAGACGATGAATGTTCAGTTTGGCAAGTATGTTTTATTTTCTTTACTTGGTCTAAGGGGGAAAATCGTGCTGTCTCGAATTGGAAGAAAGTGAGATTGATATCCCTTCATTATTATGCTACCATCACGCTTTTCTATGAGTGCACAACGCAAGTATTCAGATTTGGAATTGAAATAATGAAAAACTTGTTGTTTGGCCTCGAAATATTTCATTCATAAGAAAAGTGTGGAAAATTTGGGGGAAAATGAGCTAAAAAATGTTGGCAGAACAGTAAATGCCGCTGGCCGAAGGCTTCTCACAGTGTGTGATTCTGTGTTTGTGTTTTGTGATTTAGTTTAAGTGGGAATGGAGCAGAGGTTTACCACTCAAGTTCATCTCGGTCAAATGATAAATGATTTGGGGAAAAAAAAAAAGCCCAAGTGACCACTTGCTGAGGCCCTGATTGAAATTATTTTAGGACTGCATGATGCACATCTCTTATAAGAGCTAAACCGTTTCTGCATTAAAAATGTTTATGGCATGAGATATTTTGATACTTAACCCATTAGTTGCAGTCTCAAAGTGAATTAGATATGAGAACAGGTGAAAATTAAACGAAAAAGCCATAATTGTAAAGTTTAATACGAAGCTATTCACAGTCTGCATCAGTATAAGGGAAATAACTCTATTGAAGTTTATGCTGGGTATATCTTAAGTTGCTTCCCTTCGACCATAAATATCTAAGTTTGTTTCTCCAACACTGCATTTCAGATTAAAACATACTTGTATTTAGAATGTACATCAGATTGGCTAAAAAAATGTAACCCATTACCGGACGATTCTGTGTTTGAAAATTTTGAAGAAGTATGGACAGTAAAGGAGAAAATCCTGCTAAACCTTGATGGTTACACTTACCGTCGGGTGTCCCTAAATTTACACAGGTTGGTCCTTGGGTATTCTTACATTCATTACTATTCAGAACACCTTGTCCCTATGAGTTTACTGCACTTTAAGAACGTCTATCATAAAAGATGACCAGCTAATAAGTATTCATGATTTCCAGAATACTTAATTGGTTACAAAAAAAAATTCTGCATTAACAGATCACTAAAGTCAATAACTTTAGTCAAATTAGATGTCAGTTAACAGGCATCATTTGAAAATTTGTTATATCAAATCTAATGTGTCTTCTAGTTCAATCAATTTGATTTAAATTTAGACCAGACAAGTAAGTTCTGGCTTTTCCAAGACATTACATTATATAATACCGTATGTTTGATGAAACACAAACAAAATATCTGTTGTAACCGAAATATCAGTTTTAATATCGACCTCTACTGGGTTTTTGATGCCAGATTTTCTAAGTGCAAGGAAAAAAGCATGAGTCTTACAATAAACAGATCTTGGTATACTTGAAGGTGTGTGTTTGATTCCCTTTCATAGCCAACTAAAAATTACCATTCTGATGAGACATTGAACCTTGGTCCCATGCGAAGGTGCTATACACCAAGGATCATAAAGAACCGGGTATAACTTACGATAGATTTCCTCCTAGATCTTACACTATCCCCCCAATAACATAACTTACAGCCTTCTGCATCATCACCCATATGGGTAACCAGTGGCAACTGTAATTAAATGCAAAATCAAATGAAATTCCCCATACGGTGCATAGTGATTGATTAGCTAGTAACTGTGTTAGTTATCACTTACGGTAGTTTTAAAATGGGTATTTATTGTGATCACTTGGTTCACCAAGGATAGCAGATGTGGTAGTAGCTGCGACCTATGTGAAAGGTCACAATGCTGACTGTAATACATGCAGGAAGTCAGTTTTTTCAACATACAACCTGATGATAGATTACCGGTAACACACTATGTGAAATATTCAAATCCTTTCATTAGTGACATTAGACGTTTTATAAATCTGAAAATTTTTTATATCAACACTTTCCATCTTGTTATTCTCACAACAGAAATTTTGTGGTTTGGATTAAGATCAGAATATACAACCCGATCCTAATTCACTAAATATAGTTGCATGCATGATAAGGCTGTGAAGAACATGCAAACCATTCAAGATTAGACTATACATAACTTATTGCCTGATCACAGACTAACACACCTCAATATTTACAAGTGTTTTCAAATGTAGCATAAGTTCAACTTCCAACACCATCTGCCATTTTCTCTCAACAACCTAAATTTTGTGGTGCAGATCAAGATCAGGATGAACACAATCCAATATTTACAAATCCTTAAAAGAACATATCCATGGTCTAATCCTAGATCAGCTCTAATAATGGGATTTGTCTTCAAAAGAGAACATTGTGAAAAAAATACAACAGAAAGTTGGTTGCCAGAATTTTCTCCATTTTTCTCACAATGTTTTCAAGTGTTTCTTCTTTTGGGTCATTAGAACAATGGATTGTTTAGTATATAGTGAGGGTTTACTCTTTCGTTGGAGTGAAAAAGTGTTTTTACCTCCTTTTCTTCTGCCAATGTAATGTTTTGTCTAGCTACAGACTTTTGAAGACATTCTAGCTCAAAATAGACACCTTGTCTGTAAATGGGACTTTTTGTGCTGAACATTCATGAAATGTTAAAACACTAGCGGAGTGTAAAAATAAGTTTAAAAATAAGTTATCAAATTGTTCTGCACCTCTTGAAATGGTATCAAAAAAGTTAAACAACTACCATATTTTCCGGACAATAGGCCGCGGCCTTTCTTTTAAAAACTAGAGGCCCTTGAGGGCCTGAAATCGCTCTACTGGCAGTGATTTTGCTTTTTTGCTAGCATACATTATGAATTCATGATGCAAACAGAAAAAACACAAAAATGTGTTCTTGCAACTGGGCTTGAACCCACTAAGACAGCGTAAGTAGGCATGGTGAATTGAACAAACAATGGAAAAAAAAATGAAGTGCAATTTCTTAAAACTAATTGTTTGGAATCCAGCCAAATTTGATAGGCTTTCAGAACACCTTTGTATTCAACAATCCTACCAAATTTCAAAGAAATGTGACTAATAATGTGGATTTTGTTGAGTAAACGATACTAAATCATCAAATGGCTGCTTTGCCTGAATGGTTTACTAGATTTTCTTCACTTTTAATAGAGTTCAATCCCTTAATGAATCGAATAATCTTTGCAAGTTTCATAAGATTTGGATCAACACTGTTGACTTCATTGCATAAACAAAAAATGGAAATTTTCAACTTTGAATGGCTACTTTTCCCATACTGATTGTCAGATTTTTTTCAAAATCAATAGGGTTCAAGCTGTTTATGATACAAAGCAACTGTACAAGTTTCATAAAAATCCAACCACAAGGCTGACTTCATCGCGTAAACAAGAAATGGAAATTTTCAACTTGAAATGGCTACTTTTCCCATACTGTTTGTTGGATTTTTTTCAAAATCAATAGGGTTGAAGTTATTGATGAGAAAAACAAACTATGCAAGTTTCACAGAAATCTGACCACAAATGCAGACTTTATCATGTAAACAAGAAATGGAAACTTTCAACTTGAAATGGCTACTTTTCCCATACTGTTTGTTGGACTTTTTCCAAATTCAATAGGCTTAAAGCTATTGATAAGATAAACAAACTGTTCAAGTTTCATGGAAATTTGACCACAAATGCAGACTTTATCGCGAAAACAAGAAATGGGAATTTTGAACTTGAGATGGCTACTTTTCCCATACTGTTTGTTGGATTTTTTTCAAAATCAATAGGATTCAAGCTATTGATGAGATAGACAAACTGTGCAAGTTTCACAGAAATCTGACTACAAATGCAGACTTTATTGCGTAAACAAGAAATGGGAATTTTGAACTTGAAATGGCTACTTTTCCCATACTGTTCGTTGGATTTTTTTCAAAATCATTAGGCTTGAAGCTATTCATGAGATAAACAAACTGTGCAAGTTTCACGAAAATCTGATCACAAATGAAGACTTTATTGCGTAAACAAGAAAAAGACTAACGGAAGGACAGACAGATGACAGAAACCACGCCATGACATAAGCTCTGCTGGCTTTCAGCCAGTAGAGCTAAAAATGGAAATTTTCAAGGGTGTGGCCTATAAGACAAAGTGGCTTATGTTAACTTTATTTTTCTAATTGATCTTTTAGTGTGGCCCATAAACTTTTGAAAATTAAGGAGAGCAGTCTACGATTAGCCACGTGGAGTGTTAGAAAAATAAATCCGCTTGCAAACTTACGAAAGTGTTAAAAACTCCTGACCACCCTTGATTTTCACACCTTCTGATTGACAATGTCGGATGGAACCAATCAGTGGTTAACTTCCAATGTAGTTAAAGGCATTGTTTGGTATGTACCGCCATTTAATCAATCGAAACGACAATCTGACAATGTCTAATTTCCTTAAAACATTCGACAAGGGATGAATGAATGATGTCAGTTTCAAGTCCTCTTAGTGATTTGATCTGCAAAAGGGGCAATCACTTCAATGGAATGAAAAAATGCAAAATACAAAAACAATGGATTAATTTGTTTCATGTGTTTATTATAATACATATGCCGGTAAGTATACATGTCTACTGATGGATGACATTGTACACTAACCAAGCATGTCAGCCGCAGCCTATGTGTGGGAGCGTCCTATACGACATTTTTTATTTCTAAAATGGTTAAAATGAAAGGGTTCGGCCTATACAGTGCAGCGGCTTATTGTCCAGAAAATACGGTATTGTTATTGCACATGTGTAATATACCTTTTTGAGTAATCGTTGAGAGAGAAGTATGATGCATGCATACTGAAATAATATTTTATTGTAATCTGTTTCAAACAAATTGCAGATGCCACTATTATAACGTTATTACACCATACTTCTCTCCTCTGAACATAAATCTTGTCGAAGTAAGACTGGAGCAGCTGCAACTTGTTTTCCAGGCGGGATTCTGCCCTGTTGGAAACTTCAGGAGATAACGTGAGCGGTTATGAGACTCAAAAACTCAAACTGTCACATAATTCATGCACACCATTGTCCTTCATAACAACAGATAAAACCTTCCACCATATTTGATACTGATCCTGGACAGAATTATGTCTGTCTTTAATCTTTTACTAAACGACAAAATTTTGGAATGGTTAAAATTGCAAGCTTTTGCAGATGCCAAATTAAATGTGTCTCAAACGATGAAATTTGTCACAGAAAGGATAGAAAACATTGTGGGAAAAGCAGAAAATGTTGGTTACCAGCATTTTCTTCTTTTCCCATAAATTTTTTCAAATGCTCTCCTTCTTAGGGTTGTTTCCATGGTTGTTTGGTAAAGGGATAAATGAAAGTTTTAGCCAAGAAAAATTTCCTTTGTAGTTTTAAAACAGAAATCATAGCACTTTGTTACATGCTGTCTGATTGGTGTATATTACAAGCAGTAGCTGCCTTTGATAAATTGAGTGTTGCCTGCTGTCTATTGGACGGTTACAGGAGATACATCAGGTACCAGTTTATAACACATGCTTTTGTTCTTGATTTGAACAACTACAGGGACTAGTAACTCTCTAAGAGTTTGACAATTTGGGTAGTTTACAGGGAATTTCATCATCTGACTCAGACTCTGACAAACTATCATCGCTGACATCCGTTGTGTGGGTCTCTATTTTCTCGATCTTCATTTTTATTGGAGATTGATAGCTGACATACTCGAAGATTTTTGTCTGAAATTGAAATTAGACAAGATGTTGCCTTATGATAACCATTACTGTACAAGCTGATTTTTCAGCAATCCTACACAATCAGTTGTTGCAAAAGGAAAAATTCTAATATGAGGAAAAGATTATTTTCCACTGTAGAAACATTCAGGATGAGGGACAAATGTTTGTAACAAGCATTAAGCCACTGCTCTTTTACACAATTTTTTTTAAAGCCAGCAACTTTTGGATTCTTGAAAGTCATATTTGTAAATAAATAACTCTACTTGTGCAGATAATTATGATTTTGACTGCACTGAATGCTTTTCATGGATTTTTTAAAGGAATAGAAAAGATCAATAGATGATTCAATCTTACTATTTTTTTTTCTATTTTACAACCTTTTTTGAGAAGGCTTTGGAAAACACTGTGGGAAAAGGAGAAAATACTGGTCACAAGCATTTTCTCCATTTTCCACAATGTTTCTCACCCTTTAACCTGTTACCAAATGAAAAATACTAGACTCTTTGAAATTTACAGGATCTTCAGATGACAAGTTCAAAATTGATACAAATGTACTTATATTCTCTGATAGGAGAGAATACAGAGTGGGAAAAGCAGAAAATGCAGGTTACCAGCACTTTCTCTGTTTCCAACAATGTTTTCAAAGGTCCTCTTCCTCATAGTGATCAAAACTTGGGATTGTGTGGTAAAGGATTAAAAGACAAATCTCATCTTTTCAAACACATGTATTTTGATGCATTACCGGTATTATGTTTTCATTATAGGCACATCTATAATCATCACACCTGATACAGGTATAACATCAGTTCAAATCACTGAAGGACGTTTAAGTACTTCATTATGGGGATGGACAAATTCAAGATAAAAATTCTTACTGACCTGTTTGCCTTTAAATGTTTGAATATCCAATGCCCAGCTGCTCGTCACTCTTACTAATATGTCTTTAACCTGTAACAATATATATATCTATTGTATCAAAGGAATGTCATGATAAGTTTGTTCATTTCTATTATGTTTATCACTTTTAACAGGATATTAGGCTGAGATCAGGGTCTGAACAATTTCCAAACCATGCTAAGTTACATTCTTCTTCTTCAGAGTTCTCTGTATGGTGTTTAATGCAGTTTTCAACATAATTTCAGTTCTATCCAGGTGGCAAGAGCACCTGCCATGGTCTCTTGGACTTTTTATTACCAGTTCTTCATACAATATTTCTCTGATTGCCTTACCGGGGCCTGGCTCATGACAATGTACCTGATTGTCTAATAAAGGAATACAAACATTCATGACAAATCTAACTCTTTACTAAACAATTTTGACTTTTAATGCTTCTGAGAGAGAAGGTTTTTAAAAATATTAAGTGAAGGGAAGAAAATGCTGCTAAATAGCATTTTCTCCTTTTCCGACAATGTTTGCTATCATCTCAGAGACAACTTCCGTTATTTTATCAACGTTTAATTTGTTGTCAGCAAATTGTGTCTACAAACAGAAAGACAACCTGGTCCGAGTATGAGACCTTTCCCACTTGGTCAGGATTTATATAAATGGGCAATGCTGTCTGAAAAGGGGGTTTAATGCAGCTGCAAAAAGTATCAACCCACGTCAACCTGCGCAGTTGGCACAGGCTGGCATGGGTCAAAACTTGTTGCTATTTGTAATTTCTCTCTGTGTCAAAGGACTGTTTCACCTCATGATTCAGACGGCTGTTAGATAAACTGGGTCTTATTAATCCATAATTATGTGATGATTAATTTTTTTTACAATGCATTACAAAGATGCAAACCTTTGCCAGAGACCTGCTCAAATATAATTGAATATTGCTACATTTAAACAGGTCAGATATATTTACACAGCAATCACAAACCTTTGTTCTATTCATCTGAGCAACATTGTCCTTTAAGCGTAATTTCTTTACAAGATCTATCAGCACTTTCAGCTCCTCCTGGAAAAAATCATAGGAAGTATCTTTTAAGATTTAATTCTTTCAGACATATTGTAAACACTTGAGCCATTCTCTAACCAAAGGGGATTTAACTCTTTACCAAATGACAAAATTTTAGACTTGTCCAAATTGAAAGCAATTGCAGACGACAAAATAAACTTGACTCAAAAATTGAAAATTTACTTTAGAAGAGTAGAAAACATTGTGGGAAAAGGAGAAAAGGCTGGTTACCAGCATTTTCTCCTTTTCCCACAATGTTTTCAGAAGGCTTCTTCCTCTGGGTCGTAAAAACCAGGGATTGATTGGTAAAGGGTTAATGCATCTCCATGCTGTATTATACAAAGCAAATTATCCCATAATTATAGATCCAGTAAGTCCATTTTGTCTAACAATCAACTGAACCGGTTCTTCTTCTTGCAGAAGATTGACCTATAGCAAAAAGTCTGAACTACACAGGCTGACCTTGGTCAATACTTTTTGCAAATGCATATTGCAAACCCCCTTCTCACAGAGCATGGCTCATTTTCTTAAGACAAATTAATGACAAATTATGACAATTTAACTTGAAATGCATAATGCATCCTGCCTTTAAAATTGTCGAATAGGGTGGCAAAAGGGGAAAAATGCTGGTTATTGGCATTCTGTTCTTGTCCTATAGTATTTTCAATCGATTTCTACCTCAAGGTCGTTAAAATAAAGATTACTCGGTAAATGTTTATAAATGGAGATGCAAAGCATGATCAGCCTGCAAAAATGTTCAGTCTTTGTATGGTATTTAACACAGTTTTCAACATCATCAACATTATTTCAATCATACAGTAGTAGCAACTGCATGTGTCCATGCTTTACAAGAGTTTCTTTAACCAATACTTTGTGCAAAACACTTTTAGATTTGGGTAGAGAGAAAAACGGGGAAAGAGAGATACATAGAGAGAGAGACGGTTCTTGATCTTTGAGATCTAAACCATTCTTAACTCATAGTTCTCCAAATAAACCTAACAGATATAATCAGTCTAGAGACATGATCTGACAAATTGCAATTTCAAGGCTGTTTTTGTCAAGAGTATATCGGCCAAACGGTCAGTGTACATCAAATATCAGACTGCATGTTTTGTGCAGTCTGATCTTGATCTACATTGCCCGCATAGACAACTCAAGTTGTGAAAGGGGCTTTTAGGGTTAGTAACTTTCTTAATATAATTCTAAGAAATTTCTAAATTTCAAAGTAGCTCAAATTCTGATTGTCTAAACTGCTTTTGTTACCGTATTTTCTAAAAGCTAGAATAAGGTTAAGAAAGTAACTAAGAATGGTTGATGAAACCCAGCTCTGATCCATTTTGTGATTTCCTACCCTATCTGTTGAAGTAAGACTGTAGTTTGAAGCCACACAGTAATCTAGGAGAGTAATAACACTGGACAGTTTATATAAATCTTCAAACAACAGGGTGCTCATTGCTGGAATAAACTGGTACAAGTCTTTTATCTGTTAAGAGATAGAAAATTGAACTATTGGCAGAGGTCCAGATTAACATGGGTCAATAAATCCAAAAAAATTTACCTTTTCTTCACTAATGACTTAAAGAGTGTTACAGAGATTTGTCACAGTGAGATGATTATAATGAGTATCCACAACATAGGTTTATTTCTTTACTAAATGACAAAATATTAACATGGTACAAATTGAAAGCATCTGCAGAAGACAATGTCACTTGAAACATAAAAATTGTCTTTAAAAGGGTAGAAAACATTATGGGAAAAGGGTAGAAAACATTCTGGGAAGAGGAGAAAATGCTGGTTAGCAGCATTTCATCCCTTTTCCACAATGTTTTTAAAAGCTTTCTTCCTCAGAATCGTTAAAAGTCAGGATTGGGTGGTAATAGTTTCAGGCAACACATACATAAATATTTGTCTTTGAAGCCCATATAATCCCTTTTTATGCACCTTTGTATCAGCAAGCAACTATCAACCATTATTAAATCTGCTTGTTTTTGTGTTTTTCATTTTTTTTTTCAGTCATACCACTGCATCACACATTGCTGTTGCTACTTTTACCAGCACTTTGCACAGTACTCTTCCCAAGCCACTTCCTGCTTTCCCACATAAATATCATCAAAACAGTGTTCAGCAGAGAAAAAGGAATGAATTATTTCCTAATGATGAGCATCAATTCCTAGTGTCTGGCCATGCTGGGATTGCATGTGAATCAAAGTACGTAAAAGCCATCAGATCAACTGATTACCCCCTCAACATTTTTGCAGCAAAAATTGTTGCTTTTCCAACAATGTTTTCCATACTGTTGAAAAATCTTCCCTTTCAATCAAATTTTGTTGACTGTTTACTATTTAATAGTTTTTGGAAGGTCATAGTACATGTAATCAGTTCACTCTACAGTAAAAGACAAATTTTAGGCTTGACAAATGAATGAATGAATGAGTGAATGAATGAATGTTGTTTTATGGTGCATCAACAGCTTTGGTTAGTTAGCACACATGTCTGTATTAAATGATGGTTAAAATGGACGTTTTTTAGCAAAAAAGATTTGAACAAAATGATAACAATAACTAGAGGGCCATGGTGGCCCTGAAGTCACTCACCTGAACCTTTTGACCATACATGACCCATTTCCAATCTCTTCCGAGATATAATGACAAACATTTTGACAAACTTTCAATAGTATTGGACTTAAAATATGGCCTCTAGAGTGTACACAAGCTATTTCTAGAATTTGTCTCAGAGACCTACTTTTTCAGCTCAACATTGCCTATTTTCAAACTTACAGAAATTATCCAGACAAACACTCTGATCACCTTTTATGAGTATTTGAAAGAAAATGTGGCCTGTAGAGTGTACATAAAGTTTTTCTGAGATTTGACACAGTTTTTGATCCAACATGACCCATTTTCAAACACATCCAGGATATCATCAAGACAAACATTCTGATCCAGTTTCAAGAGTATTGGACTGAAAATGTGGCCTATAGAGCATATACCCTATTTCCCTTAAGTATTCGGACGGGAAAAAATAATTATATATTTTGGTGTCCGAAAATTTACAAAAATAATTGTCTTAATGTCCGAAAATTTAGGGATGAATTGATGATGGAAATCTCTATCCGAAAACTTCGGTTCCTAACGCACTGTATCAATGAACATTTTAATTATTAACAATGCATTATCTACAGTTTTGCGGTGTCAATTAACAGTAAGTATGACAAATAATACCTGTCAATCACGGTAGTTCCCAATTAAAAGTTTAATGACAGTATGAATGTTTGCAAATGTTTTTCTCACTGAAATACGCTTTAATTATTTCCCCTACACAATCCAAGATCAAAGAGGATGACGTAGTATGCCGCCGAATGTTTGATCAAGTACCGCACATACTCGCTTGTTAGTAATTTGATTGGTTGGATTAGTGATAACCAATCATTTACTCTTGTGACTATGTCAAATTATTTAATTGATAATAAATATTTATTTGAAATAAATTGCTTTTTCAATTTCATATCTCTTCATACCACCTCAATATTTTCGGTTTGTTTCCCATGTCACATCATTCTTTCAACTGTGAAAGTAAAAAAAAAAAATCAGTTATATCCCCTTAGTTCTACATATAACCACGTCTACCTGATCACCCAAGACAGCCAATCTGTACACAAGATGAATACTGAAAAAGTCGTTGACAGCCAAGGTCTCTTGTATTAGGGTCGGTATTACATGATCCACGGTGTAATACAAGGGCAATTTCCACTCTTCATTCAGTCAGATCTTAGTCATCAAGACAAAGATTTTGACCAATTTTCAAGAGTATTGGACTAAAAATATGGCCTCTAGAGTGTACACAAAGTTTTTCTAAGATTTAACCTAGTGGCCTAGTTTTTGACCCAACATGACCCATTTTAGAACTCACCCCAGATATCATCAAGACAAACATTCTGACCAACTTTCATGAGTATTGTATTAAAAATGTGGCCTCCAGAGCGCACACAAGGTTTTTCAAAGATTTTATTAGTGACCTAGTTTTAGAACCGACTTGACCCATTTTCAAACTCGTCCAAGATATCATCAAAACAAAAATTCTGACCAACAATCAAAAGAATTGGACTGAAAATCTAGAGCGTACACAAGGTTTTTCCTAAATTTGATCTAGTGACCTAGTTTTGACCTGACATGACCCATTTTCAAACTCATCCGAGATGTTATCAAGACATACATTCTGACCAAGTTTCAAGAGTATTGGATTGAAAATGTAGCCTCTACAGCATACACAAGGTAAAAGTTTATGACGGATGACGGACGATGCATGACAGACGACACATGACCAATGCCGGACACAGCAGGATCACAAAAGCTCACCTTGAGCACTTCGTGCCTAGGTGTGCTGAAAAGAATTGAACTAATACGGATCAAAATTGAAAGCATTTTATATATGACAAATTAAGTAAGGCTCAAATTATGAAATTGGTCTCAGAAAGTGTAAAAGAACATTGTGGGAAAAGGAGGACAAGAGGGCCATGATGGCCCTGAAGTCGCTCACCTGAGCCTTTTGATCAAACATGACCCATTTCCAATCTCTTCCGAGATATTAAGACAAACACTCTGACAAATACTCATTAGTATTGGGCTTACAAATATGGCCTCTACAGTGCACACAAGCTTTTTCTAGATTTTGTCTCAGCGGCCTACTTGACATGTAGAAATTATCCAGACACACATTCCAACAGACTTTCATGAGTATTTGAGAGAAAATGTGGCCTGAAGGGTGTATAAAAGGTTTTTCTGAGATTTGACCTAGTGACCTAGTTTTTTATCCAACATGACCCATATTCATACTAGTCTAACATATTATCAAGACAAACATTCAAAGCAAATTTCAAGATTATTGGACTGAAAATGTGGCCTCTAGAGCGTACACACAGTTTTTCAAGGATGAAACTTGGTGACCTAGTTTTTATTCCAAGTGACCCATTTTCAAACTCATGCAAGATATCAAGACAAACATTCTAACAAAAGTTTAAAGAATATTGGACTGTAATTATAGTACAAAAAGTTTTTCCGAGATTTGACCTTGTGACCTAGTTTTTTATCCAACATGACCCATTTTCATACTAGTCTAAGAAATTATCAAGACAAACATTCTGACCGAATTTCAAGATTATTAGACTAAAAATGTGGCCTCTAGTGCTTACATAACGTTTTTCTAAGATTTGACCTGGTGACCTAGTTTATGACCTGACATGACCCATTTTCAAACTCATCCAAGCTATCATCATGACAAACATTCTGACCAACTTTAAAGACCATTGGACTGAAAGTTTTTAAAAAATTTGACCTAGTGACCTAGTTTTTGACCCCACATCGCCCACTTTCGAACTCGTCTGTGATATTATCAAGACAAACATTCTGACCATATTTTAAGAGTATTGGACAGAAGATGTGGCTTCTGGAACATACACAAGGTTTTTTTAAGACTTAACCTAGTGACCTAGTTTTTGAACCAACATGGCCCATTTTCAAATTTGTCAGAGATATCATCAAGACAAAATTCTGACCAACTTTCAAGAGTTTTGGACTGAAAATGTGGCCTCTAGAGCGTACACAAGGTTTTTCTAAGTTTTGACCTGGTGACCTAGTTTTTGACCCGACATGGTCCATTTTCGAACTCGTCCGAGATATCATCAAGACAAACATTCTGACCAACTTTCAAGAGTTTTGGACTGAAAATGTGGCCTCTAGAGCGTACACAAGGTTATTCTAAGATTAGACTTGGTGACCTAGTTTTTGACCCGACATGGCCCATTTTCAAACTTGTTCGAGATATCAAGACAAACATTCTGACCAACTTTCAGAAGTACTGGACTTAAAATATGGCCTCTAGAGCGTACACAAGGTTTTTCTAAGATTTGACCTGGTGACCTAGTTTTTGACCCGACATGGCCCATTTTCACACTCGTTCGAGATATCATCAAGACAAACATTCTGACCAACTTTCAGGAGTATTGGACAGAAAATGTGGCCAGTAAAGCGTACACAAGGTTTTTCTAAGATTTGACTTAGTGACCTAGTTTTTGACCCGACATGACCCATTTTCGAACTTGTCCGAGATATCATCAAGACAAACATTCTGACCAACTTTCACAAGTATCAGACTGAAAATGTGGCCTCTAGAGCGTAAACAAGGTAAAAGGTGACGACGGATGACGCACGACAGACGCCGGACACAGCACGATCACAATAGCTCACCATGAGCTCTTCGTGCTCAGGTGAGCTAAAAAGCTGATTATCAGAATTTTCTGCTTTCCCATATTATTCTTAAAAACCATTTTCCTCATTTCCTCAGTCCTGCTTTCCTCAGTGCTGCATTATTTGGTTAAAGGTTTGATGAAATACAGCTAAAATAGCAAAAACACTAATTTTTTCAAACCTTTAAATCATGTAATTCAGAATCAGAAACTTCCATGTTCTTCAGTAAATACAAAAGCATAAGATAGGACAATCGTCTCCGCACATACATCCCTCTATGACCTTCAGGAAGCAGTTTACATACATATGTCATGTCATGATGGTGTGAGGATATCTTTATAAGTAGGTGACACAAGGGTATTCTCTGAAAAATAACAGGACACTCATATGAGATTATGGTCTGTACAATTCACCAACCATGCTAAATGGCATTCTTATTCTTGCAAAGTCTCTGTTTTGAGTCTTCAACATTATTTCAGCTATTTGCAGTGGCCAGTGCACCTATCCATACTTTTCTGGAGTTTCTTTTACAAGTACTTCAAAAGCCATTCCCAAGTTTCCCATGTAAACATGTCTGAAACAGTGATCATGGGTGAGAAAGGAATGGATTCTGTTGCAATGACTATCATTAAATCCTTGGAAAGAAATTAGCCAAGCTGGAGATTTGACCCAGTGACCTGGTTTCAAACCCTGTACTCTATCATATGAGCTACTGGTCTCAGAGTGACACGACTTCTGATTGGCTTAAATGATCTGCCTGTTTGAGTAATTGTATTCTCTCCTTTTCTCAGGATACCAGTATATCCGGAACTGTCCCCCGTTTGGATGCAAATAGTCACTCTTATGCATATTTGAGTTATTTCTATACATAAGCCTAAGCCCTCATTTTAAAAATGAATCTAGATCTATGTAATACAAAAGAGCCATGATGGCTGTGGATCACTCATATGACCCAGATTGTACAAGATACCAAAAATAGCAAACTACAGAACAACTCTTTACCTCCTGTTCCCAGTCTGTTTCTGTATAGCTCTGCATTATCATGTCAATAGAATTATGCAAACTACTTAGTCCAAACAAACTGAAATTAAACAAAATACAGAAAACAAAAGACAATACACAGGTATACATTGTGTAAAAGGATATACAAGTTTTCTTTTTTTTTTCTGACTGGCTAAAGTTCTCACTAAACAAGTCATTGTTAAAGAACAGTAGAATTTTCAATGGAAAAATATAAATTTCCGACTGTTAACAACCTCAGCAGATCTATTTTTTTTTCTGTATATCTATCTTTACTTATTCATAAAATAAGGGTATGTTTATAATCTGCCAAATCTTCCTCCAGTCAAGTTTCATAAACAAAGCTTGTAGAACCCTGAAGTACTGGCAGATTCCTACTTTTTCTATGAAGTAACCGTGACCTTTAATTTACGACATAGCATCAAGGCAAATGCATACTCAGTATATTATCAAGATCTACCACCAAAAAAAGTTTCATAAATAGCTCACAGAATGTAAAAATCGATGCAGACTTTATTTTTATTACTTTACTAACAGTGACCTTGACTTTCACCTCTGCCTTAACCTAAAGAAATGGCAGTAATGTGATAGTGTCATTTACCATATGGTGAACTTTCAAGTAGGTGACATGCAATTTTTTTTAATTTTCACAGGACTTAGATTTATTGAGAAAGATTGACACACAGATGCACAGACTCAAGAAGGGAAAGTCCTGAAAAGATTCTCTGAAAAGGTTTGTGGGACACAGTGATGTAGAGGTAGAGTGTCAGCTGCTCACATCAAAGGTACCTGTCTTGTGAAGAGCAGGGTCAATCTTTGGAACTGCCCATTGTTATGTGGTAGTAGTTTCCAAAAGCAATGCAATCACTGAGCATTATTAGTACAGGTGGTAAGAATTTGTTTCACAATCAATGTAAAATAAATATGTTTAAAACTGAATAGGTTCACTAAAAGAAGCTCCATACCAAATTAGGTAAGACCAGGGCATAGCTTTCGACAAGGATTTTGAAAGATGTGTGTCCGGATGGACAAACGGACAGACAGACAGTGTAGATCAAGATCAGACTGCATAGACTGTACAGTCTGATCTTGGATCTACACTATCCAATAAGGGAATATTTTTCTCAAAAATATAACTTTGAAATAGCACTATTCAGGTTTTTAGGATCACCTTGAAAGTTTTATTTAACATTCTTTAGCAGGTTAAGGATTAAATTGGATTATACAGTTAATCAAAAGCACATGATGTAATACATATGTAGTTAACTATTTAACTCGTCACATGACAAAAAATTTTACATGCCTCAAAATTCAAAGCTGTCCCAGACCATAAAGTTAAATGTGGTTCAATTGATAAAACCATATTCTAAAAGGGCTGAAAACAGTATGGGAAAAGGAGAAAATGCTGGTAACCAGCATTTTCTGCTTTTCCTGCATTGTTTTCAAAGGACTTCTTCCCCAATTTCGTGAAAATTCAGAATTGTGTGGTAAAGGGTTAATGTACAAGACGTAAAAAAACAGTTTAACATATCAATTTCACGTTCACAATAATCTAAATAATGAATGACTGAAGGAATGACAAGGTTTCTCTGTCCAGTGAGGGTTTGTGTAGCTGGGATTTGCTACAAGTTACCTGGGGGTATCTATTTTTAGATCCATTCATAATTTTAAGTACTGTCATGTAGGAATCAGTGCTATGAGCCTGATTTGCATAGGTCACTTAATTTACATATAAGCAGATATCATGTACCTCATCAATGACATCTTGTACAGTCTATTACTTTGTAAGTAGACATATTCGAATCGGGATGGTAGGGATTCTGTGCTTTGTGTCAAAATTGTCATGTATGACTAAATTAAGATTCCTAACAGTAACAGATTATTTTCTGTGAGGCAGTATTTGGCAACTGGGGGTTTTTGGAAGGCGAGATTTTCATTCTCGCCTTCATATGTCGCCGCTCGGCTGTTTGCTGCAAATGCCTCTGAACAGTATTATCCAAACGCCTTTCAAATAGTTCGATATTTCTTGAGTACATAAGAACAAAATCATGTCGAGACCATCGTAAATTTAATCAGAACAAGAAGAAACTTCAGTTTTTTAGAACGAATGAAATCAAATTCTTGAAAAACATCGTTTTTGTCAAATACAAAATACTTTGGATCAGTTGATTGTTACGATGGTGTTGCTACAGCAACAAATAAACTGTAATTGTAGTAAGCCAATAGAAAACTACTAAAATGACGTCATTCGGACCTACTTCTACTCCACAACGCATAAACAACTAACCAATCGGATAGCTCTCTTTGAATGACGTGTCGCTGACAGGCCTCTTTTCTCTATTGAGAACATTGTTCTGTCTATGAGAAGTAAAATTTCAATAAAATAAATTCTTAAATAAAGTCTGATTGTTTCTTCCCTATATACGAGTATGATCGGACTTTACCTTGTCAAAATGACATTAACATGATCTGCAACCTTTTTATAACACCTTATAGTTTTAACTTCTCCTTTTGATCGTCACGCTGCTCAGGGATCGTATATATAGGATCCCTGCGCTGCTTAACGTTCAGCAATCATTAATAAATATTTAACTCTTTACCACTCAATGCCGACTTGTAACGACTCTGAAAAAGCAAGCTTTTGAAAACATTATGGGAAGTGGGGAAACTGCTGGAAACTGGCATTTTCTCTTTTAACCCCACTGTTTTCTACCCTATCAAGAACAAATTTCGTCATTTGGGCCACCCTGAATTTTTCGTCTGCAAATGCTTTCAATTTCAACTTAGTCTGAAAGTTCGTCGTAAGGTGAAGGATAAATGCTTATTATTGTGAATTGTTAACGCAATCACTTATCTCCATCATCATTAAAATTGAAATCTTTATGTAATATAATCCATTTATTTTCCTTGAAAAAATTACCTTCAACTACACTTTTTTTTTTAAAAACTGAATGACATACTGATGAAATTGTCTTGACACTGAGAATCCCACTGTCCTAGAATGCATCGGACGTGTACTTGTTTTTCTAAGGACACAGACCAAGGGCCTCTATCTGTGTAACTGTACACGATGTATTGTTGTCGAACAAAGGAATAGGGTGTATCGATGCACTTACGGGTAGGCAACCATTTTTCTTTCATGTTTGCCGACAACATGGACAAGCTGAACATACATTCCGGTTACATGGGATTAATGAAACACAAGCATTAATGTCAATGAACCCTTAGACCGCTTAGAACGTCTGTCCCTTTTGCAGACAAGGAAGATGAATCTATGGTCTGCACAAAATATGTAATCTTATGTCGGATCTACAGTGTGGGCTACCTTGCAATAATCCGACCAAAACAGCCGTGGGTAGAATTGTAATAATGAAGCATTTTTCCCGAAATGAATAATGCCAATTTCATTAATCCAGCGCTCTTATGGTTAACAGGGTCATAGATTACAAGAATCGTCGGACGTCCCTCATGACGAAGGTTATCCTTAATAGAATGGTAAACATTGTGCGAAACGGAGAAAATGTTCGTTGCCAGTATTTTCTCATGTTCCTGCAATGTTTCAAAAAACCCGTCCTTTTTTTAAAAGCCCCATTTTTTAAGGTCATTAAAACTCAGCACATCTAAAGGTTTAAATCTCTGTTTTTGAACACTGAAAGGTGTTTGTTTTGAAAGTCTTTCATTCTTGATAAAATATAATTGAAATAAAATGTTAAAAGAATTAAAAAAAAACAACTTTTTACCAAAAGACAAAATTTTGACAACCTCGAGGGAAAAAAACTTTTCGAAATACTTTTGGAAAAGGAGAAAATGCTAGTAACCAGTATTTTCTCCCTTTACCACTATGTTTTGTACTCTTTCATAGCCAAACACATTTTCAGCTGCTCTTAAATTTTCATCTGCTAATGGTTTTAATGTAGACGGCCCTAAAGTTTTGTTATTTTGTAAAGGGTTTTGTAAAGGGTGACTAAGATGGAAAACATTGTGGGAAAATTAAAAAAAATGTTGATTACCAGTACTTGCTCCTTTTCCTACAATGCTTTCAAAAGCCCCTTTTTCAAAATTATTAAAAGTAAGTATTGTGATTTAAAAGGCTAAATCTCAGTTTCTATACTCCAAAAGGCACCTTTCTAGAAACTCTTTGCTCTCTCAACAAAATTGTCTTTGGAATAAAATAAAACTCTTTGCTCTCTCAAAAAAAAATGTCTTTCAATTACAGCATTAGACCTACCAAAAGTGAATACATTTTCAAGCAAAAACCATTCTTTAATCCTTTACAATACCTTATCAAGTACTGTTTTAACAACCCTGAGAATGAGGCCATTTAAAAACTTTTTTTGAAAAGGAGAAATTTTCTTATCTCTTTACATGAAGAAAGAAATTCAGACTTGCCAAAATTGGATGCATTTTCAGGCAACAACTTAGATCTGGCTCCACTGATGGAACCTATCTGAAACAGGATGGAAAACATTTTAGGAAATGGAGAAAATGTCAGTTAGCGCCAAATTCTCCTTTTCACGCCAAAAGTTCGCAAGCCTTCTTCCCAAAGGCCTTTTAAACTCATTATTGTGTTCTACATGTATATGGTTAAATATAAGTTTCTATACATTGAAAAAACATATACTGATTAGTGGAAACTCTTTGCCATCAAATGAAAATTGTCCTTCAAATAAAATGGCAAAGAGATTCAAAAAAAGTCCTTTTAAATATTTTTCACCATATTTTTGCAAGTCTTCTTCCCCAAGTTTGTTAAAACTCAGGAAAGTTAAACTGGTCTCCATTGCGCATGAACATTGCACAACCCTATACACTTTGCTGTATCAGGAAATGTGATTAAACTACAGAAAAATGTATCGCAATACGTTGTGCCTATTCTAAACTCGCCTTCCAACTGTACTTTCAGTACTTTGATTTTGTTTACAGTGAGTCTGGCTCAATCTGGATGCCTAAAGACTAGTTTCGCTAGTCTAAAAATCAACTTTGCTGAGGCCAATAGACCCCAATGACCTTAAGGAAAAGGGCTTTTGAAACATTGTGGAACAAAGAAAATGCTGGTAACCAGTATTTCAGCCACATTTCAATTGATGTCTGTTATTGCCTTGTGTTTGGACAAGTTCAAAATTTCATCATTTGGTAAAGAGTTAAATTTTCAGTATGTAAGCTTATGTAAGAAAGAACATCAAATACATTCATACAATCCAAGTCTGAACCGCTTAGACTTTGATTATAAGTATCTATTTCATGCTTCACGGTAGGTTATCGAGAAATAATGGAGAAATATTTTTCAATATTTCATGGTTACGACCAGTGGAAAATACCGATTTTATATACTAACTCTTCAATTAAAGGTGGAAACAGTTGTTCCAGCGCACTAGTTACCTAGGTAAAATGTGCGTGCCTCTCAACCAGATGGAAATATGATGTAATTTACCTTGCACTTCTCACGCTTGATGTCATGTTGTATTGCGTTGCTATGCAGAGGGGGTACTCCACGGGGAATAATCGAAAAGAACTGTACTTGATTTTTATTAAGTTCCCCCCCCCCCACCCCGACAGGGTTAAAAGCATGAAATAAAAAGAATATTTGTTTTTAATGGTGAAAGATCGAAATTTATTTCATCTGCGCCACTCGTGAAAATATAACTGATGATGTCCACGAGATGAAATAAATTTCGATCTTTCACCATTAAAAACAAATATCCTCTATTTATTACTTACTCTTTGAACAGTGGATCTAAAGCTATCTTACACATTACTGCCACATATAAGGTTAATTCCTTTGGATTGTGCACACAACTAAAACAAAAAATTGAAATCTCCAATGAAGGTTACATACTTAATACCTTTTTATAGAAGTTAATAGCCCGAATACAAGTGTAATATTACAATAGTCTGTATTTCTGTGTGGTCAGATCTAGTCAAGTTGGTTGTGTAAAAAGGTTTGTATTGAGTCAGACCAAAGGTGTCCCAAAGAGATTTGATCTGACCACACAGAAATGTAGACTGTCATAATGTTCCTTTTATTATATGGGGTCCTGCGTGGCTCAGAGGTTAAGTGTAAGACTTGTGACCTGGAGGCCCCGGGATCGAGCCTTACTGGATCCACTGGGTTTTTCAAGGGAGTGTCCTTGGGCAAGTCACTTCAGAGCCCTAGCCTATTACTGGTGAGACCCAGAAAATACATGTATATGTGAGCTGTCACCGTGATTTAACTGAAATAATATTGAAACCAACACAAAACACTAATAAATCAATTAATCCTTCTATTATATATGTCTCTTTATAACTGTAAAAAAAAATAAATATCATAGAATAAAAACAAAACAGTCGGATGCTGCATATTTTCTGGATTTGAAAGACAGAGCTAAACATGAATAAATAACAGTTCTACACAAAGTACATGCACAATACAGAAAACCTACACAGACTACATGGGTGATACAGAAAATGTATTCTGGTTTGTGTATTTGTGTTATAGATAATATCCTTATTTTACTCAGATCATATATAGTTACATAATAAACTCACTTTATAAACACTTTAATGATTATTTCATGTAACAATGCAGTATGTTCATGACCCTGAGTATCAAGGCTTTTTAAAACATTACGGTAATGGTCTAAAATGCTGTTGGCTAGAATTTGCACCTTTTTCTGCAATGTTATCTATGCTTCAAGATATTTTTACCATTCAAGCCATGTTGATTATGTCTTTAGTAAAATGCTTGCAATATAAGGGCCCAGTGTAAAATTTGGTTGGAGAGGTTGTCATTGAATAACTATAATATCTTGTTGGCTGGTTACAAGTAATTTCTCCTTTTGCTCCAATGTTTCAGACAGTGAAATGCTGCAAGATGTAACATGCAATTGCCATGTTTTCTGTTCAATGCAGGAATGTCATTTTTACTTCATGAAATGTTTCTGTTTTGTGTCACTTAACAGTTTTTTTTTATCCTCCCAACCGTTTACCAGACAACAAAATGTTAGACTTGGCCAAACTGAAAGCATTTGTAGAGGATAAATTAGATGTGGTTCAAATGATAAAATTTGTCTGTAAATGGGTAGAGAACATTGCTGGAAAAGGAGAAAATGCTGTTTACCAGCATTTTCTCCTTTTCCCATAATGTTTTCACAAAACTTTGACAGATTCGTTTAAACATGGCATCTTTGGTAAAGGGTTAAATTAAACTGAGCAGTACAAGCTTACAGAAGGCCATATAAGGAACTCTTAGTAAAAACATATGCCCTGCAACACACGAAAAGGGGCATTCGGACATTTGTGTAAAGTCTCGTCTCGGATCAGCCTGCGCAATCCACGCAGGCTAATCCGAAAGGACACTTTCCATTTTTATGTAATTCTCTGTTGTACGCAAGTCTACTGTAGCACAAAATCTAATGTAGTTGTAAAGTGCCATCTTGGATTAGCCTGCGCGGACTGCACAGGCTGATCCGAGACGACACTTTACACAAATGTTCAAATGCCCCTTTTCCCATGTTGCAAGCCATATGCAACTCCACTTTTCATCTTGCTGTTTCCCCAATTCAGTCAACTTTGGAAATATTAACTACTCACCTGTTTTTCATATGTGATATGGCAATTATTTGTAAAACCAGCTTTATCTTGTCTCTTAGACTCTCTTCACTAACTGCTGTGTGCTTCTGTTTAGTTGAGGTCTTCATTCTTACCTGGTTTAATAGTTTATTTCTACAATGCAGAGAAATAAGCAGTTAGTCTTACCTGAAAATAGCCTTTTCTGTTTTGAAATTTGATACTTTTCTGAATCATATTACTTACTTTTCAGTCAAGTTTACACACAGACAATGAATGAATGAATGAATGAATGAATGAATGGATGAATGAATGAATGAATGAATTAATGAATGAATGAATGAATGAATGGATGGATGGATGAATGGATGAATGAATGAATGAATGAATGGATTAATGGATGGATGAATGAATGGATGAATGAATGAATGAATGAATGAATGTATGCGCATCAACATCTAGGGTCATTTAGAGTGCAAAAAAAAGAAATAATGAAAGGAAAGAATAGCATGTAAGAATGTGAGTCATGAGTATATGATGAAGGATGTGTCATGAAATGATACTTTAATAGAAATAAAATAAATATACAGTGATGAGAATACAATTATGTGAATATATTTAAATGAATAAATCATGATATAGAATGGTCCTTGGACATGCAGAAAATTTACCAATAGTAAGTTTTGATACAGGTCAGCCTGCATGTACTGAGCAGGCTGACCCGAGTTGATACTTTTTGCAGAGCATGGCTTCCCATCAGCCTGTGCACCTACCCATGCTTTCCTGGAGTTTCTTACCAGTACTTCCAATAATTTTCTTCCCAAGCCACTGGCTGCTTTTCCATGTAACTCTGGTCAAGATCAGTGATGAGAGAGGAATAAGTCCTTTCACAATGACTATCACCAATCCTCCAAAAGAAGTTGACTAAGCGTGGTATTCCGACCTGCAAGTGACTGCTGGGCTTGGCACCTGAGGATGAAGGCTCTTAAAAATATTGCTGGAAAAAGAGACAAAGCTGGTATTTTTTCTTTTTTCTCACATGATGTTTTCTTACTTTCAAAAAAAAAAATCCTATCATTTGAGCATTGCTAAATTTGTCATCTGCAAATGGTTTCAACACAAACTTCTGTAAAATCTTATCATTTAACCCTTTACCACACAATCCCGACTTTTAATGACCCTGAGAAAGAAGACTTCTAAAAACATTGTGGGAAAAGGAGAAAATGCTGGTAACCAGCATTTTCTCCTTTTCCCACAATGTTTTTTTCCCTTCCCAAAACAAATTTCAAATTTTCAGTCACTTTTATTTTGTCGTCTGCAAATGCTTTCAATTTGGACCAGTCTAAAATTTTGTCATTTGGTAAAGAGTTAATAAAGATTGATAGCATACAGGTATTAAAAAAAAATTACAAATTAGGTTTTAACAGTTGGAAAAAGACTTTTTTTGTACATAGGCAAGAGACTATAGCCTTCTAGATGCTGAATCAATTAATATAATAGTAAACCAAAACACAACTATAGAAATTCCCGGCCAATTACAATACATATATGACTTTTTTATGCCCTTGAGTAAACACCTGTTCAAAACAATCATTAGAAAAGGAGAAACTGGACAGATTACAACAATTGCCAAATTCTAATTTCATGAATAAAACTTTAAATCATTAAACAGAGTATCTTAAGAACACCAGTAGAAACTCGTAGCCAATTAGATTGGTTTTTTATGCCCTCAGAGTGGACAACCATTGAAAACACTGTAGGAAAAGGAGCAACAGTTACTGTTTACATTATATTATTTTTCTGTATTTAGCCCGAGTGGTAATTATTTAACTCTTCGCCAAATGACAAAATTGTAGACTTTTCCAGATTGAAACCAAAGCCCGAAAACAAATAAATGTACTACACAAATAATGGATTTTTTTTTTCGAAAGGTCAAAGACATTGTGGGAAAAGAGAAAATTTTGGTTGTCAGCAATTTTTCTTTTTCACAACAATGTTTCCAAATGCCTTCTTCATAAGGGTTGTAAAAATACTAGACCGTTTGGTAAAGGTTAACTACATATTTTTATGTGGAAGGAGATCTCTCTGAAAGAACATTATTTTCTAGAAGTTCACCTACCTGAGAATATCTGAATCAAACTCTTTTTCAAGTAATTCTGGAATTAATGAATCTAATGAAGCACCTGTTCAAAGAAGTCAATGAAGTTGAACATAAAATTAATTCTGCCAAAAAAGTCTCTTTACATGGAAGCTGAATATTATATACACTTCCAGTCACACAAAACTCCTAACCAAGCTGGAAAAAAAGATGCATTGTAACTAATATTAAGTGAAATTCAAGCCATTCCCTTTTCAGAGGTAGAATAAATGGTTCACACTGTGTGAAAAGGTGGTTTAATGCATATGCAAAACGTAATCACCATTGTCAGCCTCCTAAGGCTGACATGGGTTAAAACTTTTTGCTATAGATCAATTTTATACATATCACAGGACCATTTTATGATTCAACAAGTTTTAAGATGAAATGAGTCCATATTATGGAACAAATTGCATGACATGCTGGGTATAATGTATCAAGAGGATGCATTAAACCTTTTCCCAGTACTCTGCTCAAATAAATTTGCTGTCAATACAACTGTTTCAGACATGATGATTTTTCAACCGTGTAACATATTAAAGCTTGGTCAAGTACTAACATAACACATGCTTTCTAAAACTATCATGAAGATACTGCTTGCCATAAAAGCTTGCTCATCAGCAAGGCTGGTTTCAAGTGCTAATATATCAAACTGCTCTCAATGTCCACATGGCAAATTCTTGATTATGTGACCTCTATTGATCACCCTCTTTAATAATGTAAAAGCCCTGGATGGCTTTAACCTTTTACCAAACGAAGAAATTTGAGACTGGTGCCAGTATTTTCTCCTTCTCCCACCATGTTTTCAAAAGGCCATTTTTTCAAGGTCATTAAATCTCGTGATTGTGTGGTAAAGGGTTACATAAAGAAATCTTAGTATAATGTAACATTTTACAAAACTGACAGAGCTAATAAAAAAGGGAAAGCTCATGAAATCAACTGGCTATTTACTAAACACCTGCCCCACTCAATCACTGGCAAGTAGAGACACCTTACTTTTCAATACAAATAGGTATAACTCAAACTAAGCTTATATTCACACTGGGATGCCTTTACACTCTGTACCAGTTGACATCATATAGGTATCATAAGCCAAGCATAGGGGAGATAATAACATAGACCCTGACAAACTTATGATGAAAATTACTCCATTTTTAAGTGGGTACATGTATTTAGTTAATTTGATTGAAGGGAATAATGAGAAAATATAACAAGAGCTCCACATGTTGGTGCCAATATTTGGATGGGGTTGCATTTTCGGCAAAATATTTGAACTAGAATAGAGCCATAACTGTATCAGAATTACTCTGAGGAATATCTACCCATCTAGAATGGGCTCCCATTTTGAAAGTTAACAAATATTCAAAGTCTGAAGTAAATATCTTAAGTAATGACAGAGGTATAAGAAAATGTCGAAGTTTGCGAACAATGAGCATACAACAAGGCAATGACAAACCCTTGACATCTTCTTCAATAAAAGCATAGCCAAAAATCTTACCAAAATTACACAAAACTGTGATGAAGTCATAAACAGAAGGACACCAGATCTCCCCTCCTCTAACTCTTTGTTGATGGATGACATTTAACAGTGTCTTATTGCAGCCTTGTCTCAACAAGAAGTTATCATCTACTGACACTGAAATAAAACATCCAGTTTTATATCTTACACACATGAATACTTTTTTCATGCTTCAACAGTTGATTTCATAAAAGTATGTGAGAAAAGGCTATGGGCCAGTTTCTCACAATTGTGCCTTAGTGCTGGAAATCAATATTCCTTTCTCCTGCAAGTTTATGTCCGATTTGAAATTTAGAAAACAGGCTCTTAGAAGATCTGAAAATATCCAATAACATACAGGCTAGGATTAGACGATAAATTCACTATAAAAGAGTAACACAAAGACAAAGCAATCGTACAAAAGGAAAATATTGAGGTATGAGCAGCTGTTGTTTGAAACAAGTAATTGCTCCTTTCCCTAAATTGTTTTCAAAATTTGTCTACAGTAGATATTTATATAGCAACTGAAAATCTAAAATTACATTTTTCCTTTCATCCAAAATAAAATACAAATGGCATCATCCATTCATGCAAATTATACAAGATAATAAACACCTTTTATCAAATTAATTAACGACAACAATTTAGGGGATGCTTAAACTTTAGGGTGCATTTAAAATCTTCTGTTGCTTTTTGGTCAGAGTGAATTTTGGCTAGATAATTACCTCCCTTTAAAAAATGCAAAGGAGGTATACCAGGCCAAATGTTGGGCGCTTCTTTGTATATGAGTCATGCTCCGTGAAAAGGAGGTAGATAGCATCTGCAAAAAGTATCTTTCTTGTAAGCCTGCCAGCCTATGAAACCTGAGTCAAAACTTTATGCTCTTGGTCAGTTTTCTGCATCTCAAAGGACCATTCCACCTCATGATTCAGTTAGTTGTTAGACAAAAAGGATTTTACGGAGCAATGATTATGTGATGGCTTGCTTGGTATAATACATCATTGAGATGTAATACTCCCCTTTTTGCCAGAGCATGGCGCATATACATCAGCCTAGGCTGAAGCATTTCTATAGGGTTTGGCTGGCTCTGTATGTGTCAGCACTAAGTAGCCCAGCTAGGCACCTTTGCCGAACTTGTCTGGTTACTCCCATTTGCTCTTTCTTAGGACCTGCTGGTTTTACAAGCTCAATATCAGAATGCAAATAAACTGCAGTCTGATCTTGAACTTGATTTTGAAATTTAGTACAATGCTCTACAGAATTATTGTCATCTTTCTCCAGATGAAGTTTCATCAATATGGCCTTTTTCTGTTATACTACGATCTGGATTTTAGGGGATGGCCATACAGGCAGACCAACAGAAGTACATTTGAAGAGAAGAAACATAAAATTTACAGCCTGCTCCAGTGAAAAACATAGGGAATCTTGCTAACACTAAAGCTGCTAAATGTGACTCACTGACCTTTTGCGGACAGTGTAGATCAAGATCAGACTGCACAGAACGTGCAGTCTGATCTTTGATCTACACTGTCCGATAAGGAGATATCATTCCCCAAATTTCTGAAATAGAAATATTTGGGTTTTTACTATCAAACTGAAAATTTCATTTTAGTTATTCAGCAGGATAAGGGCTAACCTTTTACCAAAGGACAAAATCTTGGACCAAACCATCCTGAAAGCATTTCCAGGTAATGAATCAGATGTATCTCAAATGATGGGATGTGTCTTTGAAAGAAGAGAAAACAATGCGTGAAAAATAAAAAATGCTGGGTACCAATGTTATTAAAAGGCCTTGTCATTTGGAGTCATTAAAACTCTGGATAGTGTGGTGTAGGCTTTGTCATTTGAAATCATTAAAACACTGGATTGTGTGGTGAAGGGTTAGTGAGATTGGATTAGGTACTTACTTAAAAAAAGAAGCCATCTCAATACTTCATTTTTGAATGCTATTTTTGTATAGCAGAGAGAGAGGATATCTGATTCTACAAACGTCTGGTACTGATCTGAAATAAAAGATAGAGAATAGATGGGTGATGTCTTGGATTAGGAAAGATGAGGTGAGCCTAAGGCTTATCAGATGATATTCTGAAACTGAGACCAATAAAGTTTCCCAATCCACAACAACAACCATCTATTTCACACATCCTGTTTTTCATTTATATGCCAATAACTTTGACAAAACTTTAGGGTAACTATATTATGCCATTGATCTTTGTTTACGCATGGTCCTGGTAGTAAGTATAAATGTGCCTGTACCTTGAAGAGTTCCACTCATGGAAATAAAAAGAATATCCTTAACTCTTTACCAGGTGAGGTAAGTTTGGTCTGCTGAAATTGAAAGAATTTGCAGACGACAAATTTAGAGTGGCCAAAAAGATGGTATTTTTATCTGTAAGCATTTTCTCCTTTTTCCACAGTATTTTCAAACGCCTTCAACCAGGGCTTATCTGGGAAAGGTTAATGTTGTCTGCTACGAGACAAATAAAGCCACCTGTAGAGGGTTAAGACTTAATGCAAGGCTTCCATTTTTTTTTTTCAATATGCTACAATTCCAAATAACCCTTTACCAAACAATTCTGAGTTTTAACAACCCTGTCTGAGAGGGCAGTTGAAAATATTGTAGGAAATGGAGAAAAATGCTGATAGCCAGCATTTTCTCCTTTTCCCACCATGTTTTCTACCTTGTTACAGATAAATCTCTTAATTTGAGCCACACTTTAATCTATCGTTGGCATATTCTTTCAATACAGACAAGTGTAAGTCCTAAAGTTTGGTCTTCTGGTTAAGGGTGAACATGTATCACTCACTTTTAAAGTGTTGCTTGAACAGACATACAATGTACATGTATTTTGGAAAGTAACATAGTGTCTATTCTGACTATTCATGCTAGAAGTTTTAAACATACATCTTCACTAGTTTTCATCCAGTTTTTTTAACCATTTTTTTTCTTTATTTTATGAAACTATAATCACTTTTGTATCTTCATACCAAATATTGCCCCTGATGATTGCAAGGTTGCACAGATTACGGCAGATAGAAAATGCATTTCATTCTATTGCAGCTAGCCATAGACATAACAACCACAGTTTCCGGTTTAAATCAAAGACAAATCCCCCCAGTTTCTTTACCCTATACACCTTATATTGATTTTTTATCTACATTTACACAGCTGACTAAATTATAACACCGTCAAGTTTTAACAGCATTTGTTTACTCTCTGGCTGTAAAGATGTCTCTTTAAACTGCTGCTGCATTTTTTATTTTATGAATCTCATTTTTAATTTAATACAATTATGATATAGATAATCTAGCAGGGTTCCCTTTTTCCTAAAACAGTTCAAACCTAAAGCAAGGCTGGGCATAGCTTGATAGCTCACTTGGTAGAGCACTTGCACACAGCACAGGGTCCAGGGTGTGAGACTCAGTCTTGCCACCACAGCTTTTCCTTTGTTTACATTTGGCCTATGTAAATAAACTAATATAATATCAGCATTTTTCAGACTGAATGATCTGCAGTATTCAAGGACAAATATTGAGATGCAGTGAGAGGACACAGTGGGGTTATCTGTTTCTACAACAATACACTAAATGTGTTAAAAATGATTAAACTTGTCTTTAAAAGGGGAGAAAACCTTTGGGAAAACTAGAGGCGCTTGAGCGCCTGTATCGCTCCACAGGCCTGATATTTCTATAATGGCGAAAGGAAGTTTTTAACAATTATCATTCAATCCTGCATTTTAGCTCACTGAAGAAACAATTTGGTAGACAACCACCATAGGAACTTACCTGCAAAACAACAATGAAATCCAATGAATAGTTTTAGAGAAGAAATTTTTCAAAGATTTTACTTTATACCATAAAAGGAAAATGAGTCTCCCATAAAAGCCATGTTTTTTGACGATCATTTTTTTTTTAAGGAATTCTGTAAACCTGTATCTAAGGAACATTCCTGCAAAATAATAATGCTATCCAAATAGCGGTTTGGGAGGAGAAGATTTTTAAAGGTTTTTTACTTTGGTTGCCATGGCAACCAGAATTCTTCATGGAATACAATTATTTGAAGGAATTTGAAAGAGGACCACCAAAGGAACATTCCTGTGAAATTTGGTAAAAATCCAGTCAATAGTTTCTGAGGAGAAGTTTTTTAAAGAAAAAGTTTACGGACGCACGCACGGATGAACGGACGAACGAACGGACGGACGGACGCACGACGGACACAACGCCATGACAATAGCTCGCTGGCCTTCGGCCAGTGGAGCTAAAAAGGAGAAAATGCTGGATACCAGTATTTTCTCCTTTTCAATCAAAGTGTTTAAAAGTCATCTACCTTGGGGTCATTAAAACACAGGATTGTTGGGTAAAAAGTTAAAGTTGTGACTGGCCCTTGTAAGAATTTAAACACTCTAAACATGTCTACCTTGTGTAATGGTTTCTATATGGCGTTCTGTAGTTGTACCATTTTCACTGACTGTAAACCCACAATCACATGGATGCAAGGTCTTGTCAAACATACAACAATACTTGTCCTTATCAAACACTTGAAAACCTGGCCTATCTTCAGGAAATCCTGTGTCACCATCACTGAACTGTCTCAGAATCTGCTCATGGTCTTCTTGAAGTTCGATTTCTGTTGCATGAATAAAACAGAATGATAATGGAAAAAGAGGTTTGTGTGTGCCTTACCTTCTTCAACAAATTTCTTGTGAAAAACAGCTAATACAGATAACCAAAAATTTAACCCAACAGTACTGTATTTTAACAACAATGACAAAAACAACTCTTTAAAACATTGTTGAAAAATGAGAAAATGCTGGTAACCAGCACATTCCCCTTCTCCCACAATGTTTTCTACCCTGTTTAAGACAAGTTTCTTGATTCTACCCAAAACTGCTGTGGCACCTACAAACAGTTTCAAGATGGGCTAGTCCAAAATACTTGTGTATAGAGTATATACAAATGAAAGCTTTGTGGCAAAAGAAGAAAGAGTTCATCAAGAGCAAATTCTCCTCTAGCCACAGTGTTTTCACAAGATGTCTGCTTCAAGACATTCAAAAAGTCTTCCACAGAAAAGAATGATTTTGGCACTAGAATGCCAAACAAATAAATAGGCCATTTTAATTTGGTAAAGGTAGCAGCATAAGTGTTGCAATACAATGCTTACATCCCTACTTACCTTCTACTGGTGTTTCTTCCTCTTTGTTAAGAATATTGACAAATCCACCATCTGTCTGAAAATGGAAAAATGACAGTAAGACCTAGTTCAGCTCTTGTAAATATAGACAAGAGTACCACATGCGAGTGCCAAACCTCTGTTGTGATTGCTTTTGCAAGGAAAATTTCCAAACCTTCTGCTGTGATTGCTTTAGTGAAAACTGACTTTGTTGAAAAACGTTTTGAAAAATACAGAAAGATCTTCAGTAGTGATAAGAAAAATCAAAACACTTGACATCATTTTAATTTGTTTCTCTGACTTCCCAAACATTTTCTTGCTCAGTATTCTGAAGAAGTGCCGAGAAGCTAACCAATAAGATATGTTTAAGATTTTCTATATTTACAACTACATGTACTTGGTAGATGAATACTAAAATTGATCAAGATATTATGCATACCTTTAGTTCTGTTCTTAGATCATTGTAGTCTTTCACATGGTCTGCCTAGAAAATTTACAATAAAGTTTTGATAAGATAATTAGATGCAACTTTCTCCAATTTATTGCCACAATTTTCACAAGGTATACCCATACATTTGATTTGGGAAGATTTTTTTCTCTTAACCTTTCCCATTCAGTCACATTTTTTTATGGCCCTGAGGAAAAAGGCTCTTGAAATCATTGTGGGAAAGGATAAAATGTTTGTAACCAGTGTTTTCTCTTTTTCCCACCATTTTTTGACCCTCAAAAGACAAATGCATCATTTGAGACACACTTAAGTTGTTGCTTGCCAATGCTTTCAGTTTGGACAAGTCTCAAATTTTGTCTTTGGTAAAGGGTTAACTCTTTTTCTCTGCAAACAAATTTGTAGCAGACACCTTTACTGGCTTCCTTGTACATGTAAATATAGGTAATTTAAGTGAAATTAATGATTTAATACAGCAATACATTTGAAAACTTGCAATAAAATGTTCGATAATTGGTAAGAGTTACAATATTAGTTGTACGATCAGGTGGCAGGGGACTAGGAAACTTATTCACGGCTGTGGCAAATCATGTTGCCGAAGGCGAGGTTGCGACATGATTCACCACAGCCACGAACAAGTGTCCAAGTCCCCTGCCACCTGACCGTACAACAAATTTATTATACTGCAAAGTTTTACCATTCCAATGTGTGTTCAGCAAAATTTCCCCATTTTATGTTCACATGAAATGAGTACGCTGACGACATAGAATTTCCCTTCAGAGTGCCCCAATTCAATGAAAACTGACGTCACTGAGAACTGACATCATTGAAACCTTGGTAAAACATGCAGTTTGGTGGATGAACTTGATGATGTCACTGCGATAAAAATTCGTCATTTTATTTAAACATGGATTTAAACAACTTCAAGGTAAGTAACTATGCCTTTTAATAATTTGTTGTCAAAAAGTAAAAGACCATTAGTTACCACAAACAACCATTTTGTTATCCTTTTAACGTTACAATGAATGAGTTTCGACACTTCACAATTTGGTTAACTGACGAAGGGATGGCTCGTTTTAACACCTTGCATTTGTTTTAGAATGACAACAAACGATAATATACATGTATGTAACTATATTCATTTATTTTCAAAAGTAATCCATTCTTTCCGCTTTAATGACAACCAAAAAGGGAAACTAGAAATAATAAGGTGCAGGCTACTCAGTATGTTTGTCATGTGGGTGGCTCGTATCGGTCAACACCGTCACTTTGCATGTTGTGTTGAAAGCGTAGTCGTGTATACGGGGCTCCCACAAGGGAAAATGCTTTTACGTGGATTTTGCCAGTGCACATGACTGTTTGTACGAGGCATATTATCCAATAAGATCACAAGAAATTTCTTTGCAGTATAATAAGCTGATATACCATGTGACGTCATCAAACTACACTCAGTATGAGATATATACACAAAACAAAATGGTTCAAGGACACTCAGGAATAAGAACACTCAATTATAATATCTAAAAATTTCTACAATTCATAAGTGCAGTCTAAAAAAACTGATTTGGTTAAAATTCTACACAAAATGTGCAGTCTGAGCCTGTGCTTATAAAGCTTGATTCCATGCTCAACTGAGTTCTGGCTCAAACTTAAATTATCATTTAGGCCTAACAAAAAAAAAATTGTGTTTATGGTTTCGGTCCGAGATGCTGTAGGTAGGGTAGGTAGGGATTTCTTTTTCTCACCAGAAACTTTTTACATGTACCATGTACCGAAATCACACCTGACAGATTTTTTTTCAATCATAGCGTAAAAAGTTTAGGGTCAGCAGCATTTTCTAGGTCAGGTTGGGAAACCCTAAACACAGATATTCTTTTGATAGGCCTTATGTTTAAAGATGGTATGAAAATCTGAAATGTAGACTTTGATTTAATAGACAGAGACAAAGAAAAGCTCTAAAGTTCAATAGTTACTCTATAAAGTTGATCAAATTACATATATACAACATTTAAATTTCATGCTCAGCTGAGTTAAGCACAAAAAAAAGTTTATAAGTATTGACCCTGATCTCAGATTTAAACAGTTGGCTATGCCCAGACATTCTGACTGAATTGACCTTTGAGTTGCAATAATTTTGGTGTTTTTTCAGGGGTGCGGAAATCCTACGTCCGACTCGTCCGACTCGGGTAAATTTGACGTCGGACAAGTGGCTTTTTGCAATCTACTCGTCCGCGGACAAGTAGAATACGAGGAGGAAATTGAAAGTAAAGATCTGTATTATATAACATTATCCCTGTGAAATAGAAATGTTCTCTCCGTCTCATGTCGTAAACAACAACATTTTTAAATTGAATTATGATAAGCTATTCCCTGATACATGTATCTGGAATCAAAAACAAATATTTCGCTGACTCTGATTTTATCGACTCCGCAGGCTTTTTCTTGATTTTGTACTGCGCTGCAGTACGGCCGAAACGTTGTGGTTTCTTGGCGCCATTTGATTTGTTTAATGGAGGCAACCATAACCGAATTTTTTTGCACATTATAACACCGCACGTAGACTTGACGCGGTTGTCATTTCCCTATCATTCAATATTAAATTCTTTTTTGTCATTCGCAAAAACTTACAGCTGACAATAACAACAAAGTTGTCTTAATTCAACACTGTGGAACACCTTCTTACTCGGTTGCAGTAAACGTATTTGAAAGAAAACCAAACACGCTGAATCCAAGTAAAACATGTCAAGAACTGGGAAACATTACAAAAGTTTGTTAAAAGGGCTGTAGACGATAAAGGCCAGTGCAGCCTTTTACTTTCGGCGTAAAACGTTCAAATTCTTTGCAGATCGATCTGCAGGTAATCAAATCTCCGCATACTGAGTCTCAATCTGAAGTGCCGGGTCTGTCGGACATCGCCGATCTGCCGTTGTCTGAGAACTAGACAATTATTATCACTGCACATGATGCAAACTCTACATCTCCAGACACAACAACCAAGCCTAGCCTTTTAACTTCCACAGATAATGATTCCCTTGTATTGTACGATGGCTGGTAAGCAGTTCTGCTGAAGTATTAACTCCGGCACCCATGGGTGTACCACAGTATTGTTAAAAAGGGCTGTAAGTGCAAACACTGAGATATTTGGCCATGGTTTAAGCAGTTATACTGTAACTGTTGAAACTTTTTCAATTATTAAATTGTTGCACCTTTCTATTTACTGTATGTATGTACAGTGCCATTAATTTGTTTTATTGATGTACCTTGAAAGTCAGTCTGCTTTTTCCCAATTTGGCCAAAATCACGCTTGAATATCCCAAAATGAAAAGCTAAGGCCCCTTCCCAATTTTTGGAAAAAAAGCCCCGTAAAGGTTTGCTTTATTTATTTTCATCATTATTATTAAAAACCTAAACAAAGCAAATTTAAATGGTTAAAAGAACATCATTACCTACAAACTACAGTACATTCAGTTAGGTCTTTTGTGCCATTTAAAATAGTTTTGTTTTGGACAAGTAAGCTTATCTGACGGACAAGTAGATTTTCTAGATTTACTTGTCCATGGACAAGTAGAAAATTTCAAGATTTCCACACCCCTGTTTTTTATTTTTGTCCACACTGAAAATTTTCATTTAGGCTATTTAGCACTCCGAAGGTTAACCTTTAACCATACAATCCAGACTTTTATTGACAATCAGGAATATAGCTTTTGAAAACATTGTGGGAAAAGGAGAAAATGCTGGTAACCAGCATTTTCTCCTTTCCTCACAATGTTTTCTGCCCTTCCAAAAAAGAACTTCAGTTTTTGAATCACCTACATTTTATCATCTGCAAATGCTGTCAATTTGGACAAGTCTAAAATTTTAGCATTTGGTAAAGGGTTAAAGACAGATCCATGTACCTTTTCAGTCTGTTCCTGGAGGAGATTATCTAAACATAGTCTTGATTTTACAGCTCTCCTTAAAATGTCAGTGTTCTGTGGTGTGGCTGGACTATTGCTTAGTGACTGAAAAAAAGATGAATTATTAACTCTTTTACCACATAACACTGTGGTTTGAAAAAAAAAAAATAAATACAATACACTGTAGGAAAAGAGAAAATGCTGTTAACAAGCATTTACTCCTTTTCCAACGATGTTTTCTACCCTTTCAAAGACAAATTGAATCATTTCAGCCACATTTGATTTGTGTTCTTCAAATACTTTCAACTACGACCCAAGTATGAAATTTTTGGCAAATCAGTTTAGGAAAGTTTAAAAAATATACGCACATAGAACTGAAAGTCTTTGTTTTTCTGCAAAGAAAATCTTTATGAATAGTGGATATTTGTTTTCTTGGATGAAAGATGGAAGTTTATTTTGTGGAGTGAATATCACTGGTAATAATTTCACGTGTGGCACAGCCATGAGTGATGATACAATGATGAGATTTGTATTTGAAACTGTAGAAAACTAGAGCTGTCACTGAATGTGACTTAATACCCCCGCCAGCGCTTTGACAGAAACAGACAATTATTTGTACACAGACGGACACACAGATGGACACCAGGACGGACAAATGGACAGACAGGCTGATTCCAGTATACCCCCGTTTTCCGGGGGTATAATAATGTAGGAATAGGAGAAAATGCTGGTAACCAACATTTTCCTCCTTTTCTCACATTCTTTTCAAAAACCTTCTCCTTAAGGGGTGTAAAAACTATGGGTTGTTATGTAAAGAGTTAAACGCAAAATCATTTTTTTGTGAAGTCAAAAATTCAGATATATTTAATAAAAATCTTACATCTACACTTGAGTTCAAGTTAAAACTATGGTCTACACTTGGCTCTGGTGATGGTCTGTTCCTGTAAAAAAATGGAAGGCATTGTTCATTTACCCTTCACCAAACAGTCCTATGTTTTCACAACCCTGAGAAAGACAGTTATTGAAACATTGTGGAAAATGGAGAACACACTGGTAGCCAGCATCTTCTCCTTTTGCTTTATTTAAATTTGCTGCATGTCTAAGGACCCTTCTACCTCATGATTTGTCAGCTGTAAAACAAAAATTGACTTTATAGATCCATAATTATCTGATTACTTGCTTGATATAATGCTTCATAGAAATAGCTGAAAACCCCCCCTCCCTTTTTTTTTTTGCAAAGCATGGCTCAATTTTGTTGTCTGGTGAAGAACTTATACTTGAGAATTAAACACCATTTGTTTATAGCTTATAGCATCAAATATTCCAAGATAAAAAGCATGCGACAAAGAAATAGAGAAAGCTTTATAAAAAACTACTTACATAGAATAAAAACCTGTATTTGTCTGCAGAGGTTAAAATTGTAGAAATGTTGTATTTTAAAAATGATGCATAATTGAGATGTGTTAAAACTATACACTTCTTTGTAGAAAACAACAACAATAACTCCCATTAAATTATATGTACTTACGCAACTTCTTCAAGTGACTTCAAAAAGGCAGGAGCAGTGTGAAGCAAGTCATCATCATCTTCATCATCATCATCAGTATAGTTTAGAAATGATGCTGAAAAAGTGTTTTTCATTTATATATCATAATTGTTAGTTTCTATGCTTTAACTGACCTAAATATAAATCAAAATTGATGGACGTTTAGTTACTAATGAATTTCAACGGTAAAGATACTGAATTTTTATGGTCACAAATGAAAATATTTGCCAATCTAATGCAAAAGAAAACAAGAGTATCTCATGCAGGTGCCAATGCTTGGCTGCAGTTGTTTGATTTTCAGTAGAATTCTAAGTCAAAAAGGGGCATAACTGTGTCAAAAATCCCTTGATGGTTATCTGCCCTTGTTGTATAAGTTTCCCTTTTGATAGTTAACAACTTGTCAGAGTTTGAAGTAAATATCCTCAGTAATAACAGAGATATGGCAGAATGTCAAAGTCTTTGCATGCTGACGCAGACACCGAGCTACTACAATACCTCTTCAAAAACATCCGAGCTAATAAAGTTCTTCCTTTTAACTTTCTGAAAACACAAAATTCTAATCCTTGTCATTTAACTGAATGATTTTCTGTACAATAAAGACATGTTCACATTAACACTAACAGCTAAATTTGCCAAAGTAAATAATCAACCGATACAAGACACTCTGCAAAGCATCTTCAAGGAATTCATGAACGTAAGGTCATAATCCACTGATCAATATAGCTGAAGGATCTGATGCAACTTAGCATTAGAGATTTAATATATTTACACCTGTCAAGAAAAATGCTATTAAGCGAGCATTCTACCAGCTCTGTAACATTTTTTTCTCTTTGAATTTTATAAGATTTCATCTCAGTGACCTCAAAATCCACAATTGTCAGATGTCTAGTACATATTACCATATTTCTCCTGATATAAGTGCCCTCCCTAATAGTAGCTCCCCCCACCCCCACCCCCTAGAAAAACCCTTAAATTATGATAACCTAATGTACATTAGCTGATTAAAATGACAATATTTGAAGAATTTGAAGAAAATTTCCTCTAGTTTGATTAATATTTCCTCTTAAAAATCACTAAAACACCAAGAAATACAAAATTGGACACACTTTATGCTTTGCAAATTGGGTAAAAAATAAAGGCTCCCTACCTATGTTTTGCATAGCTCCAGGAGCTTTTATTAGGAGAAATACAGTATGTGAAAATGTAGGCCTACATGATACAAATATTTGTGAGAAAATATCCATGTAATGAGACTTTTCTTACAAAATATTAAACTTCTGGGGTAAAAAAGAAACCTATATGAAATGACTTACTGGTAACTTTATTTCATAACATGAAATCAACCACAGTAAGTACAACAAGCTGGGATCCCACATGGGTTCCCTTATTACAATTCCAATTCATTGACCACCCTGCAAAAGAGGACCCTTAACTCCTTACAAGGCAATAGAATTTGGACTTGACAAAACTGAGAGTATTTGCAAACAACAAACTGAATATGGCTTATATGATTGATTTTTGTCTCAGATGTAAAAAACATTTTGGGGAAAAAATTTGCCGTCGGTAAATGCTTTCAATTTGGAGAAGTCTACAATTTTGTGATTTGGTAATGAAGTAAGAAACACATTTAATGTTGTATAAAATTGTTGGTTGTTTTAGAATGTACATTTCCTTCTTTAACTCTTTACCACACAATCCAGGGTTTTCACAACCCTGGGGAAGAGGCCTTCTGTGGACATCGTGGGAAAGGGAGAAAATGTTGGTAACAAGCATTTTCTTCTTCTCCCACAATGTTTTCTACCCTTCACAAGTCGGATTTCAATATTTGAGTTGCATTGGTTTTGTCGTCTGCAAGTGCTTTGAATTTGGACTAATCTAGGATAATGGTGTTTGGTAAATAGTTAAACCTATGCAATAAATTTATATTTGGTAAATCTATATTGGTAATGTCCAAACGTAGGCCTGGTCTATTATTGTGGGCTCGATCTTTTGCCGATTGGTGGGTATGATCTATGCTTTGTGGGGAGGGGGGGTCTTGATGCATCTGCAAAAGGTATCAACCCATGACAGCGCAGGATGGCATGGGCTAAAATCTTCCAATTATCTGCATGTCCAAGTAATATTCTACCTCCTGATATTCAGTCGGTTGTTAGACAAGGTGGACTTTATGGGTCCGTGATTATGTACTGATTTGCTTGGTATTCTGTATTACGGAGATGCATTAGGCCCCCTTTTGCTGGAGCGTGGGTAGGATGCATTTTTGGTCTGGGTTCGGGCCCATTTGGCGGGATGAAAGCTGCAATGACTTCATCCCGGGACTTGGTATCAATTGTTTACATGACGTCAACATTACCTTGGCGTTGCGTAAACAACTGTTACTGCAGGCATTGTATCACAGGATCACACAAGAAGAAGGCGGTTGTACCGCTGAAAGCTTGTGTACATTATTATAATTAAAAGTTACATTTCTCAAGAAGAGGATATCATGTTTTAGAGAAAAAAGAAAGGAAAAAATGCTAACTAAAGCATTTTTTCCTTTGGCCACTATGTTTCCAAAAGCCATCTTCCTAAGAGTTGATAAAACCTGTGATTCTTTGTTGATGGGTCAACCCTTAACCCTTTACAACACAATCCCAATTCTTCACAATCCTGGAGAAAAAAGCTTCTGAAAACATTGTGGGAAAAGAAGAAGGTAATGGTACTCAGTGTTTTCTCCTTTTTGCACCATGTTTTCTATCCTATCAAAAACTAATCCCACCATCTAAGCCACACATATTTTGTCCTCTGCAGTTGCTTTCAAATTGGTTGAGCCTAAAATTTTGTCATTTGGTAAAGTGTTAATCTTTCAAATGTAGTTCACATGATAAGATTTGTCTGTAAAAGAGTAGAAAACATGGTGTAGAAAGAAGGACATACTGGTTATCAGCATGTTCTCCTTTTCCCACACTTCTTCCAAAAGCCCTTTTCACTAGAGTCCTTAAAGATACATCTTTTCAGCAAGACAGAAAAACACTGTTAAAATTGATAGTGTGTAGAATCTTGTAAGCTGTGTAAACATAGATAAATAATCAATATATCTGGTGTATGAGATAAAGAAACTGAAGGTATTTGTCTCAAAACAAGAAACAACCACAAGTGGTGTCTTGGATAGCCTCCAGAGAATGAAATGCAACATTTGGTATGAAGATCTATACAAGAATGATTATAGTTTCATAAAATAAAGATGAAATTGGTTAAAAAACTGGATGAAAATGAGTAAAATGTATCTTTAAAAGTCTGTATTGTGTGGTAAAGGGTTAGACAGAGGACAAAAAATTAGACTTGTCCCCAAGGAATGTACATTGTATGTACAGAACACAAATTGGTTATGACTCACATTATGGAATTAATACCTCATAAGTGCATAACACTGTGAGAAAAGAAGAGAATGCTGATTATAAGCATTTTCCCCTTTCTCGCAATGGTTCTAACAGTCTTTTTACAAATGGTCATGAAAACATGGGGTCCCTTGGTATACATTGAAAAAAAAAATCAAGGAAAAAAAATCATAAAAATCATATTCATAATTTAACAGTAAGAGCACCTGTCACAAGTGAAGTTGCCTCTGCAGCTAGTGAAGATTAATTAACCCTTTCCCAAACAAACCCGAGTTTTCACGACCCTGAGCAAGAAACCTTTTAAAAACATTGTGGGAAAAGGAGAAAATGCTGGTAACCACCATTTTCTCCTTTTCCCACGTTTTCTACCCTTCCCAAGACAAATTCAATTTTTGAGTCCCATTTATTTTGTTGTCTGCAAGTGCTTTCAATTTGGACAAGTCTAGAATTTTTTCGTTTGGTAAAGAGTTAAGGTCTGGCTGAACAAAATGTGCAGTCTGATCTTTGATCTACACTGTCTGCTTTGATAAGACATTCTGCTCCAGAGGGAACATGAAATTACATGTACAAGTTTGGTCTTACTGATTTATTCTATGCTCTAATGGTTACAAAGAATGATGTACATACTTGGACTTTCTGAGATGTTTCGGGCTATCAGATCACCTGTCTCCATACTGACTTCACTGCATTCATTAAGCCCAGACTTTACATCAATCATCAAACTAGAACTGTTTCTGTGTACATCACCTGTATCACAATAAGGCGATACTTTACAGCTACATGTATGATTTTCACCATTCACCAAACAATCTTCAGGGTTACCATTTGTCCTATTAATAAGCACTGGTGTATGCTGTTTTTCATTTTGAGATCCTTCAAGTATGTGCAAAAAAAAAAAAAAAAACGAGTGTGAAATGTTCAACAGATGTTGAAGGGTAAATAGGCACATGTCTATGATGTCCATTTGGTCTTCTGACAGCAAAAAGATGATTTCCCCCGATACATTTCCCCCCTTGTCGATTCCCCCCAAGTTATTTAACCCCTATTTTTCACCCTAGTCGTTTCACCCCTGAACCGTTTCACAGCTAGTCATGCAGCCCCCATAACCATTTTCCCTCTAGTTGTTTATATGTAAATTCTATAAAAGATTATACCATGAGAGAGAGAGAGAGAGAGAGAGAGAGAGAGAGAGAGAAACAGAGAGAGAGAGAGAGAGAGAGAGAGAGAGACAGACAGACAGACAGACAGAGCACCTTTGGAGACTAATACTTTAATGACAATGTAAACCATCATTATGACAACAATTTTCAATATTAAGAAAGAGAAAACAAAACGGAAAAACAGGGTTTTCCATGACCCCCTATTTCTCTGAATTTTGACCCCCAAATTTTCTATATGACCCCCAAAAAATTCAGTATTTGCCTTCTTTTCTCCACTTGAAGGGGGTCATTTTTGGGTCAAATGACCCATATAAGAGTCTCAAGGGAAAACCCTGGAAAAACAAGAAGGAGGAAAATTTATCTGTTTACTGATGTTGGTATCTTTTGTAGTCTTTTGATAAAATAAACTTAAGTATTGAGTTTTTTGATCCATACTGTTAATCACCCTGTTTATTTCCTTTGAGACATCAATCAAATGATGTTCACACAATGAGATTTATGGTCAGATGTGAAAACACATACTCCATGCAAAATTAAACATCCTCAATCATCTTCTTTGTACTTCTACCAGTTAAGTGTTTTAAATTAGTTGGTCGGTTATTTAACAGTGTCAACGAGCAATGGCTGTAAAAGGTACAATTGTCATACTTGGTTTATTTATTGTTTCAAGAATATCTCTCATACACCAAAGACAAAGCTTTGCCCAAAGACCACAGCACAGAACGCGGAGTCTGATCTTTGGTTTCCACTTTTAGATACAGCAAAATTTTCTTCCACGGAAAATTTAAAAAGCAATATTTGAGCTTTACTTATCATTTTGAAATTTTGAATTCATTTCATTCTGAAGTTTGAAGTTTAGATTTTGATTATCTGAGATGATCTGATACTGCAACTGATCCAAGCGGTTATACCCTTCGGCTGATCAATGCGGTAAATGCACTTTTGCTAACAGTGTCTGATCAACAACAAACAGCATAAAAAAGCATCCTAATCTTGGACAGAATTAATCCTATGGACTGTTGTTTTTTTCTCTGGTAGTAAAGAAAAGCATGATGTTGCAATACTTGGGTAAAAATATTGGCTGAAAATTTATATTTATGTTGCAGTTTAACCCTATAGTAAACAATTATTGTTTCATGATCCTGACGAAGTACGCTGTTGTTAACACAGTGTGAAAAGGAGAAAATCCTTGTCATTGTCAACATGTCATTTTCCCACAATGTATTTGATCTGTTTCAAAAAACAAATATCATTTTTGGCCAAATTCATTTTGATTTGTCTTCTACAATTCTTTCATTGTGCTTTCATTTTCGAAATGAAAAGTCTAGACTTTGTCATCTGGTTGGTAACTAAACATCATCCTTAGGCTGACTAGGGATTGAAAATTATTGTTATATATGATCCCTGGGCTGACGTGACAAGGCAATGATGCTCCTCAAACTTTTGCCTCTTCTTACTATTGTCCTGTTAAGTTGAATAAAACTTCTTAGTTGTAAATTAGTCTTACCATATATATGGGGTGAAACGACTATGGGGAAACAACTATGGAGGCTAAATGACCGGTGGGAGCGAAATGACTATGGAGGAAATAACCGGTGGGGGGGGGGGGGGAACGTCTTTCGGGTGAAACGGGGGTGGCAAGACGTTTCCTACCAAGACTTTTCACTACCTTTAGGTAGTGAAACGTCTTGTATAAATCAATATTATATATGCATATATTTGTTGATTTCTTCAGTATTTTTTCTATTATTTTATGAATATGTGACCCGTCACACAAAAAGGGACAATCTGAGAATTCCGTACATCAATTAGATGAAAACAGACCAAAGACAGTGCAGGTCAATTTAAGTTGATAGTTCAAAAATAATTGTATAACAAGGTATAAAGACCACTTTTCATACTGAAAATATCATAAAAGTGAAAAGTATCAACCCTGGTCTGCCTGCGCAATTCGTGCAGTCTGACCAGGGTTGATACTTTTCGTAGTTCCCAGATGGTCCCGTTTTGCATGACGGGTCACATATAAATATTAGTAATGAATAAATGGAAGAATTTGTCAAAATGAAATACTTAAAATCTAATTTTAAAGTTATTTTTTTTCCATGTGTATGATTAAAGAAAGCTAAGGGTATCACACACTTTTTTTGATCATTTATAATTTTATATTTTGTTAAAATAAGTGTGACAAAGATAATTTTACATCATTGCAACTGATCATCTCAATTAAAACACATCACACAGACCACTCAATAATTAATTATAATTAAGATCCTTTGATGTATATGATTTTCCACAAACTTGTTACTTGTTGAAAAGCCCTGTTACAAACAACTTTATTGTGTAATATAATTTTTCCTTTAAAAGTGTGTGACTTGGGAGCAACATGTTCTTTTAAGTCACTTCTGTTTGGAAATACTCGGATTATTTGTTGGACATAACATAATAACATAACATAACATCTCCTTATTACACCCAAGTATTATACAATACAATATGTGGAAATAATACAAATAAAATTGTGAAATAAAACTAATGGCGATGGGGGGGGGGGGGGGGGGGGGAGTCATAGATAGGGAGTAAGATATAGAAAAAGAGAGGTAAAGATTTGTTTTCAGAGCACACAGTTTAAAATGGTGGTCTGTCGGAACATAGCATTGTGGGGTATAGAGAGAAAGAGAGAATTACTGTGGATAATGTCGGATATTTGTGTAGTTTGTTCAGATCTTGTGCGTCCAAGGCAACAGGGCATTCAGTGACTACATACACATCAAATTCACATAAAACACCCAATAACAAAATTATTAAAATAAAAATAAATAACTAAATACACAAGTTTCATAAGTCAGCTGTTTTTATTATTGAAAATAGAAAAAAAAATTAAGTGGAAACACAATAAACTACCTGCACATGAAAAAAGGTAGTGAAAATTCTCAACAAATGAAAAAAGGTAGAGAAAAGTCGTGGTAGGAAACGTCTAAATAGCGAAACGTCTTAGTTGTGAAACGTCTGACTTTCGCGAAACGGCATAGGAGGAAATGGTTTGGGGGCGAAACGACTCGGATTTCTTAGACTAGGTTTTCCCTTGATTGTTAAATAAATAAAAGACGACAACCATTCAAATTAAAAGATCATGTTTTGAGGTCAAAATCAAAAGAAACAAGGGGTCGAGTAAACAGCATGAAGACTGATTTTTTTTTCTACCCTTGCCCTACAGTACGTCTTTTGGCCGATATCTTCCTTATTGGGACCCTCAATTGTACCATAGGATCAGAAATTTTTATTGTGTTTTATGAAATAATTGTTCTCATATATATTTCAAAATGACTACAAAAAGAAATTTATTATGTCTTGCATTCCTGTAACTAACAGCAAAGTGTGATCTATAACATTTCTACAGAAATCGTCTAAGAATTTAACGATACGTCCCTTTGTTTTTCAACATGGCTGGAAGTGAAAGTAGGATGCTGTCTGTTGTTACTGTTTTTTGTCAAAATGTGAATAGTAATAGAATATGATATTCTGTTTTATTTAAAAGAATAGTATTACTAGTTTATAATTTGTGTTTTTGAAATTGTTGTTTATTTTTCTAATTCAGTATAACTTACATCCAGAATTATTTCTGTTGGAGTGGAGGATTCGGCCCAAGAAGATTCGGCCCAATACTGAAAAGTGAAGAGAACTCGACCCGAAGAAGATTCGAAGTAGGAGAAGACTTTGGCCACACAAAAAGAAGATTTGCACTCATTTTAAGAGTGAATTTATGTTGTAGAAATTTCTGTGTTCATTAAAAAAAAAAAAAAAAAAGAAACATTTTAAGATCTTTGACATTAAGGATTTGGACTTACGGATGTTTCAGTAACAGACGAGTTCAGTAAATTACGCTTACAGAGTAAATCAATTGGGTGTTTTGGTAAAAAGGCAATTATATAGTTTTTATGCACCATGACGTTTTTCACGCCCAATACATGGATTTGTTTTGTTCAAAAGTTTATTTTAAAGAAAATATTTCCACATTTCTATAAAACTTGATGACCAATTAACTGGAGATACAACTGGTAAATGCTTAAGATAACGTATAATTCATTACCTCAACTATGATTGAAATTTGAAAAAAAGAAAATGAAAAAAACCAGTAAAGCATGGCAGGTGAAATGTACCAAATATATTATTCATGAAAATGTGCAAACAGCCATGTAATGGGTGTGAAAAATGTGATGGTAAATAAGCACTAAATATATGCTTTGTTACCCAAACATCCAATCGATTTACTCTGTTTAGTGCAATTTACCGAACTCGTCTGTTACTGAAACATCTGTTATCCAAGGATTTGAACCACAAATATCACAGTGATGCAGTGATACATGCAATGCCTTGGTCGCCATCCATGCACTTACCATAATGCATGTTGCTTAACTATCACAGAGAGAAATACATCTAACCACATACAGTAAAAGCTAGTTAAATAGCAAGTCTGGTTTTAAGCATTTACATATATCAAACTGCTCTGTGACAACAGGTTGAAGGTAATTATGCAAAATAGGTTATTAAAGACTTACTATTGTTTTGATTAATTTGGTCTTTTGAGATTATCTCATTATTGAATATATATACATATAAACTTTGCTATTTTTTTGCAAAATTCTCTTGCAACATTTTCAACATTTGAATACAGTAAGAACATTCCCAAAGGAAGTGAAAACAATGTGATCAGCACCACTTTACAAAATCTTTTATTTCATGTAATTCTTTTAAACTGACATAATGACATACAGATCATCTGCTAGATCACAAAGAGGTTCTGTCAAAACATGTGACTACAGATCAGCGCTGCCATATAAGTTATAAGATACATTTTCAAATTGGCTGCAGGATAATGATGTAGGTAAAGATGAGATTTCTTTCAAATGCCTGAATGAAACAGAATATTTTATGTTTAAAGTCAAGACAAAATGCATTATGGACAACTTTCACTCTCTGTTTCAGTTCAGGAAGAGATCTTGGGTCTGTTTCTTTGCATTGAAACCTTTTAACTAAGGATCTTTCTGAGCACTTTTGCTGTGACCTGAGAAACTGCTTTTTGCCTTTGTATCTTTGTTCAGGAGGTCAAGCCTATCACAGGAAACAGGGTTACAATTATGACAGCACAACTCTTCATAATCATTTGGTTGAATTTTAGTATTGTTCATTTGTTGCCAAGTATGAATATCAAGTTTGCAAACCATACATTAAGTGTTTCAATAGGTAAGAATTGATCTCACTTATTGTTGGATCATTCCTATTGCAGGGCTTAGATTACATTTATAGCAGTCATCAACTTCATGTTCAGACATAGAGAAAATGTCAAACAGAAAGAGGAAAGAGGAGAGTGAGAGCAGCTCATGCCTTGAAGAACCAGAGGGCAAAAGGAGAAACTGCAATGCTGACTCTGATAGCTTTTTGTCTACTGTGACAGGATTCATTTTGAAGGCTGGCATCCAAAAAGTGAGACTGCAAATTTTTGAAAACCAAGTGAAGAAATTTGGTGGAATTCTATCCACAGAGTTAAATCCCTCTGTAACACATCTGATTGTGGATGACAACATGGATATAGACCGACTCTGCAGAATTCTTAAATTGGAATCACCGCCAGATAATGTTGCCATTGTGAAAACTTCATGGCTGAGTTCATGTTTTAAAGAGAAACAACTTGTAGATGTAGAAGGTTATATCCTTGATGTTTCAAAGTTTGATAAGAATTCAGGAGAGAAGGAAACAGCACATGTTACAAAAACAGAAGCTGACACATCAGACAAGAGTCATGTGTCTGCTGAAATAAAGTCTGAATTACCTAAAGTTGGAATGATGTTTGGATGTCATGGAAGTAAAGTGAATCCTAGGAAAACAGAGTCTGACAGTGACAGTGATTATTGTCCAAGTGATGAGGAACCAGGTACATCCAATTTGTCAGATATTGAAGAAACCTCATCTACGCCAGATCCGGTCAGGCCAGTGAAAAATCTGCCGGTAAAGTCATGTTACAATTAGCTTTGTAATTTTGTTGATCTGTTGGAAAGGTTTGTTGCTAGACTGCAGTCTGATCTTAATCCACAGTGTTCATAAAAACAACTGTAGTTGTGCTAGGTACTCCTACAGTCAGGTTAAATAAAAAGTCAATCATAATTTTTCAAGTAAGATTTCAGTAAGGGTTCAACTGTAAACATGTACATGTAAAGCTATGCGTTAGGACCTGATGCATAGCATTAGTTTTATAAGGAGATGTATCATAGCTGCTTGATGGTCTGAAACAAGTGGAAAATTCATCCTTTGATTTGGAGAAAGAATTGATCAGGAATTGTCAATAACCTTATAGAGCTGCAAAGTTTTTATTACATGTATTGCCTTTGTCTGCTGTCCAATGAAAGAGAAACTTTGAAGAAAACATTTAGAATTTAGTGTATAGCTCAAGATAGACATTTAAAAGACTGCTTGCATTTTTTTGTTTGTTTACTACACAAACAATGTTTTCTTATTGTTTTATAGAAAGGGAACTGGGTCTGCACTCAATCTTCGAAAGTGGAACTGATGAATCACAACAAACATATTACAGATAAGCTGGAGGTATTATTGAATGAATTAAGTCTTTAGGTGATAGCTCTTTAGTGTTCATCCTCATGTATGAAAATGATTATTTTCAAAGTAGGAAATGGTATGACTTTCTGCTGTACTTTGTCACTGATAGATGACTTTATTTGCTTATGAAATTGCTGTAGGAAATTGTTCAAATATATAAAGGGGCTAATAAATATTAGTTTTGCTGAAGGAAATACTTAAAACATATAGAATTATGAAAATAGCAAAGATGAATACTTATTTTTTTTTTTCTGCAGAATGTAGTTATAATATTGAAAGAATGGTACCTTTTATGGTTAGGTCAGCTGAAGGATATGGTTAAAACTTTTATGAAAGTACCAACCAGTGACAAATGCCCATTTTTGCTAAAGGAAGTATATGAAAGTACATATGATGAATGTCTATTTCTTCTTTAGTAAATGAAAAAAAAACATAAAAGTTTCAACATTTAATAGTCATTTTTTTGTCAATTATCGGAAATGATTAAAACATTATAAAAGTTCTATCATCAAACAATTATCTACATTAAACATACAAAAGGTCTAGTACGAGGGCTGTCCCATAAATTCGCAGAATTGTTGCCGAAAATCTTTGTTTTACATTCAATTCACACCACACTTTCAGACATCATACCCTAACATAATGTCAAGTAAATGACAAATTTTGTCATGTTTCCTTCCATTGTATATCAAAGAATTTGGTTTCTTTAGCAACCAAGGTAGAGCGACTTGAAGCTAGTCAAAATTTTGACATTTTAATTTTTTAGAAATTGCATAAAAATTTTAAAGCCGCATGCAAAAGCAACTGCCGTTAACGACGTTATTCGGCTTTATTTCCTGTGAAATTGAAAACATTCCAGTCATGTCTTTGGGGAAAAAAAATGACGTCAGCTGATGACGTTGAGTTACATTCTGTGGTAAAGTTTTGCGTTGGACTTAAACTTTCTCCAGTGGAAACATTAAGAAGCATTATGGAATCAGACACTTTGCTGAATTGTGGTAAACCATTCGTTTATAAATGGCATGAACCTTTTAGAAAAGGCAGGAGTTCCATATACAACGATACAAGACCGGGTCGTCCCACAAGTGTTCAGACTACAGAATTCAGCGCTCGTTAAAGAATTAATTGATTTTGTACAAGCCCTACGGTGGAAACGGCCACATTTAGATATAGAGGATGTGATATTGCACCATGATAATGCCCACTGCACCCATGACACAGAGCTTGACATTGCATTGTTGGGATTTAAACTGCTCCCACATCCTCCCTATAGTCCAGACCTGGCACCCATGGTTTTCCGTTTATTCCCAAAATTGAAAAATGAACTGAGAGGTCAGCAGTTTGAATCATCAGAAGTATTGCAAAGCCAGAGAAATCATCGCACAGTTCAGCAAAGATTGGTTTACTGTAACTTTTGATCAGAGGATACATAGACAGTGCATTGCAACAGGGGGCGACTATGTAGAAAAAGATTAATCATGCGCTTATTTTTGACATTCAGGCGACGTGACGTAAACATCGGCGTGCTTCAATTGTCACTTACTACTCTTCTTTTAAGTTAAATGTATTTTTATCTGTTTTATGTATCTCTATGAAAATTTAAATATGTATTAGGTATAGACAAACATGTCTTTAGATGTATTTTGTTTTCAAATTCAACTCTCCGTAATGGAATTACAGGCAAATTCTGCGAATTTATGGAACAACCCTCGTATTAAATTGTTATTTTATACTGTAAGAAATGACTAAAAAACACATGAAACTTTTCCTATTAAATGGTTATTTAAACATACATAACATTTAATGGTTATTTTTTATGGTAGGAAATGATTGAAACATTATGAAAGTTCTTACATGAAAAATTTATTTCTATGGTTGGAAATTATCAAAACACTATGAAAGTTCAAATATTATATGTTTATTTCTTCTTTTTTTTTCGTGTAGGAAATGATTAAAACAATATGAAAGCTTTAATACTAGATGGTTAATTTTTACAGTAGGAAATTATTAAAACATTATGAAAATAGAGGATCTTACATTTTTATCAACGAGCTGACTAAATTGTATGATGTGAGCCTTGGCAAGTGTCAAATACATTTTAGTTAAAAAGTTTGAGAAAAACTATAATACATAAACACGAATGTGAGATTCTATTTATCACATAAAACAAATTGAATGAATAGTTATCTTTAAGTGTAGGAAATTATTGAAAAATTATGAAAATTCCAATATTAGATGGTTAATTTTTATGGTAGGAAAGGAATAAAATATTATGAGACTTCCAACAATATCTGATTATTTTTATGCCCGTGCCATGAAATGGGGAGGGGCATATAGAGTTACCTGTGTCCGTCTGTGTGTGTGTGTGTGTTAGTGAGAGTGTGTGTGTGTGTGTGTGTGTGCGTGCATTAGTGTGTGTGTCCCATTCTTGTCTGGAGCATGATTTCTACATTTATCAATGGATTTCAAAATAATTTTACACAATTGTTTTCCTTAACAAGTACTAGTGTCATGCGAAGAGTTTGTTTCGATACGCCCAAGGTCAAGGTCAAGGTCACAGCTGAAGGTCAAATGTTTAAATTGACCTTGTCCGGAGCATAACTTCTACATTTATCAATGGATTTCAAAAAAACTTCACACACTTGTTCTCCTTAACAAGTACTAGTGTCATGCGAAAAGTTTGTTCCGATACGCCCAAGGTCAAGGTCACAGTTGAAGGTCAAATGTTTAAATTGACCTTGTCCGGAGCATAACTTCTACATTTATCAATAGATTTCAAAAAAACTTTGCACACTTGTTCTCCTAAACAAGTACTAGTGTCATGTGAAAAGTTTGTTTCAACACGCCCAAGGTCAAAGTCACAGTTGAAGGTCAAATGTTTAAATTGACCTTGTCCGGAGCATAACTTCTACATTTATCAATGGATTTCAAAAAAACTTCGCACACTTGTTCTCCTTAACAAGTACTAGTGTCATGCGAAAAGTTTGTTTCGATACGCCCAAGGTCAAGGTCACAGTTGAAGGTCAAATGTTTAAATTGACCTTGTCCGGAGCATAACTTCTACATTTATCAATGGATTTCAAAAAAACTTCGCACACTTGTTCTCTTAAACAAGTACTAGTGTCATGTGAAAAGTTTGTTTCAACACGCCCAAGGTCAAAGTCACAGTTGAAGGTCAAATACTTCAATTGACCTTGTCTGCAGCATAACTTCTACATTTATCAATGGATTTCAAAAAAACTTCACACACTTGTTCTTCTTAACAAGTACTAGTGTCATGCGAAAAGTTTGTTTCGATACGTCCAAGGTCAAGGTCACAGTCGAAGGTCAAATGTTTAAATTGACTGTTCAACCCAGTTTTACATCCTGCTCAGCAGAATTGTGATATGAAGATACAGTTTTGGTTTTTAAAAAGACTCATCCAAAGAACTACGCCAGAAAATATTGAGGCTGCAACCTACCCTTCAACTATAGTCCAGTGTGATAATATTTGATCCAATTTGTTCCTGTCTCATAGAGGAAGTACAACAAAGTAATTATTATTGCTATATCTCTCACTCTCATTCCTCAAGTTAAGATCTTCATAATCCTGAGTATAAATAACCCTCAGTTGAAAGATTAAGGAAAACGCTGAATAAGAAGAAGTTAATGCTCAAAACCAGCATTTTCTTCTTTTTCTCACAAAGTTTTCTACCATATGCAATACAAACCATATAATTTATTGTCTGCATATTGCTTTCAACTTGGACCAGTCCTCAATTTTGTTATCAGGTATAAATAATCTTTTATCTGCTTGGCTATATATATAACAAACCTTCTTAACCCTGTCTAAGCTGTTATCCAAAACAACAATTTTCTGTAATACCTATTGATTCACTCATATGACATATCTGTGACCAATACCATTTAATGGGGGCATCTGTGTCTCTGACACACCTATTTCTAGTTTTAATGTAGGAAATGATTAAAACATTATATAAGTTTTAACTTTAAATAGTTATTTTTTAATGTAGGAAATGATTTAAACATTATGAAAGTTCGAACATTAAGTGGTTACATTTTACTGTAGGAAATGGTAAAAACGTATGAAAGTACCAATGATAAATGGAGGGCATTTGGATATCAGAAAGCCATTCAGGTTCTACGACGACAACAGAAACCTATCTCAAGTTTTGAGGTTTGTTTGACCTTGTTCTTTAACTCTTTATCAGACAATAAAATGTCATACATGTCTAAATTAAAACCATGTGCATACAACCAATTGGTCGAATTTGTCTGAAAAAGAGCAGAAAGCACTGTGTGAGAAAGAGAAAATGCTGATGTCTGTGACATGCATGTATACATCACAGCCATTGATCTTCCATGATTATCATTTTATATGTACGTACCTAATTACAACATGGATAGTTTTGTGTACTATTAAGGTTTCTAGGTGAAGAATATAAGGATGTTCTCTGACTTAGGTTTAATCCAGTACTGTCATGTTTGGAGATATTTAAGTTGGTAAGGAGCAATTTTTGCGTTACTCTATTCTGTCTAAGCCAAAACTGTATCATCCATCCAATGCTCTAGAAAAATATTTTTCAGCTAGAAATCTTATTAAAAGCTATTCTTGAGATAGCATTGGTATTTGGCACATAATTATAATGTTTTAATAGACCCCTTTTTAAATACTTCAACCTATTTAAAAGAAAAAAAAGGAAACATTTTGGTTGGCTTGGCATATTTGCTGTATAAATCTAGTGATAAATTACAGATATCTGATGGATAACAATCACAGTCTATTCCAATCATGGCCTATTTGCCAATAAGCAAGTTGGGCCTGCTGGGCAATCATAGTCCTCTTTGATTTTTTAATTTAGGCTATGATTAAAGCAAGGAAGTACATATAGTAGAAAGACCTAGGATGGATTAAATTTCCATATTTCAACCTTCACGTTTGCAAGAAAATACTTTAGCATAGAAATTTTTTCATCATTATTTTTCAAGGAAGCCATGGCACTGCCAGGTGTTGGTAAAAGACTTGCAGAAAAAATATGGGAAATAGCAGAAAGCGGACAATTGAGAAAATTAAATGAGTTTAAAGCCAATGATGAAATAAGAATAATAGAGACATTCATGAATGTATGGGGAGCTGGCGCAACTACAGCTAGAACCTGGTACCAGCAGGTAAGTGATCTATACCCGACAACAAAATTGTAGACCATTTTTCCCCTATGTCTAAAGCCCTTTCAGATTACAAGTTAAATATGGCTCAAATGAAAGGATTCCTCCAAAGGGAATCCAAAGGGAAGAAAATATTGCTGCAAAAGCAGAAAACTCTGGTCACCAGTATTTTCACCTTTTTCAACAACTTTTTCCAAAACCCTTCTCCTCAGTGTATTTCAAACTCTGGATTATGTGGCTAACTCTTTGTGAGACAATGAAATGTCAGACATATCAATGTACAATGTTTTTGCATACTACAGATAAAATGTTACTAAACTCTTTACCACACAATCCTGAGTTTTAACGCCCCTGAATAAGAAAGCCTTATGAAAACATTGTGTGAAAAAGAGAAAATGCTGGTAACCAGCATTTTCCCCTTTTCCCACAATGTTTTCTAACCTTTCCGATACAATTTTCTACATTTGAGCCACATTAAAATTGTCGTCTGCAACTGCTTTCAATTTGGATCCGTCTAACATTTTGTCGTTTGGTAAAGAGTTACTTATCTGAATTGAAAACATTAATTTTACAGACAACAAAATAGATGTGATTCATGCATTTAAATTTTTATTTTAGTGTAGAAAACATTTTGAGAAAAGGAGAAAATGCTGTTTAACAGCATTTTATCGTTTTCCTGGAAGGTTTTTAACAGCCCCTTTTTTATCAGGGTTGTTAAAAGTTGGAATTGATTGGTAAAGAGTTAGGTGATTGAATATGTCTGTGAAATGAAACATGTAAAAAAACAACATGTGAAAAGAAGACAATGGTGGTAATCAACATGCTCTCCTTATCCTAGAACGTTTTCAAAGTCTTTCTTTCTGAGGCTCATAAGAACATGGGATAGTTTGGTTAAAGGGTAAGAGTCTTCACTTCTAACAACCCTGAGGACGAAGCCTTTGGAAAACAAAAAAATACTGGTAACAAGCATTTTCTCCTTTTCCAACAAGGGGAAAATCCTTTTTATCTGTATTTTCTGGTATTCCAACAATGTTTTCTATCCTTTTAAAGATTGAAATCATCATTTGGCCACATCTAAATCATTGTCTGCCAATGCTTTCAATTTGGACAAGTCTATTATAATGTGATTTGGTGCAGAGCTAAGAAAATATAGTAGCAGGGCTAGTAACCCAGGGGTTATGAAAATAAGCTGGGTGAAACTATTTGAGGATTAACTAATATCTTTGAGACAGGAGTTATTTAAGGAATCATTCTATCTAGCATTGTTTATTGTTCAATAAACCATGTTTTTGAGGTATGAGGCACAATAAATGAACCACTCGGGCGATATCATTGATAAGATATCCGAAGGTAGAGACATGGAACAGTCATGGGCAACTTATGTTATATAGAATAACGTCACTTTATATAGAATGGTGTCGATTTCACCTCGCTTCTGTTGCACTGTGTTTATGAGCCAAATTCACATGTTATGTTAGAACTGTTCTTTTCTCACGGCTGAACATTTTTTGTATGGGAAAGAGTGTTTTACAAAGCACTGGTTAACCCTTTATGACATAATAAAGTGTTTTGAAGACCCTGAGAAAGGATTTTTTTGAAAACATTGTGGGAAGAGGAGAAAATGTTGTAACCAGCTTTTTCTCCTTACTCACAGTTTTTTCTGCTTCAAAGACAGGTCACTTTGTTTGAGTCATATCTAATTTATCATCTACAATTTGGACATGTCTAAAATTTGGTTGTTAGTTAAAGAGTTAAAGAAAATCTCAGAACTCATGCATTACATAAAATGACTGAAATTATGTAGAAAAGGATGTTAACCCTTTACCCCATAAGGCATTTCTATGGTATCTCTAACTGACTCTAAATAACAGCAAGGATGAAGCAGTTTCCTATGTGTATATGACACCTTTTGATAGCATAGAAAACATTGTGACAAAAGGTGAAATTGCTCGTCACGAGCAATTTCACCTTTTGCCACAATGTTTTCCAAAGGCTCGTACAAGCAATGCATAGAAATGAGTATCTATGGAGTAAAGGGTTAAAAAACAAACAAGTAAATAAAGAGAGTTCATCACTTCTTGAAACCTTGAAACATCTTTGTAAAATAGAATGTTCATTATGCATTCATGTTAGAAACATGATTACAAGTGAAAAGACTGTGGCTTAAGGAAAATTTGTTGATTATAAACAATTAATTCTCATTTTACCATGATCATTTCTAAAGATGATTCTGAAGTCACCCACAGAAAAGCAATCAGAGTCATATGATAAGGTGTTAATCTTAGCTTCATCTATTATTCTTGTTTATTGATGACAGTATAATATTCTGTGCCTATTTCATAATTATAGTCTTAGAGCTTAACCCTTTACCACACAATCTCATGTTTTAATGACCCTGAGAACGAGAGCTTTTGAAAACTCTATGGGAAAAGAAGAAAATGCTGGTAACTAGCATTTTCTCCTTTTCCGACAATGTTTTCTACCCTTCTATAGATAAATCCCTTCATTTTTGTGAGCTTTTAATTGACGTCTGCAAATGCTTTCAATCCAGACAAGTTGAAAGTTTTGCCATTTATAAAAGAGTTAACATTTCTACCATTACACATAACAGGGACTTAGGAGTTTAGATGACCTCAGGGAAAAAGCCAACCTCACTTATCAGCAAAAGATAGGCCTGAAACATTATGATGACATTCTTGATAGAATGCCGAGGGAAGAGGCTGGAGAAATTGAACAAGTGGTAGGGCTGCTTTTCTTTTGTTTCCTTCCAGATTCAAAGTAAATAATATTCCTCATTTCACTTCATTTTCTCTATCTATTTATTGGCGTATAGTAGAGCCACACACTGGTAAAAGGTGGGCTTAATGCATCTCCGTGATGTCTTCTACCATGTAAGACATCGCATAATTTTGGATCCATCAAAAATCAGTGAAATCAATAAATCAATTTTATCTAACAACTGACTGAAACATTAGGTAGAATGGTCCTTGGACATGCAGAAAATGTGCCAATAGCAAAGAAATTTATTTTGACCTATGTCAGCCTGCACAGACTGCACAGGCTGACATTGGTCTATACTTTTGGCAGATGCATTAAGCCCCATTTTGCCAGAGCATGGCTCATTTATATGAGATCACCCATGACAGAGTTATGGGGGTGGGGGTTGGGAAGAGAAGAGGAGGAGGAGTATAGTCAAATAGGGTTGTCCATCCATCCCTTTGTAGACACAGTTTTGTGTCATCTGCTCTTCCTACAGTTTTCAAACAGTTTGGCTGAATCTTTAACAGAAGGCTTCTTACTTTGAAAACTTCTGCATCTGCAATTTCTAATATGGTAAGTTTTCTATTGTAGGGGTGATGGCCCTTTGATTTTTTGTCAAAATCCAGTCATAGGGCCATCTGTTGACCAGCCCAAATAGCTTAACTTGTGGAGTGTGAGACTTGTAAACAACAAGTCTCGGGCCATTTAAGTGTTTGGGTTTTATTACCAGGGCTGGCTGCCTAAAATTACTAACAATTTTTGAGGATGAGATGCTAGACCAAGGTTCTGTGTGAACAAGCTAAACACCTAGGATTTAAAAAAAAAAAAAAAAAACAGGTGTACATAACATGGGTTTCATCCTGTATCTTGCACTATCGCCTGTAACGTAATTGTCTTCGAGGGTCGTCATTTATATAGGCAACTAGTGGTGACTATGAATAAATGAAAATCAATCGCTACCTGTTAGGGGTATTTGTTTACCTGTGACAGTTTCTCTTAGAACCTGATTAAAAGATTAATAAAATAAAAGAAATTATTAGTTAATTGGCTCAGATATTCCAGCACATTTATGGTTACACAAGATGCGGTACTTTCAAAAGTTGTGCCTCAAGATTGAAATTGTCCAATATTGTAGGTACGAGTTGCTGCAGAAAGCATTCAAGAAGGAGTTATTGTGCAGGCTTGTGGCTCATACCGCCGAGGCAAACCCACCTGTGGAGATATTGATATTCTGATAACACATCCTGACGGGAAGTCTCATAAAGGACTGTTTGGAAAAGTACTCGCTAAATTAAAAAAAAATGGTAAGTGGACAATTTCTATGATTAGACAGATAGAAGGATTAACAGGGATAGCTGGATAATCTGGCATGTTAATTAACTCTTTACCACACAATTCTGTAGTTTCATGACCCTGAGGAAAAAAAGACTTTTAGAAATTTTGTGAGAAAAGGAGAAAATGCTGGTAAACAGCATGTTTTCCTTTCCCAACCATCTTTCCCATCCATTCATAGATACATCCAATCATTTTAATCAAATTTGTCATCTGCAAATGCTTTCAATATGTATGACTCTAAAATTGTATCATTTGGAAAAGAGTCAAGGCTATTTTTAACATACCCCGTCACAAGTGATAATGAAGTACAAACATTTGAAAGAAAGGAGAATGCTTCTTTCTATTATTTAGCATATAGAAAGGACAAAGGACAGATGCTGCTAACAGTGAAAAAGGAGGATGTATTTGTATGGTTACGGGCCCCATTTAACCCTTAGGCTGCTAAGCGCAACTCAGTGACCTTTTGCAGACTGTGTAAAATGTGCAGTCTGATCATGGATCTATGCTGTCCGATACGGAGATATCTTTTCCCAAAAATATACCTTTTAAGTGGCAATATTTGAGTTTTTAATATCGGCTTGAAAGTATCATCCCACAGTATCTCCAATAATTGTCTGATAGACAACAAACGACACAAACATGGTCTGTATTCACCATCCATTTTTAAGAAAGTTCTTTGTCTTATTCTCCAAGTTTTTCCAAATGTGAAAGTAACACAACTTCTGAACAAATGGTTGAGCCAATCAGAAGTTGTGTTACTTTAACATTTGGAAAAGACCGAGGATGTTCTTAAGAATGGTTGGTGAATTCGGACCCTGATTTATGGATGGCAGCTATTGGTTGTGAATCTTGTGATACACACCAATCAGACAGCATGTAACAGAATGCCTTACTTTCTGTTTTAACCCTTTACCACACAATCACGAGTTTTAACGACCCCAGGGAAGAAGAGCTTTTGAAAACATTGTACAAAAAGGAGAAAATGCTGGTACCCAGCATTTTCTCCTTTTCCAACAATGTTTTCTACCCTATTAAATGCAGAGATCACTATTTAAGCAACGTTTAACTTGCCATCTGCAAATGCTTTCAATTTGGTCTAGTCCAAAATTATGTCGTTTGGTAAAGAGTTAAAAAAATGGAGCAATTCTGTCTTAGGTTAAAATTTTCATTTGCATTATCTCATGAAGTCTTGAATCAGGCAGATATCTGCATTGTACCAATGGCTGTTACCTTTTGTTCATATAAAGATTAAAAAAAGGCTACCGGTTTAGACTCCCTTTCACCCAATAAATTTTCAGTCCAGCAAAATCCTTATAATTTAGACTACACTGAGAGATTGCTGTCTATTGTTGCAACTGTATGGACTGGTAAAGGTGACTTTTTTTGTCTTCAGGTACATATAAGTGCCAGTCTTTGATACCTTAGGTTTAGGATGGTGAATTGGTCCTTTGTACAGCCTGTAGAAGCCTGTAAATGCATAAATCCAACAATCTTGTATTTTCTGGAACAAGCTTTTGAAAATATCGTGGGAAAAAGGGAACATGCATGTTCTCCTTTTCTCACAACTTTTTTGAATGGCAAATCCCGTCTCATTTGCAACATTTAATTTGTGCTCAGCAAATGCTTTCAGTGTGAACCAGCCTACAATTTTGTAATCTGGAAAAAAGTTCTGTTAAAGATTTATACTAAAATTCTAGTATTGCCCAATGTATTTTGTTACACAAGGGTCAGATGTGACTTATTTTATATTTCAGAATGTCTGTAAAGATTGCATTTAATATCGTAAAATTAAGTCAGAAAAAAAAATGATGTTGTCCATGAAGTTGAAGGGAAATAACTCTTACTTTATTGAAAATGAGAAATAGTAATAGAATAAGGGGGTATTTCCCTTGAAAAAGGAGAGCGCCACCTGAGTGGAATACTTTTCTATGTGATTCTTACAAGCTGCTATTTTTTATGGAATAGGCAACAGATATTAGACAAACTTCCTCACTTAACCCTGTACTAGACAACAAAATTTTAGACTTGTCCAAATTGAAAGCTTTTCCAGATGACAACTTTTTTCCCTACAATTTTTTCAAAAGCTTTGTTTTTCTTGGGGCAGTAAAAACAGGGGATTGTGTGGTAAAGGTTCTAACAGTAAGATTCAGATACCTGTTTCATTCAATAAGAGAAATTGAATGAAATTTATCCAAGTAACCCAACCCATTTTTGGTCAGTATCACAAATGTAATGTGTGCAGTGAAACTATAATTGTTTACTCCTTCACTAAACAATTTCAAACAACTCTGAGTAGGAATGTGACCCTGTAGAATGAAGCTTTTGAAAACATTGTGGGAAAGGGAAAAATTGGTGGCATTTTCTGCTTTTTCCACAATTGTTTCTGCTCTATCAGAGAACTTAACTCTGTACCAAACAATCCCGAGTTTTAACATGAAAGAATCTTTTTGAAAACATTGTGTGAAAAGGAGAAAATGCTGGTAACCAGCATTTTCTCCTTTTCCCACAATGTTTTCTACTCTATCAAGGACAAATTCTGCCATTTGAGCCATCTTTAATTTGTTGTCTGCATATGCTTTCAATTTGGACCATTAAAAAATTATGTCGTTTGGTAAAGAGTTAAGCACACTGGTGCAAATTTTGATATGTCATCAAAAGCTGTTTTGAATTTAGAAGAGTCTAAAAATTTGTAGTTTGGGAAAGGTTTAACCCTTTACCAGACGACAAAATTTTAGCCTAGTCCAAATTGAAAGCCTTTGCAGACGACAATTTCAATGTGGCTCAAATGGTACATTTTTTTCTGTGATAGGGTAGAAAACATTGTGGGAAAAGGAGAAAATGCTGTTTACCAGCATTGTCTCCTTTTCCCACAAAGTTTTCGAAAGCCCTCTTTCTCAGGGTCGTTAAAAGTTGGGATTGTGTGGTAAAGGGTTAAACACTTATTCCAAGTATAAGCAGGAGGGGGCAATGATTTTGGAGAAAGTGTTGCAGAAAGGCTGTTTGCTCATCGTAGCAAACAAGTAATGCTGTGACGTTTCCCATGAAAAAATGAATTATTAGATTGAGTTTCAATTGTAACCAGAAGGAAAAGAGCCATGCTCTGGCAAAAAGGGGTCTGATGCATCTTGGTGACACACTAAACCAAGCAAGTTTTTTTTTTTTAAACTTTATTAGCCACGTATATTGGATAGGGGAGGTCGTGGCCATCCTCCCTCTATCCTTACAATTTTCATCAATCATCTTGTTTCATCTTATCTTGCTAACTAAAAGTCTAAAACAGTCTATTTTCTCTATTTGAAGTTTTTTTTTTCTAATGCGAATAAAAGTGTACTATATCGAAATTTGTGACTTTGCGAACAGTGCAGATCAAGATTCGAGTGTACTGATGTGTAGACTAATTTTGGATTTCACTGTTCGCTATGATGACAATTTGCAGGATAAAAGTTAATCAAATACATGAACTACTCAGAGATCCAGATAAGGTTATGTGGTTCAATCTTATGTGCAGCCCTAGGTTGTGAGTGATTTGACAATTGTCTTTGACATACTATTTTGAGACAGTCTGAAACTGAAGGAACCTGCAGACGACAATTCCGAGCTAGCTGAAATATGATTGTAAATTGTTGATTTTATGGGAGAAAAAAAAAAAACAGTGCGGAAAAGTGTGGAATTAATCTTTATGAGCAATTTCTCCCCTTTTTAGCTCCACTGGCCAAAGGCCAGCGGGCTTATGTCATGGCCTGTTGTCCGTCGTGCGTCCGTCCGTCCGTCCGTCCGTGCGTTAACTTTTTTTTAAAACGTCTTCTTCTCTGAAACTACCCATCCAATTTTGATGAAACTTCACAGAAATAATCCTGCCATGGTCCTCTTCAGAATTTCTTGAAAGAATTTAATTCCTTCAAAAACTCTGGTTGCCATGGCAACAAAACTGAAAAATTTTGAAAATCTTTGAAAATCTTCTTGTCTGAAACCGTAAGGCCAAGGGCTACCAAATTTGGCATGTAGCTTTATCTAATGGACCTCTACCAAGTTTCTTCAATTTATAGCCCTGGGGTCAAAATTGGCCCCGCCCCGGGGGTTACAAGTTATACATGGGCTTATTTAGGGAGAACTTTAAAATTCCTCTTCTACCTAGCCATAGGGCCTAGAGCTACCAAATTTGGCATGTAGCTTTATCTAGTGGACCTTTGCCAAGATTGTTCAAATTATAGCCCTGGGGTCAAATTAGGCCCTGCCCGGGGGTAACAAGTTTTACATGGGCTTATATAACAAGTTTTACATGGGCTTATATAGGGAGAACTTTAAAATTCTTCTTTGACCTAGCCGTGGGGCCTAGGGCGACCAAATTTGGCATGTAGCTTTATGAAATGGCAATATTTAGGTTTTTATTATTTACATGAAAGTTTCATTTAATTTATTTAGCAGAATAAGGATTCAGAGGTCTGCTACATAACAAACAAAGATACTGCCCTTAAAAATACAATGATATGCTCAGTCACAAAAAGAAATTCAAAATGAAAGCACAGCTCCAGATAAGAGAGAGTGATCATATTCTAAATCCATTATTTCTCGTTCAAACCCTATGTTGTGGGTTACATATTTCAGATTCTTTGCTAAAAATTTGATCTGGCAATGGACGTGGCTGCTGTGGGCTTGGCTTTATTAAAGATTATAACTGGTTATATGATTTAAGTTTACATACTGATAAAAGGAAATAACTCTTGTTCTGTCCATGCAAATATAAATGCACTCAAAACATTGCTGTTCCAGTACATTATAATTTATAGTCTACATCTTTTTTCCTTGCTTCAAAGTATGGTGGAGAATTTTAAAATCTTCTTGTCTGAAACCATAAGGCCCAGGGCTACCAAATTTGACATGTAGCTTTATCTAATGGTCCTCTATCAAATTCCTTCATATTATAGCCCTGGGGTCAAAATTGGCTCTGCCTTGGAGATCACAAGTTTAACATGGGCTTATAGGGTGACTGTAATTTAGAATAGTAATCAAGGGAAATAACTCCTGTTATACAAGACAAAGTTTGTTACTATTTACCTCCCTTGATTATCAAACTGCAGTTATACGTTATTGGAGTTTGGTATTCAAGTTTTTTGGAGAGGAAATGTTCTGTTTTAAGAGAGAGTTTTTTTTAACTGTATTTTTTTTTTACTGTACCAAGTTTAAAGCCATTGCAAAAAGACAAATTGAATGTAGCTTAAATGACTATTTCTGTCCTTGATAGTTAGGAAACGTTGTGGGAAAAGGAGTAAATACTGGATGACAACATGTCCTATTCTTACGATGTTTTTGAAAGCCTTCTCTTTCAGGGTCATTAACACTTTGATTTGTGTAGTAAAGGGTTAAAAAGCCAGTGGAGCGATACAGGGCCATCATGGCCCTCTTGTTTCTTATTATTATTATACTCTTTTTTTTTCATTGTGTTAAATAGAGTAGAAGGGGAAAGTGTCAAACAACGGCCTGTTTAGTTCACCGAATCTGGATCAATGAATAATTAGCAGAGACTAATAAAGTTTTACAAAGCTATGGAGGAAAAAAAGGTGAAAAAATAAAAGAAGGAGGAAAACAGGAATGACTTATTAAATAATAGCAAAAATGGAATATGCATCAATGCATTTTATATCAAGAGTGGTTTTGAATAATATGTCTTATAATTGACCATCTTTCTAAATCAGACTCAAAGGATTTTGTTTCTTTGCAAATGGTCCAAGCCAAATATAAACTATTTTGAAGGCCATAAACTGTCGGGATTTTAGATTTAGATTTACAAGAAGCAACATATCTTTTGACATACAGAAAGAGTGTGTATAAATTGTCATCATTATTGAATGTACCAATTAGAACGTTGACACTATTTATAAGTCTGTGTTTTGATGGGTCTACTTCTCTTATTTTTGATTCTAAATACTGAAAAAGGGTTTTCACCTTTTCACATTCGTAAAATACATGAAGCAGACTTTCTTCACTAGTATTGCAAAAACAGCATAGGTTACTTGGGGCAATGTTCATTTTGTTTAATAGGGAGTTAATGGGGAAAAATCTATGAACTATTTTTATTTGCATCCATTGGGTATACGAATCGTTTGTATTTCTAAAAATATTATTATAAATGTCTTTCCAATCAAAGTTTTGAGTAGGGAACAAAGATTCCCATTTCTTTTGACTAGTAGGATTTCATTGTTATCAATAAGTGCTTTATAAATTGTTTTGTTAGGTTTTTTATTTATCAAAATTTCATTTAAATAGCTATTAATACAGGGATTGGCATAGTTTAAAATCAAATTTTCATCGTTATTAGTATCAACCTTTCTTGAGAAATTTTGGATAGTGTTTATCAGACCATAATACTTCAAATAGTTAATTTTTTTACCTAAAATCGTCTCTAGACTTTAAGCCAATGAATTTCCCATTGTTATCCATTAAATCTCGGACATTTCTAAATCCTCTATCGTATAAATCTTTGACAAAGATGACTTTTGAGTCTATCGTAAAATTTTCGTTGTAGAACAAAGGCATATTTAATATCAAGTCCCAAGAGTCAATTTTAATTTTTGTCATATATTCTATGTATGATTTAAGTATGTCTCTCCAGAAATCGTTTTTTATTACTTTAGAGATGAGTTCGGAATAAGCTTTTCCTAAGTTTATTATTTTTCGTACGTCCATCATGTCATATACTAGTTGATAGCATTTATTAGGTTTACAATTTATTAGGTTTTTAAGCCATTTTAATTTCATGCTAGCGTTAAAGCTTTTGATATCTTTCATTTTCATACCACCTTCATCATAGTTTTTAATAAAAACAGATTTTTTTATTTTTGCCCTTCCATCCCATACAAAGTTGTATAGTAAATCGTTTAAACGTTTTATGAAATCTGTTTTCGGAGAAGGGAGACTAATAAATAAATGCGTTAAAAGTGGAACAAGAAGTGATTTTACAACAGTTATTCTACCAATAGGTGTAAGTTTTCTTCTTTTCCAGTATGCTATACATTTTGAAATATTTTTAAGTTTTGGTTCATAATTTAAATCTATCATCTTATGAAGATTTATATCAAAAGTTAATCCAAGTAGCACAAATTGAGTTTCACCCCAATTTAATTTCCATTTAGTTTTTATCGAATATGCACTATATTTACGTGATCCTATCCAAATCAACTTTGTTTTATCAAAATTGCACTTTAATCCAGAGATAGCATAGAACTTGTCAAGTACTTCTAAAACGCTATTTAATGATTTTTCTGAGCCGTCTAGTAATAATGTAGTGTCATCAGCGAATTGGCTTATGAGATATTCAGTTTCTTTCACCCTTATACCATTAATATTTTTGCTTTGTCTAATTTTAATGCTTAAGATTTCAGAGCATAGGATGAAGATATATGAAGAAATAGGGTCTCCCTGACGGCAGCCCCTCTTTACCGTAAAGACATCTGATAGAAAACCATTTAACTGCACACTTACTTGTGTATTATACAAAAATAATTTTATCCATTTTTTGAGTATAGGACCAAATCCAAAAAAGTCAAATGTTTTTAAGATAAAGTCAAACGATAACGAGTCAAAGGCTTTTTCAAAATCTAGTAGCATTAATAGGCCAGGTATGTTATTGTCTTCACAGTATTTCATTATGTCATAGATTAAACGGGTATTTTCTCCTATAAAGCGATCCTTAAGGAAACCTGTTTGGTCACTTGAAATTAAATTGTCTGATACGGTTTTTAGTCGATTTGCTATTGTTCCAGACGCTATTTTATATAAAACATTCAATAAGGTTATCGGTCTCCAATTTTTTAAGAACTTTTTCGGTTTATTATCTTTTGGGATGCATGTTATGATTCCCGATTTTATAGAGCTAGAAAAAGAGTCGTTCAATAGGGCGTAATTTAGGGATCTAACGACAAAATGTCCAATCTTAGGCCAAAAGACCTTAAAGAAGTTTGCTGAGAAGCCATCAGGACCTGGGCTTTTGTCATTTGACATTTGTTTTAAAGTCAAGGATACCTCTTGATAATTTAAAAGACCTTCTAGACTTTTTGACTCGACATAATCTAACTTATTTACTGTACAATTAAGTAAAAAATCAGTTATACTAAAATCATCTTGGTTATCTTGTTCTTTGTATAGGTTTTCATAAAATAATTTTGCAAGTTGTCTTAAGTATGGATCCATAAAATCAATTTTGTCTAACAAACGGCCCAATCATGTAGCAGAAAGATCCTTTGACATACAGAAAACCGACCTATAGCAAAAATTTTTGACCCAGGTAACTAGTGTTGATATTTTTTGCAGATGCATTAAACTCTCTTTTCACAGAGCATGACTCAGATGTAATTGACTAACAAGCAATTTCATTGAAATGATATCCCCTACCAAAAAAGACCTTTTCAAAAATTTATGCGACTGCGTAACTTAAAATCGCTCTCAGTCAGCCATTTTGCATCAAATCAAAAAAAGAAGAAAAGGTATATCGGCAGAATAGGTTATTGTACACATGTATAAAGTTTCACGAAATTCTGTTTAATGGTATAGGAGATATTGTCCCAGATGAACGGACAGACGAAAGGACGGACGGATGGACGGACAACACTAAAACTATATCTCTCCGCCTTCGGCGGGGGGATGATAAAGTGCCTTTCCCAACTGTTGTTGCCTTTGAAGACAGTTTAGGTCAGGATCAGACTGCACAAAGTACGGAGTCTGATCCTTGATCTACACAGTCTGTTTTGTTGATGCATTCTAGGTAATAGCATCCCAGATATTTTGTGGTTACTTGGATCTTACTGACGTGAAAAGGTTTGTGTGGTTTATTGGGTTTATTTTGAGCTCTCTCGGTTAAGCCTTTTCCAAACAATCCCTGGTTTTTACGACCCAGAGGAAGAAGCCTTCTGAAAACATTGTGGGAAAAGGAGAAAATGCTGGTAACCAGTATTTTCTCCTTTTTCCACAATGTTTTCTACTCTTCTAAAGTCAAGTTTCGATTTTTGAGTCACATTTATTTTGTCGTCTGCAAATGCTTTCAATTTGGACAAGTCTAAAATTTTGTCGTCTGGTAAAGGGTTAATGTAAGGGTGTATTCTTAAATCCCGTTTTCTCTGTGATGACTTTTTATAATGTATATGTACATGCTGCGAGATAACACTTTGTAGTAATTAGTTGTGTATGTGGTCATTGAAGATGTGGAATAACTTATAGGTAGGCTGACCAAAAAAATAACATTCTGAAAAATGTGTAACCCAAAACGTTGGTACAGATTTTTCAATCAAACTCATCTATGTTGTTCTGGATTTTATCCCATTCATTGAACTGACTAAAGAAATACTTTTGAAGAAAATGATCAGATGCAAAACACTGTTCTACGTGCAGAACCACTGTTTATTTCTTTGCCAGCCAAGACAAGTTTTATATATTTTTTTTAAATCACATGTTTATCAGAGGCTGTTCAAGAAATGATGCTGACAAGTAGTTTCAGCTTATTTTTTTATGCAGTATTTCCCAGAATTAGCCACTGTTTGTTTTTTAACCCTTTACCAAATGGCAAAATTTCTGACTCTACCAAATTCAAAGCATTTGCAGACTACAAATAAGAAGTGTCTCAAATGATGGTTTCAGTCTTTGAAAGCATAGAAAACACTGTGGAAAATGGTAATAATGCTGGTTACTAGCATTTTCTCCAAACCCCACAATGTTTTTGAAAGCCTTCTTTCCCAGGGTCATAAAAACTCAGGATTGTTTGGTAAAAGGTTAATCTGTCAGTAAATGTGTCAGAGACAAACAAAACTAATTTTGAACAGACAGCTTTTGGAGACCTTACAAATATTGCATTCGGTATTCTGTCTTTTTAATCATTCTCCCTGGAGGTTTTTCTGTTCCCTTGTGTACCCTTTACCAGACAATTCTGAGTTTTAAAGACCCTGATAAAGAAGGCCTTTGAAAACATTGGGGGAAAAATTCTTTCCCTGCAATTTTTTTCACCCTTTCAACAACAAACCCCTGAGTTTAGACGCAATTTGTCCTTTTCAACTTTTTTCAGTGTGGTCAGTGCCAATTTTTTTTCTCGTGTGGTAGAATGTTAAAGACTTAACATTATTTGTGTTGAATTCTAGTAAATGCCCTTCCTTAAGTCTGTGCTTAGCTGATAATTATCTGTCACGTTAACCCTTTACCAAACAATCTAGTGTTGGGAAAAAGACTGTCGGAAATATTGCTAGAAAAGAAATAGCGAGTAACCAGCAGTAGCATTTTAAAGTCAGCAATGGCTTCTTTTTCCACAATGATTTTCAAAAGCTGTCTAATCAGGGATCGTTTATAACTTAGATGTAAGATTCCTGGTTTTAACTGGATGACAAAATCCTTCATTTGTCCTCATTGAAAGCATTTATATACGACAAATAGAGTGTGGCTCAAATGATGTGACTTGTCCTAGAAAGGATGGAATGCATTGTGGGAAAAGAGAAGATGCTGATTATGATCTTTTTCTCGCACTCCCACAATGTTAGTAAAAGGTTTCTTTCTCAGGATTGTCGAAAGTTGTTTGGTAAGGGGTGAATGCTCAAGCTTTTAACCATTTACCACACAATCCCAAGGTTTTAACCATCTTGAGAAAGAAAGCTTTGAAAAACATAGTAGGAAAAGGAGACTGGTCTTCAGCACTTTCTACTTTTCTAAAAATGTTATCCGACCTTACCAAACCACATCACATCATTTGAACAACATTTAGTTTTTGTCTGCAACTGCTTTCAATTTCAACAAATCTTAAATTTTGTCTTTTGGTAAAGAGTCATGTGAATGAGAAGAATTGTGATGAAAAGAAAGAGTAGTTCAAAGCATTATTTTCTTCTTCTCTCACAACTTTTCAGAAGTCTTTTTCCTCAGAGGTGTTAGAACATGTAAAACCTTTTTAACAAAATGAAAAAACACATTAACGAGATCTGTTTGAATCTGAAACAAAATCTATATTACAGACGTGCTCTTGTCTAAAAATTGTGGTTACGAAATACCATTATCTATTGTCTGCAAATGTCAGGAACACAGAACAAAAATTCTGGCCATTCTGTTTCTGACATTTTCTATAATGACCATCTCAGAGAAAAGTAGGCCATTGTACATTATACAATCAATCAACACAGTTGTTAACCCTTACCACACAATCCAAAGTTTGAACGAGCCTGATGGAGAAGGCCTTTGACAACATCCTTGATTTGCTTGATTGATGAAACGGTTGAAAACACGACGGCGAAAGCAGTACATACTGTTTTCAAACATTTTTCTTTTTTCCCCACTTTGTTAACAAAAGCCTTGTTATACAGGTCCGGAGTTGGTAAAGGATTGAAGTCATTATTGGTGAATGTTTGATCGAGACGATTACGTAATTTTGTATATATCTACCGTTATTCAATCTGATATCAGTATTATAATTGGCCTGCGACATGCGAAAAGGGGCATTCGGACATTTGCGTAAAGTGTCGTCTCGGATCAGCCTGTGCAGTCCGCGTAGGCTAATCCGAGATGGTACTTTACGACTACATTAGGTTTTGTTCTTCAGTAGTCTTTCACAAAACAAAAAACAAGAGCTTCGCAGAGCGGCGCATATACGCCCGAAGGGGCTTGTCAGTGAAATGGGTTAAAGTGAAGGATGTACTGTGAAAGAACAAGACACTGGACAGTTAGGGATCACATATGAGACCATGGAGTTACTTGTTCTTCTGCACTGCACTTCTTCTCAATTTGATCTATGCACCTGTGAAGTATCATTTTTACACCTCTAATAGTTTTTGAGTTATGCTCCTGACAAAATTTAAGTAAGAAAAAAATCAAAGGGCAATAACTCCTAAACTATAGGGCCAAAAGTTATAGCTGTAAAGCAATGCACTTCTCCTCAATGTCATCTATCAACCTGTGAAGTTTCAGGTTTATATCTCGTGTAGTTTTAGAGTTATGCACTAGACAAAATTTGAGTAAGAAAAAAAAATACTGTAAAAATGAAGATCAAAGTGGAATTACTCAAAATCCGCGCTAGGTAGAGTTATTCTTCTTGCGCACTGTACTCCGTAATATTGCAACAAACATGCATACCAAGTTTGAAGTCGTTCTGACTTGAGATGACATACTTATATTCCGGACAAGCACTAAATGCTGTAAAAATGACGATCAAAGGGAAATAACTCAAAGACAGCACGAGGTAGAGTTACAATTCTTACGCACTCCACTTCCAAATATTGCAACAAATAGGCATACCATATTTCAAGTCATTCCTACTTAAGATGACAAAAGTTATGCTCCGGACAAGCAAGAAATGCTATAAAAATGAAGATCAAAGGGGGAATAACTCAAAATTCGTGCTAGGAAGAGTTACGGTTCTTGTGCACTGTACTCCGTAATTTTTCAATAATCATGTATACCAAATTTGAAGATGTTCAGACTAGAGATTACAAAGTTATATTTCGGACAAGCAGAAAATGCTGTAAAATTGACGATCAAAAGGAAATAACTCAAAGACAGCACGAGGTAGAGTTATGGTTCTTTCACACTGCACTCTCGTATTATTGCAACAAACACTCCCGTACGCCATGGGTGATCCCATAATACGTCCCGTCTTCGACGGGCGTATAATTACATAAAAACGGAAATTGTTTCGGATAAGCTAGCGCGGACTGTGCAGGCTGATCCGAGACGACACTTTACGTAAATGACCTAGTGCCCCTTTTCGCGTGTTGCAGCCCCATTGTTGTCGATCCTTTGTGTTCTTGATTTTTTTTTCAAATCCTTTATCGTCAGGATCACGGCCGACAAATGACGATAGTAACCATGGCTATTGCCTACATATAAAATTGAAGCAACCAGCACACGCACAAACATTGATCATTGCGACAAACTTGTATCTTTTTTTTATACTGGTTATCCATGTTGTATATATTTTTATACTGGTTATCCATGGTGTATAAGAATTTTCTATGTCCCCTTCTCCAAGTTAGTAGCAAGGGTTTATTCGGTTAGCGAAGCGATATAGCACTGTGTTCAAAGAGGTTGTGCTTGTTTGTCAAACAGTTCAGCCAGTAAAACTCTTTAAATATCTATTTTTACGAAAAGATTCTCAGAAATCGAGCTGAGATATCTATTGAAGCAAAAATGAACTATGCTATGTTGCAAATTTTCTGAGGGCATCCCCCAACCACCTATTTAGCACACTGATAAAAGGCTAGCTACGCCCCTAAAGTTGTTTCTGAGCAAAGGCATGCAGTCCTGTTGTCATAAAATTCCATTACATTGAGCTGATATAGCAACCATGGCGACACATCAACCAGTGTTCCCCGGAGACCACGTCCTCTATTATAACACGTGTCTGACAAATACAATATTTTCCAGTCCAAAATCTGTGTCAGTGTCAGACTTCAGCCATGAATAATGGGAGCTGTCGTCAGGAAACTATCATAATTTTGAATCTACGTAAAACCGTGAACTTGCATTTTTACCCCAGAGAAAGTGTGCCAAGAAATTGTTGAGTTTAAAATATCGGTCATGTGACACGGTTGTCAAGTTTTATTAGTGTGGTAACGTTTTATAGTTCACCATGGCTGGAAATGTTCATGAGGAACAGCGTTCTTTTGTGCGCGAGGAATACATGTGTGAGTCATGCTCTGCGAAACGGTGGTTTAATGCATCTGCAAAAAGTATCGACGTATGCCAGCCTGCGCATTCCACGTAGATAGGCCTGGATCGAAACTTTTTGCTTGTAGATTTTTTACCTTTGTCTGCGCATATTATATTATTCCAAGATTCGACCTGTCTGCTGTGACGCATCACCTATCTCATATACATGGGCAAAGTAGGGCTTACACCGAAACTATTACCCAAGCCTCTAGGGGGCTGTTTCAATAAATGGCCGGTGCATAGGTTACATGCTAGCTGATCACAGCTGAATGAATCGCACCAGGTAGCGTTTTATTGAGTAAACGTTTATTTTATATTGAAATTCAAAGTAACGGTTGTCGGTTTGAAAAGTAGTCCGGTTCTTTACCCAGAATGCCCAAATTAGATGTATGTGTATTTGTAGATTAGAATGCCATCTAGCGGGAGATAATGAATTTTTTACATGTTGACCAAAAGGACCATACCCTATCTAACATGATACAGCAAGTTTTTAGCCAAAAACTGGTCCATGTTATGCAACGGCTTGGTTGGTATAATGCATTATGAAGATACATTAATTCCCTTTTCCCAGAGTGCTGCCCAGTCATGTATTTACTGCAGATGTCCTCTGAGAATTGACTACACCCAATCAAAGCAATTTTTATACACATATACGTATCGAAGTTAGTGGACTTCAGGGGTCACGTGTATCGAATGGCGATCATGTAGGCGAGACATAAATGTCCTGTCTAGGTCAACAACTGCACTAATGTCTTGTTTTCTTCAGAAACTTCAAATTATAGTCCTGAGGATCAAAATGGCGGTCGCCCTCTGGCTAAAATATTTGACAAATAGATATGAGTCATGCTCTTGAAAAAGGGGGCTTAACGCATCTGCAAAAAGTATTGACCATGTCAGCTTGCACAGTCCGTTCCTGATGACTCTTTTTGCTTTCGGTCAATTACCTGTATATCCAAGGACCCAGATTCAGCCGGTTGTTAGATAAAATTGATTTTATGGATCTATAATTATGAGATGACATGCTTGGTATGATTCATCCCTTTTGCCAGAGCTTGGATCACACATGTATGTACATGAATAAGCATATACAAGTAAATTTGTGTCCCAAATCATATTGTCTTAGAATTTGATATTTGGTATTGTGATAATTGGTATTGTTTACTTCATTTGAAAAAATAAAATCTGACACAGGTCAACATCAATTACATAAATTAAAACTCTATTCATACCCTCGGCATTGCACGGGGCTGCCCTCGGCATATGTCCCGATTGGTCACGGAAATATTTCGTGCGGTGTGCGCGAATTGATTTGCTAACCCTTGTATGTAAGTACCTTCCCGTGTATATGTAACTTCCCAGATCATAGTCGGAGTTCTAGATGCCTACTTATATATACTCGGCATAAAGGTCAGGATCAGATTAAATGAAGTAGGCAATATGTATTATGACCGACTTGAACGCCAGCATTACCGTTCGCAAATTGTTCCCTCCTGTGGGGGTCACGGACTCCAAAAAAAAAAAAAATATGTGTAAACCGCGCTCTGTGAAAAGGGGGCTTAATGCATCTGCGAAAAGTTTCGACCCAGGTCAGCCTGCGCAGTCCGCGCAGGCTGACCTGGGCCGAAACTTTTCGCTATTGGTCGATTTTCTGCATGTCAAAGGATCAGTCTACCTCATGATTGAGTCGGTTGTTAAAAAAAGTGGCTTGTATGGATCCATAAGTATGTGATGGCTTTCTTGTTATGATGGATTACGGAGATGCATTAAGCCCCCTTTTGCCAGAGCATGGCTCATTAATATATAGAAAGGAAAGAAGGTTTCTATCTGGAGCAACAAGGCCTAAAACCTATGGTTTACATATATTTATGGCTTTTCATTGTGTCATTGACTTTTATTATTTTCTTTATAGTCCTGAAGTCGAAAATTATTTCGGGAAACACATAAAATAATATCTTATCAAATGAGAAATTTAAAACATCGCTGTCGAAATTCATCAGACCTTTGCCATCAGCTGATTGGCCACTATCGACATTTTAGCTCCACTGGCCGAAGGCCAGCGGGCTTATGTCATGGCCCGGTGTCCGTCGTGCGTCCGTCCGTCCGTCCGTGCGTGCGTCCGTCCGTGCGTGCGTTAACATCTATTTTAAACATCTTCTATGAAACTAAACATCCACATTTGATGAAACTTCACAGAAATGATCCTGCCATGATCCTCTTCAGAATTTCTTGAAAGAATCTGATTCCTTCAAAAACTCTGATTGCCATGGCAACAAAGGTGAAAAATATTGAAAATCTTTGAAAATCTTCTTGTCTGAAACAATAAGGCCCAGGGCTACCCAATTTGGCATGTAGCTTTATCTAATGGACCTCTAAGAAGTTTGTCCATATTATAGCCCTGGAGTCAAAATTAGCCCCGTGCCAGGGATCACATGTTTAGCATGGGCTTATATATAACGACTTTAATTTTAAATAGTAATCAAGGGAAATAACTCCTGTTATAAAAGATAAAGTTTGTTACTTTTATCTCCCTTGATTATCAAACTGCAATGATACATGATTGATGTAGATATTCAAGTTTTTTGGATAGGACATGTTCTGTTGTCAGGGAGAGTGATTTATTTTGATGCTAGTAGTTATGCTCACATCAGTGGAATATTAAACTTAAAGTAAAGTTTTTGTCATTCAGTTTTCTTTCCAGAATGTTACCTTTTATGCCAGTGAATAAACCTGCTTGTATTCACTGACATAATCTTTGCACTTAGGAAGATATGACTTTTTTTTTTTGTTAGGCAGGGGGGAAGTTATGTTTTCCACGTAAGTTTACTACCATACAGACTGTTTATGCTGTATGTCTCTGCAATGCCATTTAAGTGCATGATACCTTAATTTTACTCTTTAAGAAAGGACAAATTTTTTGACTGGACCAAGTTTAAAGCCATTGTAAAAGACAAATTGAACGTAGCTTAAATGATTATTTCTGTCGTTGATAGGGTGGGAAACATTGTTGGAAAAGGAGAAAATACTGGCTGACAACATGTTGTCCTTTTCCCTAAATGTTTTCAAAAGCTTTCTCTTTAAAGGTCATTAACACTTTGATTTGTGTGGTAAAGGGTTAAAAAGCCAGCGGAGCGATACAGGGCCATCATGGCCCTCTTGTTTTTTAAATTTAACCATGGGGTAAAATATGACTATGTCCAGGTTTTCTATCCGAAGGGTCAGAATTCCATAGGATTTTGGAGGTTGAATAACTGTTGCTGAAATTTCAGGTGAGCGAATACAGACCCACTGCGTTCCTCTCGTTTAAAGAACTGTCACGTTTTAAGTTACACGAGGGGTTGACAATATAACAGTGGGATTTCTTAGAAACATTTCAAAGCTCAACAACAACAAAACATATTGGCCCTCACGTGCTAAAACGACAAATGTTAGCCCATTTTTTTTGCAAGAACTTTACAATGACATTGAAGCTGTAATTATTTTTCAAGGTCCAAAAAAGGAAACTGTCTTAAAAGATTTAGTAGAACTCGTGAGTTTCAATCTTCAGCTTTTATTGATAAAGTAATTACTAATTAGGTTTTATATAGCGTCTGAATGATGCATCTACTTTCTCCATGGTAAACCGTTGATGTTGAATTGATTTTTTTTAAAGTTTATACATCTTTGTGTTGACATGCTCTTTTACGATTTCGTTGATCAATCGCACGCGAATGCCGGGCACGTTTCGTTAACAGATTGCCACCGGCAGACGGCTTTTTGAGACTGCAATGGGATACTTTTGCAAAAAAAGTATGGCAAAAGAAATAGCTCGTTCCGAGCAAAGTTGTTTCGAGCAATGTTGCACTCAATCACATACTAGTCATGAATGTACTTGCACATAGACTCTTTCGCCATGAAACGCATGGGGGGGGGGGGGTCGTTTTTCGGCCCAGCTGTATTTAAGCTTGCTTTTGACCCTCCTCTTTGTATTGGTATCGAATGAATGAATAGTAATTTGCGATTGGTCAGTTGTGGACATATTTATTTTACGGGCCTCAGCATGCTTTTTATTTGTCATTTTAGGCACCAATATACAAGGGATGCTACCGTTAGTCGATAGCCCGCGGCGCTTACTCCCTCGCCGTAGCAATTCATCAATGGATTTGATTTATTTTTTCACTTACTGGTAATTTAAAAAAAAAAAAGTATATTTCTATGCGTTACACCGTACACAATGACTATATACATGTACTTCACATATATTTTCAGACACACAATATTAAGCAGCTACTGCTCTATTGTAAGAAAAAGGAGAAATTGCTGACGACAAATTAAATGTTGCACAAATAATGAAATCGGTTTTTGATAGGGTAGAAATTACGGGAAAAGGAGAAAATACAAGTTACAAGCATTTTATCCTTCTCCCTCAATGTTTTTAAAAGTCCTTATCCTTGGGGTCGTTAAAACGCGTTACTAATGATAGTACCGGAGAAAATTGAAACAATTATTGTCAGGAAAGGAAAAACAAGGGCGCGCCCTTAACTCTTAGGCTGCTAAGCGCGATTCAATGACCTTTTGCGGACAGTAAAGATCAAGATCAGACTGCACAGAACGTGCAGTCTGATCTTGATCTGTACTTTCCGATAAGGTCATATTTCCCCCCCCCCCCCAAAAAAAAAAAAAAAAAACGGTGAAATAGCAAAATTTGGGTTTTTATTATCGGCTCAAAAGTTTCATTTCATTTATTTAACAGGATAAGGGTTAACTAGGCGCTGATCCCTTGGGGATTATCAAATCTCCTTACATCCTTTATAAACTCTTTCATTGCCATATAAGTTAACTCGACCTCTTTCAACAGCTGGTTAAAAAAACTATCCACTGAAACATGGAAAGGGTGTGTACATATAAACTTGACTAGACAAGCGGACGGTATAGATCTAAGATCAGACTGCACGTTCTGTGATCTATGCAGATCTATGCAGTACCTAATAGCCGTTATGTGCGCCTGTGGCGCTGAAAGTGGTGGGGGGTCACATGTACCAGGATTCAGTGCATGCGACACCGATAAGTATTGTTTGTTTTATATGGTGTTCAACCTTACCTCAGGTACATCGCTGCGGTCAGTGCACCTATCCATGCTTCCGTTGAGTTTGTTTTACCAGTACATCATGTAACACTCTTCACAAGCTACAGGCTGCTTTCCCACATAAACATCGCCGAGGCAATAATCAACTACATGTATGACTAATGTTAAAGAAGCTTTTTGAAATTTTTGTCCAAACTTGGAATAGCATTATTCCGATTTGTTCGTTATGCACCGCCATTCATTTTCAGTTGGGCAGTAGATTATTATAGTATCGCCCTGGTTTGGACGTACGCACTGTAGAATCCTACAGCCCCCCTTTTTTTTCACTGTTTGCAAACTGTTGGTTTGCGTTTGTTATATACGTATGGAGATATGATTGATTGATTTTCGTTTATTTATCGTCGCCACCGATGGGCCCACATGGGCGACGCTCCAAGAAGGTCGTTAGTTGGCGTGGGAAGCACAGGCCCTCGTTTTGTGACAAATTTCAGTATCTCTATAATGATTTTGTTTTATAATAGCATTATGTAGATGGCAAAGCTTGTAAAAAAAAAACAAGTGCTTACTGTATGAAGTTGGCGGCAATAACGTGATGGTCTAAAATTGTGCGAACTTAACTTTGCCCCCCCCCCCCCCCCCCCCCCCGCCCCCCGTCCCTCTAGTACATATAACTGTTCCCGAAGGCGATGTTATTTTTTAACTGGTCGCCTCTGGTGCACAATAAATGTCCAAATTAAAAAAAAAATCACCATAGCGTCTCATTATTGAGACTATACTCCTCCCTCACCCCTAGTAAAAAAGAGGGAGAGGGAGCACAAATGCTATTGCTGCACCATCGTGAGCCAAAAATTTTCGGTTCGATTTTTGGCAAAGTTCGAGCAGAAAACGAAATAACACATAAATAACGAAAAAATGGGAGGGGAGGGGTAATGAGAATTCAGTCGATCGAGAGATGGCTTGAAAGGAATGTGCACAGATAAGCCTAGCTGGCAGGGCGTGCAATGCGACCTATAGTTATCAACGGAAATATAGGTGTTAATAATTGTATTATTGCACGAGCGGTAAACAAAAACCTCGTATATCTACTCCCGAGTCATGAAAAGATGATGGTTCAATACATTTGCAAAAAGTATCGACTCATGTCAGCCTGCACAGTCCGCGCAGACTGACATGAGCTGACATTTTTTGCTATTGATAAATATTCTGCCTGTTAAAGGATGGTTCTACATCATGATTCAGTCTGTTTCGGACACGATGGACCCATTTCATGCGACGACTTGTCTGGGCATTACGAAGATGATTTAAAACTCCTTTTCTCAGAACGGCGTTCACCTGTGTTATCTTTCACATATTTCTTAGTTGCATAACTGTAATAAATCACGGACGAAATGTCAGTCGGTGTGCTTGATAAATTGTTCGGTATAAGGTATAGAAACTAGAGAACTAGGCCGGACTCGCCCAGCATTTTTGCCGATTTTCGAATACATAAGACTAGGACGTTAAGGCAGTATACATCAAGATCTGACTGCAAAGATTCTGATTGATTGATTGATTGATTGATTCGTCGCTTATTTATCGTCTGTACCGGTTGCCCATACCATAGGGGTCCGTAGTTTGACTCTGTCACCTATAGACTAAAACAAGGGATTTAACTGTATGCAGCCAGTTACTCGCCCCCGGTTACAAAAAAACAACGTATCTTTTCTACCCCATCAGTTATTCTCCTATTTTTTTTCTACAGCTGAGAGCTAAAACATTCTTCTACCAGAAAAACGGACTGCATACAGTTAAATCCCTTGTTTATAATATATAGTCTATGGGTGCCAGGAATCAAACTACGGACCCCTATGGCCCATACATGCTACGCTCCCAGAAGACTAGTAACACTTTATATTAAGGTGGATAGTGTAAGATGCAGGACTAAATCCAACCAAAGCGAGCGCATAGTTCTTTAAAGTTCTCGGTGTACAGCACAGTTACACGGGACCTCGGTTTAACGTCTTATCCGAAAGACTATTACATATAGTTGGCCAGTTGTAGGAATCGAACCTACACTCCTTCCTTCCTTCCTTCCTTTCATCCTTCCTTCCTTCCTTCCTTCCTTCCTTCCTTCGCTTGTCCGTGGCTTATTAAACAGTCTTGGTGCCCGAAGGTTTACGCATATGTCAGAAGCAACAACGATACAAATGTTGACCAGTTTCTCCCTTTGACGTCATATAGATTAGCTGTTAGGTTTGCCAGAACTTCCCAAGTCAACACAAATGTCATTAACCCTTTATCAAACAATCCTGAGTTTTAACCGATCCTGAGGTAAAGGGGTCCTGAAATCAATCACGGTAGGAAAAGAAGAAAATGCTAGTAACCAGCATTTTCTCTTTTACCAACAGCGTTTTCTGCCCTCTCAAAGAGGAATGCTATCATTTGGGCTGCACTTACAAGTCGTTTACATAATGTTTTCAAAATGGACGTCTAAACTTTTGTGTTTTTGTGTTCTTGTAAGTAAAGAGTTAAAGACAGAAATACAGTTATTTGTTACACAAAATAGTAAGAAAACCTGTTTGACCCTGCGCTGGTTTTTGGAATATTGGAGACTTGGGAACAGTTCTAGTGCAGAATGATTTACCTAATTGACAAACAATTAGTCAGTGACGCCGTCTTAACCCTTAGGCTGCTAAGCGCGACTCACTGACCATTTGCGGACAGTGCAGATCAAGATCAGACTGCACAGAACGTGCAGTCTGATCTTGGATCTACAATATCAAATATGGAACTATTTTTCTCCAAAAAAAAAAATACGTTTGAAATAGCATTTTTGGGATTTTTCCATCGGCTGGAAAGTTTCATTTCACATATTTAGTCGGATGAAGGGTTAAGTCCTTAATTATAGAAAACGTGATCCCAGGAAATTAGCTTGCTTAATTTGATGTTTTATCCTTTAAGTGCCATAGGCGACAACAGGGGCTTTTGCGAACGGCATAGATCAAGATCAGGCTGCACAGAACATGCAGTCTGATCTTGGATCTATTCCGTCCGCTTGTTTAGATCAGCCTATAAGATAAAACTTTGTGCCTTTCAGTTGGTTGTACATGTCTATTTTGAGCCGTCGAAAGAGGTCGAATTATGTATTTGGCACTGAAGGGTTAATGCCCTTTTTCAGCATTTTTCAGTTATATCGTGGAAGCCAGTCCAGTTATATTCATAATTTGTATCTCTAATGTCTTGTAAAAATACATCACGAAAAAAGCTTTTTCGCTTTTTTCGCAGCCACTAGCTGTTTTACCACGCATACATCGTCGAACGGTGTTTACCGGTGAGATAAGAATGAATCCTATCGCAAGTTTAGTGATGAGATAAGAATGAATCCTATCGCAAGTTTAGTGATGAGATAAGAATGAATCCTATTGCAAGTTTAGCGATGAGAAAAGAATGAATCCTATCGCAATGACTACCCTCAGTCCTCGAAAGAAATTTGACCGAGGTTGGAATCGAACCAGCTACCCGTATGTTTTAAACAGCGAATCTGTGTAGTAAAGGGTAGGAATCGTAACCTGGAGGCCCCAGTTTTGAGCCTCACTGGAAGTACTGAGTTTTCCATTGGAATGTCTTTGGGTAAGACTCTTAAGACGCCTAGCCTAGTACAGGAGAAACCCAGGACCTACGTGAATATGTGCGCTATCGCTGTGATATGACTGAAAAAATGTTGAAAGCCACTCAAAGCACCATTCGGTCAATCAACCTACATGTATGCTTTAAGTCCTGTACAGTACTGTACTGAACAACTGGTTCGATGAATTAAGATGTTTAAAAATCCTGTGTTTAAGTAAGACAGAAAATGTACTCAAACTATGAACAAATAAAAGAACTCCACAGTATATTTGTATGGTGTTAACGCCGTTTCAACTTAATTTCAGTTATTCTATAGTGAGCCCGTCCAAGCTTTCCTGGATTTTTTTTCCACTACTTCGCACAATATTCTTTACAAGACAACGGCTACTTTCTGATATAACCATCGTCGAAACAATGATCAGTGGTAAGAGAGATATAAATCCTGTTGCAATGACTATCATCAATCCTCAGAAAGAAATTGGCCGAGGTGGGGATTCAATCGAACTAGCGACCCCCCCCCCTCTCAAGTTCTGTACAGTATACTGACTATGGTACCGGGATCAGCTGCGTTATATATGGCCTGCAACACGCGAAAAGAGACGACACTTTCCGATCGTGTGTGATTTTCTGTTTCACGCAAGTCTATTGTAGGACAAAATCTAATATTGACGTAAAATGCCGTCTCGTATTAGCCTGCGCGGACTGCGCAGGTTGATCCGAGACGACACTTTACGCAAATGTCCGAATGCTCCTTTTCGCGTATTGCAAGCCATATATTGTCACAAAAAAAAAAACCCAAATAAAATGTGGTTAAAATGATCGGAGTCACATAACGTTGAAAGGGTATAAAACATTGTGGGTAAAGGAGAAAATGCTGGTGACCAGCATTTTCTCCTTTACCCGCAATATTTTCAAAAAGCTCTCTTACTTTGTAACTCAAAAACACGAGATCATTTGGAACAGGGTTCAGTGGTATTTATGCAATAACAGGTTGATATCCGTTCCGCGTAATAGAATCAGGAATTCTCCCAGGAAATTATAAATATTACCGTAACAGCATTTCGATACTGTTTACCACTTTTGATATCTGCATTAGAACGCCAAAACCAAATCCAACAAGTAAAACATAGTGCGATATTTTCTCCTAAAACGCGTACTAAATATTGATGCTAGGTTAGTGTCCTTCCTATTTTTTTGTTTCGTATATTTTGCTATGAAAAACTAACGAAATTTTTGCTTGCACGGAAGTTGATTTGTTGTAACTGCAGCAGACCTTACTCTGAAAATGTTTGATTGCATAGAAACCGACGCTGGTGTGCCCACAGTGGGCCGATGTAGGGATTTCGGGATCGATGTTACATGATATAGTAGCTTACCATGGTGGCAAAGAAGTGCCACCATTTACACGTACCAGATATTTAAGACAGATTGTCGCGAAAATAGTGACAGGTTTGACGTTGATAAATTAGAAAGATAGATCTATCCTGATAATTTCTTGTATCATGATACCAGAACTATAACAGTTTTATTTTTTTAAGTTCTCTGAACTGCCACCTTTTCCTAATTGTGACTTACTTCGAAATGCTTTTTTTCTACATATCAGGTTATATTTCAGTTACTGAAAATTACAAATGAGCTATTCCGTACAGGTGGTCTTTTTTTTTCTGGGGTGGGGGAAAAGATTTGATTTCACGAAAATGGTCTGATTTTAACGTTTAAAGCACGATAAAGAAAAAAAAAATGTACATTTTCTTTCACGAAAGTTTAGTGCAAAAACTGGGAAAACATGCTTGCTTCATGATGTTGAATTATTTTCTGGTGTCATGATGAAACAGAAATTGTCATTATAACTTAAACCAATGTGTAATACAACATAATTCTCGCGGACATATCAAACATTAGTTATGATGGTAGTTTTATGCCGCCATACCGTAAAACGGAGCAACAGTTTTTAAGCAATAACTTGTTATTTTCTTGATTGGTGTGCTTCTTGGTTGTTCGACGCTGAAAAATGATTTGCAATGAAAGTAGCAGCATACAGATCTAAAATTATATACAACTTTGTGGTATGTTGTATCTGGTTAAACAAATAGGGCTATTTAATCTATGCTGTTTTTTGTTAGAATTCTTTCATTTTTGTATTTGCAAACGAACAACGCGTTCAAATGTAAAAATCCCTTTTGGATCACTGACTCGACTGATATGTTTACGAAAGTGTAGTTGTGAAGGATGAATCATATTAAAGACGCAATACCAGAATTTTCCGGAGAAATATTGCCTCATTATCACGTGTAGCCAATTGTACCGACCCTGATAATTGATTGGTCAGTGCACTTGATCGTACTAGAACTTCTTCGCATCCGTCATAAAATCATCGTGTAATGCGGTTTGATTTATTCTTGTGCTGGTTAACCGCAATGTTCCGTAATTCACTGTAACTAAAGTTTTATACAATTTGAATGAATAGCAAGTAAGAAAAACTAATGAAATTGTATTGCAAATATTTAGTATATCTTAGTAATGGTGAACCCTGAGAGATACAATCGAAGGGATGGAAAACGCATTTCTATTTTTTTTTTTTTTTTTTTTTTCTTTTAATTCCATGGAAAAGCAGCTTGCAGTTTTTGTAATATGTTTGCGAAATGCATCCTTTGTAACAAAAATAGAAATGGTATAATTACCCTTTCATTGTTGCATATTTGAATCGCTGTACGGCGCAATAATGTATTTTTACCATTTGACGCTTGTTTTAAGATACGTGTGTTGATGACGGCACACGGATGTCATGAACGTTACGTATGGAAATACGTATTTTTTAAGTCTATTGAAATGTTCATTTTTTTTTTAAAGCTTTCAGCAAATGAGAAAATTTAATTTTTGTCCGCTTTTAGTTGGGAAGAAAAAGGAAACTTGTTTGCTGTAAGATAAAAGATGATTTCATTCGTGAGCACCAAAGTTAATTATTTTTACTGGTATCTTTGCCATATGTGAAAATGTCAACTGAAATGTTCACTCGGTGACATTATGTTTGATATTTCGCCCAAATATCATCTTTGTTATAGAATGTATATACATGTTTCGTTCAGTTGAGAATATCAAATTTGAGCAGCGACCTACGCAAAGGCGGCTTAAATGCATTTTCTTAAAGCATTACAACGAGCTAGTCAGTACACAGTATAAATCCATTTTGTAAAGATAAAACCCGGCTTAATCTTGAGGTGGAATGGTCTCTTGATAAGCAGAAATTTTCCCAATTGTAAAAAAAAAAATCGAACCATGTCAGCCTGCGCTGGCTGACATGGGTCGATACTTTTTGTAGATGGAGTAAATAACCTTTTCGGAGCATTTTTCATTCATATTGTGCGGATAAGAATGTATAAGGCTAAAACAGCATTGTTAAAGGCAAGTCTCCGGTAAGGGGGAGGGGACCTTCCACCGGAGGACTGTTTTGAACTTATGACAACTGTACAAGGGATTGTTACATTATGAGATCATCTTTGCAAGCAAACAGGGAAAACGAAAAGTGTTGTACGCCCAATACCATGAAAATGGTCGGGTCATGGCCGAACCGCTGACGACGGCTTTGCACCGACCGCAGTAGTAAAATAAAATGCCATGGAAAAACCGTCGTCAAAGAGGAAACAGACAAAACAAAGTTAGAACCAGGATTTTGTTTATCTACACGTAAGCCGCAGTCACTCGTGGGCAGCAGAGTGACACTGTATTGTCAACAACTGCTAGAGCGTTGGTCTTATTCAGCCAAAGAGTTGTATTACCATCTGAGACATATTGCCACAGAATACTCGGAAAATATCCGCTAAAATGAAGATAGTCATAAGGAATGAATTCATAGAACCTTAATACTTTAGGAAAACACTGTGGCAAAAGAAGAAATTGCCCGGTACGAGCAATTTCTTCTTTTACCACAATGTTTTCAAAAGGCTGCCATCTGCAACTTACTATGAAAAAGTCGTTTGTTAATGTGTTAAAAGTGTAAAAGTACAACGACCGACGTCACTCACACATTGGTTGTACGTGTTTTAGACCTCAAAGATCATGCTGGGGCGAAAGGCGTTAGTGACGAAAAACACGCTGTGCGATCTATAACGCTGAAATCGGATGAAAGACCGATCATTATTACTATAGACTTCACACTCTTTTGCATTTGAAAAATATTTACAGACTTTTCCAAAAAGAAAGCTGTCGCAGAAGACAAATTCAATTCGGATCATTTGATGGAATTCCTTGTTGAAAGGGTAGAAAATATTGTTGGAAAAGGATAAAAATGCTTGAACATTCTATTAATTTTCCACAATCTTTTCAGTAGTGTTATTTCATAAGGCTGGTTAAGGGGCATTAAACAAGAGTTTGACTCACTTTTCTTGCAGGAAGAAAAGTGAAATTTTTAAAGTAAAATTGATAAAGACGTGACTGTCTACCCATTGTTCGGCGGGAAGTTGAAAGGAAACTACCCCAAGTGGAACTCGAACACACGACCTTCAAACAACTCTAGCAACTGAGTTCTGAGACCACCTGTTCATTTGCAGGATTCAAAATTATTTATCTGTTGTTATGCAATGACGGATGTATACCGTTTCTAACGGAAAAGGTACTTTCACTGTAAATTAACAAAAAAAAAAATTCGTTAATTCCTCTATTTGCGACATGTATTTCTACATTAAGGCTTGGTCAGACCGGCTAACGGATATGTAACGAGGGGGAAACGGACAAAAACATGCAGAATTTGGTTATCCGGTGACAAAATTCATCTCCTCTGCCGCTCGAGGCTCACGCGATCGGTGTGTGGAGCGAGGAAGCCACACAATGACCGCACGAGTACCGCACATGTAACGGAAAAAAACGCACGTTTAACGGATATGTACAGGATAATAAACGGTCTATTAACGGATATCACCGTACGAGTAAGGGACTTGTACCGGATAAAACGGAAGTGCAACGCATGAGAACCGGACAAAACGTACGATGAACGGAAATGTACCGAACACCAACGTACGAGGAACGTACCGGTCACGTGACATGCCGAGGGTATAAATTGTCAGATGCATCCAAAGTCTATCATTTGCATGTCTCTGTCCGTTTTGTCCGGTGGAAAGTTTTGAACATGCTCAAAACTTTCCACCGGACGGAACGGACATCGCCGGACATCGCCGGACAAGTAGCGGATTCACCGGATAAGAAACGGACAAAAAACGGATACGAACGGACACGAACGGATGAAATGATTTTTTATCCGTTACTCGTCCGTTAGCTCGGTGTGACCAAGGCTTTAGATTTGGGCCATGCTCTGTGTAAGAGGGACTTTGTGAATGAGCAAAAGTATCGACCCGTGTGAGTCTGCGGAGTCTGTGCAGGCTGATATTAGTCGAAATGTTTTGCTGTTATTTAATTTTCTGCATGCCAAAGGACCAGTCTACTGTATGATACAGTCAGTTGTTAGATAAAATGGAGTTTATGGATCCATAATCATGTGATTTCTTGCTTGGTATAATGCATCACAGAGATGCATTAAGCCCCCATTTCCCAAAGCATGGCTCATTTGTTTAATTGTAAAGCCATCTTTGCTCGCCATCGAAAGTGAGAAGTCTTTGTCTATATTTGCTAAACCAAGGAAAACCTTGCAACATAAACTCTGGTTTAATGACCCTTTAAAACCCAAGATGAATAGGAAATTGATATTTGGAAAAAAATCTGAATATCTCCTTACTAGGTCAAAGATTATTTTGTTCACGACAGTCTCATTCTTTTGTTTTATACATGTAGTTATTCTTCAGTCACTGACCGCTTGATAAAGTGAGGCGCATATCTACGTCTCGAAAACAAAGATCGAGAAACAATGCTGAGGGCTCGCTGTTGGGTGCTTTCAGTTCAGTAAACCCAATGCTTTTATAATGATGCTCAGAGTCTTTGAGATTTGTTTAGTGGTAAATGGTAATTAATTTTTGTTTAAAACGATTTAAATCTTTACCACACGACAGAATTTTAAACTAGTCCAGGTTGGAAGCATTTGTACACAACAAATTAATTGTAGCACAAATTATAAAATCTGTCTTTGTAAGGTAGAAAACATTGTGGGAACAGGAGAAAATGCTGGTCACCAGCATTTTCTCCTTTTCCCACAAAGTTTTCAAGAGTCCTTACTCTAAGGGTCGTTAAAACTCCGGATTGTGTGGTAAATGGTTAACTCTCTTAACAGACAACACAATTTTAGACTTTCCCTATATTGAAGGCATTTGCTGACGACAATTTGACACGTGGCTTCATTGATGGAATTTGTTTTGGAAACGGTAGAAAACTTGGGAGAGAACTTCAGCTCAGTTGTTCGACTTTTGATTTTTTAACCTGCCAGCCGACGCATTCAATTTGAAAGAGTCCACAATTTGTCATTTTGGAAAGAGTTCAAACTAAACTGTCATTTTAATATTCTTATCATTTTCTCACTGCCTCTCTTGCCTCTCATGTTTCAACAATTTCGGTCAAATATTCGCTGTGTGCGGTAGCATAACAATCATTTCATACCCCATCTCCTCCCTGAACGTGCAAAATAATGCGTGCGACGCACAAAGCAAATAATACTTTACCCTTAGGATGCTGAGCGCGACTCACTGACCTTTTGCGGACAGTGAAGATCCAAGATCAGACTGCACAGAACGTGCAGTCTGATCTTGAATCTACACTGTCCGATAAGGAGATGTATTTTTCCATACCATAAGTTTGAAAAGATATTATTCGGGTTTTTACTATCAGCTTGAACGTTTTTCTTTAAGTAATTTAGCAGGATAAGGGTTGACCTACAGAATGATTGAAATGGGAGTTATGAGTCCGTAGAAAACACCAAAAATAATGCAGCTTGATCTCTGTCTGTATCAGAATATCTTACAAGATAGCGGGCAACACAGATCAATGATCACGCGCTAGGTAGTGCAGTCTGATCTTAGATCAACATTTACAGCAGAAATATCCGGAAAATTGTAGATTTCCCGTACTGACATACAAGAGGTTGAATAACATTATTATATTCTAAACTTGTTCGCGGGAAGTTGTAAAATATGATATGCTTTGTAAAGGTTACCTAGAGTCAAACGATCCGCCAAGTATTTGTAATGGAGACCTACAATGAAATAAGGTTTTGAAAAAATCAAATATGTGTGTGATGGGGGGGGGGGGGCGGTTTATTGCGCAATTTTAAGATTAAACAGGAAGAAAAAATTATATGAAAATGTATGTTATATGATATAATTACATTGTTAATGTGCACATTGAATTCGGATTCAGATCTATGAACGCTCGAATGATCTCGAATGCATTATCCCTTATCCTGCTAAAAAAGTCAACAGTAAAATCCTGAATAATGCTATTTCAAACGTATATTTTGGAGAAAAATATCTCCTTATCGGACAGTGTAGATTAAAGATCAGACTGCACAGAACGTGCAGTCTGATCTTTAATCTACACTGTCCGCAAAAGGTCAGCGAGTCGCGCTTAGCAGTCTACGGGTTAATATATGAAGCAAGTGTATCATTATCTATCTTTGCCCACACCCGTATTCAAACCTCTTATCGCGTGAAGGTGTGTTTTGGTGAAGTATGCATATTGTATTATATATGCTTTGTGACGTTTGTGACTATGTACATTGTACTTGTCAATAAAGAATCTATCTATCTATCTATCTATGCAGCGGACCTTCTTTGTTGACAATGACACAGTGACCAAATATTCAATTCTTTCGAGATACTTCTGTAATGTTTGCCTTAATTGACATGTTTTTTTTTTCTACCATGTTTTCGATCTCTTCAGAAAATGCGCATGTGCCATTTAGGAAAAGATTCAGAAATTAATCCATTAGGCCAAAGTGTACGACTCACAGCGCTTTTGCAGAAAGTTTTGATCGAGATCAGAGTACACAAAACGTGCAATCAGATCTTGGTCCTAAACAGCCTGATATAAGGTTTTATCCCAGTGCCAAGAACATTGAAATAGCATTTTCGGAATACATGTATTACTATAGGCTGCTATTTTGTCATTTTAAACAATTCGTTCACAAGTTTAATCCTTTATACCGCGTTTTAGCGACCCTGAAGAAAAAAGCTTTTAAAAAACATTGTACGAAAAGGAGAAAATGCTGGTAACCAGGATTTTCTCCTTTTCCCACATTGTTTTCTGCCCTTCCGGATACAAATTTCCATTTTTGAGTCGCACTTATCTTTTCTACTGTAAATGCTTTCAATTTGGACAAGTCTATGATTTTGTAGTCTTGTAAGGAGTTAAGAGCCCACTAAAGTTGCCAACTTTCACTCTAGTTTTACAACTTATTTTTCTGTCAGCGACTGTACGTTACCAGAACCACAATAATATTCATTCTTTTAGATGGTATGAATTAAATGTGTCTGCAATTTAACCCCCGAATTCCAATGTACGTGCTCTTGGCCGCTAGCGGGCTTTTTTTTTTTTTATTTATTTGGGGAAAAAAAGGACCATTCTGACTTGTGATGACCTGCTATTTAAATGATAATTCTGATTATTTGGTAAATTATAACGAACTTTTTGTCATTCGCATTAGGCCGGAACTACGTTTAAGTAAAAAGAAAGGGGATCTACTGAGTATTGTGACGTATCGTATTGCAATTTACAATGCCGGGTTTTCCCAGGTGTCAGTAGGACAGTATTGACGTCATAATGCGGTTTTTCTGCTCGATAAATCTTAGGAATGTGAAACGTTATCTACCATGATGGTAAAATTCTATTGATTGCTGTTATCTAATATCCAAATGATTATAGTCATGATTTAACCCTTAACCAAACAACCTCAAATTTCAACGACCCTGAGAAAAATTGCCTTTGAAAATATTGTGGGAAAAGAATACTGATATGTTCGTCAAACGACCTGTCAACGGGTTTCAAAAGTCGTATCATTTTCTCAAAGTTTGTCTCTCTCTCTCTCTGTCCCTCTCTCTTTCTCTCTCTCTCCCTCTCTCTCTCTCTCTCTCTCTCTCTCTCTCTGTCCCTCTCTCTTTCTCTCTGTCTCTGTCTCTCTCTCTCTCTCTGTCTCTCTCTCTCTGTATCTCTGGCTATCATTCTTTCTTTCTTTCTTTCCTTCCTTCCTTCCTTCCTTCCTTCCTTCCAGCCGCACAGTCTGTAGAGCCAGCCTTCTCGTAGATTCGGCACCAAGAATGAGTGTAACTGAGACACTGTTTCTCTACATTGCTTGGATAAGAAAAAAGGAAAGGGAACAACAGGGCTCACTTAAAACTGGGCCATTTTACACACTTGACAAATTTTTCACCTAGTGATCGATTTTCTTATCGGCTGTAAACTGGACCACACGCTACTGTGGTATCCATTAAGCTTTAGGCTGGCATGGACGATTTAAGGACCTTTTGCTGACAGTGTGGATCAAGATCAGACTGCACAGAACGTGCAGTCTGATCTTGGATCCACACTGCCCGATAAAGAGATATTTTTCACCATGAATGATACCTTTGAAATAGCAAAATTTGGGATTTTACTATCGGCTTGCAAGTTTTGTTTCACTAATCTAGCAGCTTAAGAGTTAAATACTAGTATTCATATCGGTTGTTTGACTAATAAACGAAGAGCAAAAGACTTCATTCTCGTGTTTCGTTAGACTCTTTATAGTCGCCCTATGCACGTATGTTTCAGAAGGAAATGCTTCATTTTAACTCTTGACCAGACGACAAGAAGTCAGACTTGTCCAAACCATAGGGGTCCGTAGTTTGATTCCTGGCACCCATAGACTATATATTATAAACAAGGGATTTAACTGTATGCAGTCCGTCACTCGCCCCCGGTTGCAAAAAACAACGTATCTTTTCTACCCCATCAGTTATTCTCCTATTTTTTTCTACAGCTGAGAGCTAAAACATTTTTCTACCAGAAAAACACAACTGTTTGTCAGTGGCTAATGCAGTCTGGCTGATACATTCGCTCGATGGTTGTAAACTCGCTTGTTTTAGTCTATGGGTGACAGGAATCAAACTACGGACCCCTATGGTCCAAACCAGAACTGTCGCAAAGTGGACAAATACCCCCTGCCAGCACCTAATCACTGAAGCAGCACAGTCAGAGAACGGAAGTTCACCGGTGACCTTGACCTTTGACCCGTGTGATCCAAAAATAATAGGGCACCTTCATGGGTTATGAGCAACACTTGTATAAAGTTTCAGGGTCCTATGTCAAACAGCTATGGAGTTAGAGCACGGAAACGATTTTCCAACAAAGTTCACCTGTGACCTTGACCTCTGACCAATGTGACCAAAAGACAATAGGTACCTCCTTGAGTCATGAGCAACACTTGTATAAAGCTTAAGGGTCCTAGGTCAAATGGCTTTTTAGTTAGAGCACGGAAACGGAAACAAGACGGACAGATTTATGGACGGAAGAACGAACGGACAGAGAGACAGACATGGTGAAAACAGTATACCCCCCCTCTGCTTCGTAGGTTGGGGGTATAATTAAGTGTTTGCATACGCCATAATGAATATGGCTCAAATGAAGTAATGTGTCTTTTAAAAGGTAGAAAACATCGTTGGAAAAGGAGAAAATGCGTTTGATTGATGATATTGCCTTTTTTATTTTGCTTCGTCCATCTGCCTCTGTCTTTCCGTGTCTCTCTTTCTGTCTCTTTCATATGCCTTTGGTCTTTCTTTCTCTCTCTCCTCTACGACTTGCACTTTTTCCTCAGAGAATTCAACAACGTTTAATGTACTTCTGGGAATAAATCACATACTTTCGCAGATAAGTGATTTATCAATATATCAAAACATTATAGAATGATAAAATTTCTGGATTTTTTTTTTAAACAAAGAACGCGTTGCCTTTCACAGGAATTTACATCGCGTTTACAAACACCCATAGCGCTAAAGAAATATAATGCACCATACCATTCTTCGGGAAAAAAAGACTATAAACATTGCGATGTCAAACCTTTGCCACAGTATTTTACAGAGAAGCGGACAGTGTAGATTCAAGATCAATAATACTACGCTCTATGCAGTCTGATTTTGATCAACATGATCCGCCGAAAGAAATCTAATTTTTATCTTCATTGTCTGCAAAAGACGACCAAAGTCTTCTGTTGCGCTATAATTTTTGATGCCGAAGAAAGCATTTCCTCGGTGAAGGAAATACATGTAAATGCATTTTGAACAAATTGCCTTTTTCTTCATAGTATTTTTAGAAAGCTTTTTAATGCCGAAGCGTAAACATTTGTATTCATAAGTAGGAGTAACTATGATCACTTACCCTATTTGTTATAATTCTATACCAAACGCCAAAATTTTGAACTTGACCAAAGTAAAAACATTTACAGACCAAAAACTAAATGTAGCTCAACAAATGACTTCTTTCTTCTACGTAGTAGAAAGCATTGTGGGAAAAGGAGAAAATGCTGGTTACCAGCATTTTCTTCTTTTCGCACAATGTTTTCTGAAATCTTCTGCAGGGTCTTTTAAACCTAGGACTGTTTTGTAAAGGGTTAAAGACTATAGTTAAATTGTTTACTTCGTTACGCGAAAGACAGAAGAAAAAAATAATCTTAATTAACGTAGAAGCAGTTGTCCATAATACGCCTCGTGTAGTTCTGACGCAGTGACCGATTTTTTTGCGGTTAAAATAAAGCGCTTAATTGAATTTTTAAGCGTCTAGATCTATTATCTCTGAGGAAGACACAAAATCCCCGCGACAAGAATATTTTTGTAGTAGATGTTATCGTCGTTCTTCTTTTATTTGTGAATAAAAGATTTGTTGAACCCTGTCACACAATGTCTGCAGGGATGAGTTGGTTTAGGAAAATTCGAATTTCCGATGGAAAACTACACCAAAATTCACCGAATTTTGCAAAAAAAACTTTAGAGGAACCCTAAAACTACTGAGTACATCTTATTTAACGAACGCATTGAAAGTTACGATAGGACCGTCTTTAGCGGACAGTGTAGATTACGATCCCTAAGTAAATATCATGTAACATCGACGTTTTCATAAGGCTATTCGGCCAATCTCGGCAGCTTCCGTCTTTTAAAATGAGAATTAGGGGCAGTAGACTCACTAACTCATCGGTAAATATCGTATTACGTCGACGTTTTCGTAAAGGCTATTCGGTAGCTTCCATCTTTTAATATGAGAGTTAGGGGCCGTACACTTTAACTCGAACTTGTTACCAAGATAAATCTTTATAAAAATTTGGAATCGACAAATTTGAATGCATTTGCAGACAAAAAATTGTACCTCAATCAAATTGATTGCATTTTCCAACAACAAATTGTAGCTCTAATGATGATTTATGTCTTTGATTGGTTAGAAAACATTGTAGGAAAAGGAGAAAATGCTGGTTACCAGCATTTTCTCCTTTTCCAACAATTTTTTCAAAAGCCTTCTCTGTCAGGGTCGTTTAAACCCGAGATTGGGTGGAGAGAGAAATCAAAGGACTGAGAGTCATGAGGAGCGGATTTGTTGGGCATTGATATGAAGAAGTGAAAAGAAAACGAAAAGATCACTTTTCATCAAATATATCACATTTTAACCCTTATCCTGCTAAATAACTAAAATGAAATTTTCTATTCGATAGTAAAAACCCAAATATTGCTATTTCAAAGTTATGTTTAGGGGAATGATATCTCCTTATCGGACAGTGTAGATCCAAGATCAGACTGTCCGCAAAAGGTCAGAGGGTCGCGCTTAGCAGCCGAAGGGTTAATGAAATTACTGGATGGAACAAACAGGCAAAAGGAAAATCAGAGTTTGTCTTAATTTGAATCAGACTAGCAGGCTAGCTGTGGTTTTATTGATTGTGATTGGTACCCGGCCAGGTAGCTCAGTGGTAAGCGTATCTTACTCGTGGTCCGGTAGTGGCGGGTTAGATACCCGGTTGAGGCAAACTTTCTTTCCGGTAATTTTTCGTCTCTCACCTCTGATGCATGTGAGAAAGCCAGGAACACATGCGTAGATGCACTGACCGCCGTGATACGACCTTAGCTGTTAAAATTGCTTTAAACTCCAATACAAACAAATGAAGCATACGAGTGGTTAAATAATTCGATGAACTGAAAAGCCAATGCATCAGTCTGGCACAGTTTTCTGCTGGTATTGGATGCAGGACTCTATGCACTTATGTCTACGTTTCTTGCGGACAATTTATGGCTAGACCGGACTGCAGAAAAACTATTTTTCGGTGTTATCTTATCTTAGATCTAAAAGTCCGATATTTTTTTGCGATGCTGCAATCGCAACTACGTGAAAAGAACAATGTCTTTGGCACTTTCGACCAACGTGACTGTTTGATGCAGTTCACTGAACGTGTCAGGCAAACTTCTTTACCTAATATTTACATATAGCAGGACTGAAATAACTTGATTTCCTGGAAAAGCTGGCTCCATTTTTTCTGAATTCAACTTGTGTGCTGACAACATCTGTTGTAAACGATATTGCAGCCATGCTCTGGCGAAAGGGGTTTTAATGCTTCTTCATGATGCACTATACAATACAATACAATACAATACAATTGAGACATGCTCTGGAAAAAGGGGGCTTAATGCATCTCCGTAATGCATTATTACAAGCAACTTATAACATCCATTTTGTTAAACAGTCGAGCGGATATGGGGGTAGAATGTCCCTTCGACATGCAGAAAATAGACCAATAGCGAAAAGTTTCGGCCCAGGTCAGCCTGCGCGGACTGCGCAGGCTGACCTGAGTCGATACTTTTCGCAGGTGCATTAAGCCCCCTTTTCACAGAGCATGGCTCAATTATATCAACCAAGTCGTCACATCATTACCAATCAAGTCATCACATTATAATCCATAAAACCTGAAACAAATAACGCTAAATAAATTAATTGAAACGTTCAAGCCAATAGTAAAAACCCCAAATATTGCTATTTCAAAGTTATTTTTTGGGGCAAAATATCTCCGTATCGGACTGCGTAGATCAAGAGACCAGACTGGACGTTCTGGTCTTAGTCTAAACTGGCCCCAAAACCGCATCAAGTCGCCTAATGGGTTTAAAAAAATGGAGACCGCATAAGAAATACTAGAATATTAATATTTAAACACTTTTGAGATTCAATATGAAGAGAGATCATGCAAAAGTAACCATGATACCCTTAAGTCCATAATAAAAACCCAAAGGTTGCTATTTCTGAGTCATTTTGGGGGGGGGGGGGGAGAATATCTCCATATCGGACAGTGTAGATCCAAGATCAGACTGCACGTTCTGTGTAGTCTGATCTTGATCTACACTGTCCGCAAAAGGTCAATGAGTCGCGCTTAGCAGCCTAGGGGTTAACCGACCGGAACTTGCTATTTATTCATTTGCGTACAACAGTACCAAGAAGTTGGTCAAAATCCATTGAATTCAACTACGCCGAAAAAAATTACCAGAGTACCTGTGAATAGTCACGTGGGTTCGCCTCACTGATTATTTTTCGCTCATCCTTTGTAGTTCTAACGCAAGAAACCACATGAAGCCAACGTGACTTTGTAAATGAAAGATGTAGATGAAAGATTACTCTATAATATCTTTAATCATAATTTCCTGGAAAGGGAGGAATATAAGATAAAATGACTGTGCCTCATCCTGTCTCATTTATTAGATCATAAGGAATCACTGACTGGGGAACCCGACTAATCCTTGTGGTTAATTTTCCTTTTATCTTGTGAAATGCGGATGTTGACGCTGATATTGCACTCAGTTACATATGACAAAGTCCTGTCAGGCGAAATACTCCTACAGTTTTTCATCTATTCTTAAGAATATTCTTAGTCTTATTGTTCAAGATTTTTTAAATTTGAAAGAAACACAACTTCTGATTGGCTAAACCAAAATGGTTTAGCTAATCAGAAGTTGTGTCACTTTGAAATTCAGAAAATTCTGGAGAATAACACTAAGAATGTTCTTAAGAATAGTTGGTGTATACCGATCCTGATCTTAGCCTACGGAAATAAGAAGATTTAAATTTCTTCTTTTTATGTTATTCCTGGTATTGAAGGGCATAGCGTGGCTAGACTGGCTATATGTTATTTTAGTTCTATAAAGTATGTGCATCAAAGTATTGCTATTTCATTGAATATTCGGTGTAGATCTTACGGAGCCCTGTAGGCGTCATGCTCTACACATTTTTTATTTCGAAATAACGAAATACTAAATCGTTATAACGAAATGTTATTTCGATAAAACGAAATACTATTTCGAGAAAACGAAACACTAAATCGTTAAAACGAAATGCTGTTTCGATAAAATGAAATGCTATTTCGATAAAACGAAATGCTATTTCGAGAAAAAGAAATGGGTATGTTCGGAACACTTGGTTGTCATCGTCCGCCTTGGCCATGTGAGGTGAGTCATCTCACATAGCCAAGGCGGACGATGACAACCAAGTATTCCAAACATACCCATTTCGTTTTCTCGAAATAGCATTTCGTTTTAAAGATTTAGTATTTCGTTTTCTCGAAACAGTATTTCGTTTGAACGATTTAGGATTTCGTTATTTCGAAATAAAAAATATATACAGCATGACACCTACAGGGCTCCGTAAGATCTGCTGTATTTGTTGATTTTATGTTTTGCGGCGTAGCTGAATGTGCTGGCTTTTGACCTACTTTTTTTGGTACTAATAAAAGTGAATCAATAGAAATTTGTGATTGGTCAGAAATGTACACAACGTTTATTTTAAGGGTCCCTGCCCATTTGCGGGTAAATTTACGCCGTCTATCTTTTTTTAAAAAATATTTCTTGTTATCAATGCCATTCCATCTTGTAAACTCTCTTACCTGAATGACTATTATTACACTCTTCTATTATACTGTGAAATAGTGTACTCGTAATAGAGTCGAACGTGCAACATGTTAGGGTTTTTCCCCCAAGACAGAAGCTATCCTGTGAAAACTTTCCATTATTTTGCGTTTTGGGTGTAAAATTTCGGGAATTTGTTCTGTTGAAAGGAATTACTACATTTTCAAAGAATAAACACGTAAATCAATGATAGTGCACATTGTGATCATATTTCACAGATTTCAAAAGAAACCGTATCCCATCTAACCTTTTACTACACAAGTCCGAGTTTGATCGATCCTGAAGGTGAACATTTTTGAAAACATTGTGAGGAAAGGAGAAAATGCTGGTATCCAGCATTTTCTCCTTTTCCTACAACGTTTTCTGCCCGTTCATAGACGAATCTCATCATTTGAGCCACATTTAATTTGTCGTCTACAAATGCTTTCAATTTTGACATGTCAAAAGTTTTATGGTCTAAGGTATTTCTATGATACTGCGCATCGCGATTATGTTTCACAAAAAAAAAACAGCAAAAAATTCGTATCGTATAATAATGGGCCTGCTACACGCGAAAATGGGCATTCGGACATCTGCGTAAAGTGTCGTCTCGGATCAGCCTGCGCAGTCTGCGCAGGCTAATCCGAGACGGCACTTTACGACTAAATTATAGAATTTGTCCTACAGTAGACTTGCGTGAAACAGAAAATCACACACGATCGGAAAGTGTCGTCTCGGATCAGCCTGCGCGGACTGCGCAGGCTGATCCGAGACGACACTTTACGCAAATGTCCGAATGCCCGTTTTCGCGTGTTATAGGCCCTATAAGGATGTGTGCAAGTTTCGGGTGAATCGGGGGATTTCGCTTTGAAATTACATGGATGACGACGTTTAACGCTCTACCACATGACAGATGCTGGACCTGGAGAAATGAATCGAAGCACGCGGTTTTTTATAAGATAGTCCTCGGGCAAGACACTTTATAGCCTTAGCAGAGTCTAGTACTGATGAAACCCAGGATATATATCAATATGTAAGCTGTCGCCGTAATATGACTGGAGTAATGTTGAAGCGGCGTCAAACACTATTCAATCAATCGAACTTGAAATCACTTGCAGACAATAAAAAGATTCCGGCTCGATTGAGGGCATTTGTCTTTGAAAGGGTAATAACGTAATTGGAAAAGAAGACATGCTGTTTACCAGTATTTCCTCTTTTACCAAGAATGCTTTCAAAGGCCTTTTCCTTCAGAGTCGTAAGAACTACATGGTAGAGGGTCAATTTGAAATTTGACCCTCCCCCCCCCCCATGTTGAAAAGTAGATTTTCAATGCAATTAAACGTGGTTTTTGTCATAGGTTGGCATCAGGTGGCGGATGATGTCGAATCAGGATCAGACTGCACGTTCTATGCAGGCTGATCTTGATCTACGCCGTCGGAAAAGGCTTTTTAAAGCGCCAGTCGAGATGGCACCCAACCAGTGGGTCCGTATTCACCAACCATTCTTAAGAACGTTCTCAGTCTTATTCTCCAGAATTTTATATATTTAAAAGTAACACAATTTCTGATTGGCTAAACCTTTTGGTTTAGCCAATCAGAAGTTGTGTTACTTTCAAATTTTGAAAATCTTGGAGAATAAGACTAAAAATGTCCTTAAGTGAATGGTTGGTGAATGCGGACCCTGATTTCGTTTGGCAAGTTTTTCGGGAGAATCTTAACAAAGACATTAATTTTCAGTCACCTGCAGACGGATTTAGTACTAAACTACATGAGCTATGCTCTTTGAAAAGGGGGTTTAAGTCATCTGCAAAAAGTATCGACCCAGGTCAGTATGTTCAGTCCACACAGGCTGATCTGCGTTGAAACCTTTTGCTATTTGTCAATTTCCTGTCAAATGACTAGATTACCACATAATTCAGTTAGTTGTAACATAAGCTTGATTTTACAGATACATAATTATGTGATGGCTTGCATGGTATAATGTATTACGAAGATGCATTAAACCCCCTTTTGCCAGAGCATGACTCAGATCACACAAAAATACATGTAGAAAATACGACCAGTTACCAAGTTCATATTTGTAAATTGTCCTGTCCTGTGTGATAATGGGGTAGCCGTTAAAAGCCGTAACAAAGGATAAAGACATCTTTAGCGCTGAAGAATGACGGTTTACTGGTTGCTCATTTGACTGGGCTGAGTCAAGGTTTTGAAGGTTATGGGTTCGAATACCGACGGAGGCAAGTATTGTAGCAGTAATGGTTTCCCATTCGAAACTAGGCAGTCACGTCCTCTTTTCGTTACAAAAAAAAACCAACTTCCTCTCCACAAAAAAAAAATCGGTCGAAATCTCCCTTTTCTGGTATTCTAATAAGGAAAAAAAAATTATTGTGCAATCGCTATATTTTATGTCTAGACGTTACATCAGCATGTAAAAGTCGTGGAAGGTTTTAAGTTCGCTATCGAGATGTTTTTCCCGAAGTAGATATCTCCAAGCGAACGTATTTTCAGCTGATAAGGCACAGGGATTGCAATGCAAGACGCACGCCCTGCCTGAATTTTTTCTCGAACTTTGATATAAACATTCTTGCCTCATCGCATAACAATGGAGTGATGTTGTTATCACGTGGAAAAAATCTAGTGGTATAGAAGTAACTGGTTATAATGATAAAAATAAACACTAAGGCTACATGGCTAGGTATAGAGGCAGCGTTATATAAAAGAAAGAAGAACCCGACTTCGGGCTTTTTTTCCTCCCTTTTTAACCCTTTACCACACGACAAAATATTAGACTGGTCCAAATAGAAAGCACTTGCAGACGACAAAATAAATGTAACTCAGAAATTGAAATTTGTTTCCAGCAGGGTAGAAAACATTGTGGGAAAAGGAGAAAATGCTGGTTACCAGCATTTTCTCCTTTCCCCACAATGTTTTCAAAAGGCTTCTATCTCAGCGTCGTAAAAACCAGGGATTGTTTGGTAAAGGGTTAAGAATTGTCTTACAGGCTATATCTTAACTCTCTACCAGACGACAGAATTTTAGAAACGTCTAATTTGAAAGCATTTGTAGACGACAAAATAGACGTAGCTCATATGGTTGAATTTGTCGTTGATAGGGTAGAAAACATCGAGGAAAATGTAGAAATGCTGGAAGCCAGCATTTTCTCCTTTTTCCACTATGTTCTAATTAGCCCTCTAAGGAACTTGTATCAGCAAGTATATATTGAGTTCCGTTAAGTTACTCAAATATGGCTGAATATTAAAACAAAACTAAGTGTTAGTTTTAATATTCTTTGTTTCGCCAATGACTTGAACCTTGTCTAACCTCACTTCAGACTTGATATGAAAATCGCCATCGTTTTAAACATTAGGCTACTGCGCACAGTGTAGATCAAGATTAGACTGCACAAAACAAGAAGTCTGATCTTTGATCTACACTGTCCGATAAGTACATATTTTCCCAACAAAATTATACTGTTGAAGTAGCAAAATTTGGGTTTTTACTATCGACTTAAATGTTTTATTTCAGTTAATTAGTGGAGTAAGGGTTCAATAGTACAGATGAAATTTACCTGTATTTTGAACACATAATCATTTACATTTGGCCGCTATTTGGCCTCAGAGAAGAACTAAGTGTAAACATAAGGGTGCAAATATGAAATACTGAACCTATGACAAACTATGAACTTTAGTATATCTTATTTCAATCTCTGACGGCACTCAGGTAAGTTTGTTTCTCTCTGTATACTAGAGACACCTGTCAGCCTCGTTTTCAACTTGAAATATTTGACGTCATGCTCACCGATTGTTTAACCCTTTTAACTAAACCATAAAATTTCTGACTTGTCCATATTCAAAGGATTTGCAGACGACAAAGCGAATGTGGCTGAAATGATGGGATTTGTCTTTGAGCGAGTACAAAATGTTGTGGGGAAAGGAGATAAGGCTGGTTACCAACATTTTCTCCTTTGTCAAAATTGTTTTCAAAACCCTTTCTCAGAGTTTTAAAAAAGCGGGATTGTTTTGTAAAGGGTTAAACCCCGCCTCCCCTTCGCTACATTTTGTTGTATCGGGATTCACCATTGGTAAACAGAATAGCGAGTGCTAAAAATAGCGGAATGACTCTAACGTTCTTCCCGTCTCATATAAATTGATGCGGAAAACAATAGGACAGTCATTAAACGCTTAGAACTACGCTCGGTGATGCTGCAAGGTGCTGTGAATTATTACATATAATACTCATTTATCGTTTTCAGACGAATTTAGTTATTTTACTTCATTTGTTTTATTTGGACACACGTGTATTGGGGATTAGGTATAAACCTTATACATAGATTATTGAAGATCTATTTGTTATGGCTCGCGGAATAACCATGAAAAGGCGAAGTAACTCCCTACCCGTATTGTGTATACCCGCTGTGACACGGACCTTGGAATCCCGTCGGAACGGACTCGGAAATATTTTCCAAGGACAAATATCGAGAGAGATTCAAAAAGTCACCGAACGACGAAACTTCAGACGAAGTGTGAGCACGTGTGGAGACAACTTCACTCCTGTGGGTCAGTCTATTCGATATAACCTGACGTCGTGCGATTTCGAAATTAACGATGAAGTTTTCGAACAGTGGGAAGATGAATCATGTACAGATAGACACTGTAAAACAGGTTTGAATGGGGTTTACCGATTATTATCAGAGCATGACTGTCACCCAGAAACGTCATTCGGTGTAAGTACATCTGTATATCGTTTAAGCAACCAGCTAGATCAAACAGGGGTTAGTACGAGGCGGTTTGCGTTGGCTGATATCTTCGAAAATGTGGAGCATGATTGTCTTCTAGAACTGTTAGCACTATATTCGAGCACGAGTTTAAACGAATTTGAACACTATAAAAGTCGTAGGCGTAACGGCTTGGCTGATGTGCATGAAAATATCAGTTTGGAAGAACTGAAAATGTTCTTACGCGGTTTTGAGGAAGAGATGTTGAATGGTTATGGTTCAGATACGGACTGCTCTTCGGACGAAACGGAAGAAGTTGCCCAACAGATCGAAACGTATAGGAGAAGAAGACGGAATGCTTTGGGTGACATATACGATGGTGTGGAGTCAGGAGTGATTCAGACTCTCGCTGGAGAACGGGATGAAATTGAAGAAGAAGCGAAAGCTTTTGATTACCTGTCTAGGCGAATGGGACTTGCCAATATCAAAGACTGTGTTTCGAATTCGGATATTTCGAGGTTAAAAGACACATACGATGAGAATGGAGAAACGGCTGAAAATGTTACCCGTTGCCGTGAACGAAGGTCAGCTCTTGCCGATATCTATTGTGAACTGGACAGGGAGGAACGGGAAAGTTTCTTGAAACGATTTTCTCACAGTGTAGACTCAGATACGGAATAGATAAAGGTGACTTATTGTGCCATAAACATTTGAGTATTATTATTTGTATTTGATGTATGATTACGCAATAACACGAGACGCAACATGATTGATGGCATTAAACCTTTACCACACACACACACAATGTCGTGTTTTGTCTGGAAAACATTAATGGAAAAGGAGAAAATGCTGGTAACATTGTTTACTACCCTCTCAGAAACAATTTCTATCGTTTGAGCCTTTTTTGATAATTGGCCTGCAACATGCCAAAAGGGACATTCGAACATTTGCGTAAAGTGTCGTCCCGGATCAGCCTGCGCAGTCCGCGCAGGCTAATCCGAGACGACACTTTCCGATCGTGTGTGATTTTCTGTTTCACGCAAGTCTACTGTAGGACAAAATCTAATGTTGACGTAAAGTGCCGTCTCGGATCAGCCTGCGCGGACTGCGCAGGCTGATCCGAGACGACACTTTACGCAAATGTCCGAAAGCTCCTTTTCGCATGTTGCAGACCATATGTCGTCTGCAAATGCTTTCAATTTAGGCAAATCTAAGATTTTGTCATATGGTAAAGGATTAAACCTTAATGCTTCTAAGTGTGATTCAACTTGCTTTTGCAGACAGCTTAGAACAAGATAAGACTGCTAATAGCTGTTCACTCTTTACCAGACGACAAAATTTTAGACTGTTCCAAATTGAAAGCATTAGCAGACGACAAAATTAAAGTGACTCTAAAATTGAAATTTGTCATGGGAAAGGTAGAAAACATTGTGAGAAAAGGAGAAAATGCTGGTTACCAGCATTTTCTCCTTTTCCCACAATGTTTTCAAAAGTCTTCTTTCACAGAGTCGTGAAAACCAGGGATTGTTTGGTAAAGTGTTAACTCATGACAGAAAAATGATTCGTTATTTAACATCTAGGCTGCCAAAGATTTGGACAGTAAGGATCAAGGTTAGACAGTACACTCAGTGCAGTTCTGATCTTGGATCTCCTACGAGACGCAACATGATTATTTGCTTTTAATTTCTGTACAGCCAAACTCGACTAAGCATGTCTTTGCTTACAGCACGGATCAAGATCAGACTGCTCTGAGAGTACAGTCTGAATTTGGAACCCGCATGCGATACAAAATGGTTCGTTTAACGCAACTTTTGGGCTGCCAAGCTGGACTAAACTATTGTAGATGAAGATCAGAATGAACAAAAAGCACAGTCTGATCTTGGATCGCACTCGAGGCGCAAAATGATTCGTTCCCCACAACTGCCGGCATCAAAGCTCGACTCAATAATTATGCCATTTCGGAGAATACAGATCAAAGATCAGGCTGCACTGAACGTGCTGTCTAAACTTTGATCTACACTGTCCAATAGGGTTCTTATTTTTTATTTAGAAGAAAAACTTTTAAAACTTACAAAATTTGGTGTTCATTATTGTCAGAAACTGTTAATGTAATTAAATTCAGCAGTTTTAAACCTATAAGTAAGTAAGAAATTTTTTTTTGTTATAATGACATGTGTTATACAAGTACCTGAGAGTTTTACAAATATGAAATATAAAATTTCAACACCTGTAAGAAACAGTCGTGTGTTGTAAAGACCCTGTAGTAAAAAGGCTTTTGAAAACATTGTGGGAAAAAGAGAAAATGCTGGTAACCAGCATTTTCTCTTTTTCCCATAATGTTTTTTTTTTTTTCTTTTAAACATAAAACCTATCTTTGAAACCACACTTAATCTGTGGCCTGCAAATCCTTTGAATATGGACAAATCTAAAATTGTTGTCGTTTGGTAGAGAGTTAAGGGGTTAAGGTTTGTGGCTAGGTATCACTGGAGCACGTGACGTCATGTTCATAAATTCATCACCGCGTGAAAACTAATAGTTCATAGCAGACGAGTTTTGCATACATCCTTCTGAAGCAGGGATTGTCAGCATAATTATATTCAGCTTTGAATAAGCAATCAATGTGTAAAGATCGCAGCAAAAGTGAAAATTGCTTGTTTCGAGCAATATCTCCTATAGCTAAGAGTTTGCAAAATTTGTTCGTCTCGAGCTATTTCTCCGATAGATGAGAGTTACCAAAAATGTACCTGCAGCAAGACGCAAAAAAAAAGTCCACAGGCTGCATGCTGTAATGCGGATAATTTTTTTAGGCATTATATTGCTAATGACATCATAGAGAAACTGTGATACATGTAAACGAGAATATTTCCTGGCATAAAAGTATGATTCTGCTACTGATGTGTGTCTTTGATTTGGGTACTTGTTTTAATGTTCAAGCACTCTAGAAACCAAAGAGTTCATAAATACAATCAGTGAATCCATCGATCAACCAATCAATCAATTAGTGAGCAATCAACCTGCACTTATATTTTTCAAACGTGTAACATTTATTGCATCACTAGATGTATTTAAAGGGGATGTTTTCGGATTATAATTACATAATTGTATTATGTGTCGTTTCTTCAATAAAACCAAACGTTAGTCGTACTTTTAGGTACTTACGAGAATTGTCTCATTGTAAGATAGCTCTAGTGAGTAACAACAGCATACATTGAATATAGTAAGGTTTTTTTTCCACCCAAAGTTCGATATCTCCCTTATTTGAGCCTCAGGTACATCTTAAGTCTTTACCAAACGACAAAGTCTTTGACCTGTTGAAATTGAAAGCATTTGCAGACTACATATTAAATTCCGCTCAAATGATTGTACATGTACTTGTCTTTGAAAGGTTAGAAAACATAGTGGGAAAAAAAGAAAATGCCGGTTACCAGTGTTTTCTTCATTGCCCACGATGTTTTGAAAAAGCTCTCTTCCTCCGGGTCGTTAAAACTCAGGGTGGTCTAGTTAAGGATTGAGTCGTATTTTCGTAATACTGTCATCACAAATGATAATGCTAGTGTAACTAAACCTTCATTAAATATAAAAAAAAAATCTCTGTTTTAAATAGCTCCTCAAAGTTTAACCGAGTTCATTATGCATTGGCGATCGTACGCTTCTCTTTGATGGCTGAATTCTTTATATACAGACGACAAATTTTAGACTTGACCGTATTGAATTCGTTTGCAGACGTATAGTTTAATTTGGCTTATATGAAAGGGTTTATATTTGAAATTGTTGAAAACATAGGTGGAAAAGAAGGAAGTGTTGGTTTCCAGCGTTTTCTCCCTTCTCTCACAATGTTTTCGAAAGCATTTTTCCTCGGGGTCTTTAACTTTCTACCACACAATAGCGAGTTTTAACGACCTTGTCGAAGAAGCCTTTTGAAAACATTGCGGGAAAAGCAGAAAATGCTGGTAACCAGCCTTTCAGAGACAAATTTCACAATTTCAGTCACATATAATTTGTCGTCTGTAAAAGCCTTCAATTTCGACAGGTCTAAAATTTTGACGTTTAGTAAAGGGATAAGAACAGCATTGTTTTGTCAACTAAATACCGGCCGACAAAATTAAGATTCGTTCATATTGAAAACATTTAAAGACGACGAATGAAATGAGTTTCAAACTACTGAAATCTGTCTTAAAACGGGTAGAAAACATTGTAGGATATTGAACAAAAAAAAAAAAATTTTTTTTTTTTCCAAAAAAGAAAATATCAAGATCCCTCAATGTTTTCTACCCGTTCAAAGAAAGATTCTTTAGACTGGTAAAAAACAGGAGTGTTCGGATTAAGAAGGAGGGATGAACTGTTATTTATCCGATACATATGAGATTCATAAGTGAAAGTAAGCAGTGGCGTGGAAAATTCTCTAAAATACTAGTACACGGATTGGCAAGGTGTGACGGCCATACTTACTTACTTACTTACTTAACCTTTTACCAGACAATCCTGAGTTTTAACGTCCCTCTAGATAACGGCTTTTCAAAACACTGTTGGCAAGGAATAATTGCTGGTTACTAGCATTTTCTCCTTTTCCCATGATATTTTCTACCCTGTAAAAGACGATTTCTATCATTAGAGGCAAATTCGAATTTTTGTCTGCACTTGTATTCAATTTGAACATTTCTGCAATTAAAGATAGATCGACCTGGCAACTTTTGACTTAGTTTTAAAATTCATTTTCCTTCCAGTGACTAACACTTTGACCTACTGTTCAAGGCCAGGTTGTTATCTTCACAATAATTTCTATTCTTTGAAATGGTATGATTTGAATTTAATTGCTTCTTACCACCCACATTGTTTTCTTTTGGTCGCTATTGAGCCTTTAATGTCTGAAATTTTGTGCAGTTTGATTTTGGTCACAAATCACAATCATGGCCGTGTTTGAAGTTGAAGGGTAGAGGATAAGGGTTGAATATAACGCATGACTTACTGCGCATGATATTTACCGCATGCGGATGTCATTGAGTTTGTTATGAAATAAGAAAAGTTTTTGCCGCACATTGTCGTTTTTTGTTCGTTTGCTTGCTTAAATGACGTTTTAGACCGCTTTCGTCATATGTTCAGTCGCGGTTACATTTCCGTTTATTTGGTCCCTGGCTTTCAACTGTGCTTAGTAGGAGCTTTGCAATGTTTTTTTCTTAGGCACAATCAGTCGACCAACGCTGGTTCAAACCAGGAATTCCTGATGTGAAACCGCTTAACCTTAGAGAACTCCTGATGAAATTAGAAAATTGAACAGACGTGGCATGAAAAGGTGTTGAAGTTATTCTGATTATCGAACGAGCAATGAATGAGTAGTATACCGCACTGACTTTTAAACTAGAAGTGTCGTAAAGCGGACAAATACCACCCCCACCTGCACCTTGTAACTGAAGCAGCACAATCATAGAATAGAAATTATTTTCAAAATAAAGATCACCTGTGACCTTGACCTTTGACCAGTGTGACCCAGAGGGCACCTCTTTGGGTCATGAGCAACACTCGTATAAAGTTTCAGGGCCCTTGGTGAAACATCTTTTGAGTTAGAGCACAGAAAGAGTTTTCAAATAAAGTTCACCTCTGACCTTGACCTTTGACCCATGTGACCAAAAAAGAATATGACACCTCCTTGGGTCATGAGCAACACTTGTATAAAGTTTCAGGGTCCTAGGTGAAACAGCTATTGAGTTAGAACACTGAAACGATTTTTAAAGTTCACCTTTTACCTTGTCCTTTGACCCATGTGACCCAAAAACAAAAGGGCACCACCATGAGCAACACTTGTATAAAGTTTCAGGGTCCTAGGTGAAACAGCTATTGAGTTAGAGCACGGAGACGATTTTTAAAGTTCACCTGTTACCTTGACATTTGACCTATGTGACCCAAAAGAAATAGGACACCTCCGTGGTCATGAGCAACACTTGTATAAAGTTTCAGGGTCCGAGCTGAAACGATTTTTGAGTTGGAGCACGGAAACGAAAATAAGACGGACGGAATGAAGGACGGACGGACGGACAGACCGACATGATGAAACCAGTACTTCGTATGTGGGGGTATAAAAAAGATAGGGAAGGATGGGACAGAGAGAGAGAGAGAGAGAGAGAGAGAGAGAGCGTACATTACTGAGCAGGACACACGATCATTTGTCTTCTTTCTGCCATACCTCTTTTCTTCTATGCCGATAGGCGCAGGCGCTACAGATAGCTTTTAAATCATTGCGGCAGATAGAGAAATCACTCATGTCACATAGATTGTGTGGTTGACTTTTTATAAGAAAATTCAAATGTCGCTTTTAGCTCGGCTGTTTTCGAAGAAAACGTCGAGGTGTTGTCATAGCCCTGTCGTCGTCGTCGTCTGCGTCGTCGTCGTCTGCGTTGTCGTTGTCTGCGTCGTCGTTGTCTGCGTCGTCGTTGTCTGCATCGTCGTTGTCTGCGTTGTTTTCTGCGTCGTCGTTTTCTGCGTCGTGGTCTGCGTTGTCGTTTTCTGCGTCGTGGTCTGCGCCGTCGTTGTCTGCGTTGTCGTTTTCTGCGTCGTCGTCTGCGTCGTCGTCGTCTGCGTCGTCGTTATCTGCGTTGTCGTTGTCAGCGTCGTCCTTGTCTGCGTCGTCGTTGTCTGCGTTGTTGTCGTCTTGCAAAAACTTTTGGATTGTGTAATATTTCCATCATTGCTGAAGTTATTTACTTCAGACTCTGACTAGTTGTTAACTATCAAAAGGGGAGCCATACAGCAGCGGCAGGTAAAGATCAACACGTGTTTAGCACAGTTATGCCCCCTTTTCGACTTCAAATTTTCACTGAAAAAAAAACAATGTTTTTCTAAAAGCAACCGCAACCGAGCGTTTGCAGTCGCATGCGTTGCTCCTGTTTTCGCTGGGATTGTCACAATTTTTGCTATTTCGGATTAAAGCAAAAAATCTACGCAAGGAGTTTCACGTTGATTAATTGTTTTACGTAAGACAACATAATTAGGGCTAGGTCATTTTTTTTTATCGATTTAGTAATAGCTTAACACATTTCCATCTGCGATTGAATTTCGTCGTTTTCGTTAAAAAGCATTGAAAACATTGTGACAAAAGGTGAAATTGCTCGTAACGAGCAATTTCTCCTTTTGGCACAATTTTTTCATATTCTCTTTTTTGTTTTAGATCTTGATTTATGATTATTATCCGTATTCCACAAGGATGTTTATGTAGTCTTCTGTCACATGTTATAGTTGCTGGTAGTAATAGGCTAATTTCACTGTTTTATGTAACTTTCGCAACTACAATTAACAAGTATATTATACAATAGAGCTCTGTTTTCAGCAATCAGTTGTCACATGGACCATTTTACCGAATCAGAATACATAATTTGACCTGTACCATGTTACTAAACTACTCGTAGTACCATCATAATACATTGTAAATAGGTCATGATTATGAAATTATGTGATACAAAGCCCCCTCTCTCACTCTTTCTCATGTTCTGTCTGTCGGACTGTCTCTCTCTCTGTCATTGTCTGTCTGTCTGTCTGTCTGTCCGTCTCTGTCTGTCTCTGTCTCTCTCTCCTTCTCTGTCTCTCTCTGTCTCTCTCTGTCTCTCTCAGGTCAGTTTGCATTAAACCCTCTCTCAGAGCACGACTTATTAATGCACAACAATGGAACATACATGTATTCGGTCATTTGATCGCCTAAATTTTCATTTTGGGTCATTGTTCTGATGTGGAAAGAGCGGATTTAATTTCTTATCAACCTTTTGATTACCGTAGAATGCAAATACATGCTTGGCCATGGGTTGATAAATTAGGCTGATATAAGTTACTCTTCAATCACCTGTCAATCAGTGGTGTTTTGACTCCAATTATGGTACCAGTAAATGCCCCTCTTTCCACAAAATTTTCAAATAAAGTCACTGCAGGGAAGTATATAAATACATAAATTGAACAGGATTAATAAACATTACGAAGAGTTGGGATTTTCTTGTAGATTACTCAATTTAATCAATGTCTAAAATAGTACTGATGCATTTGAAAAGTTATAAACATGATGCGAGAATAAAAGTAGTCCCGTACGGTAGCTATCAAATCGGTAAATTTCACTAGTCGTAACCATGAATTATCAAACCATAAACATCATTATTTACCGATAAATTATCCAAAAACATGAAGTAAAAGGTATGAATCATTGCTTTATATGAACTTCTAACTAAACGAAAACATCCAGCTAAAAGTATTGGTATTAAAAAATCAACAAATATTACATTTTATTTTCTTTTTTGTTTCAACGGAAAATAATCATAACAGCGGGCAGTCGGATCTTACCTACACAGTCCGCTAAAGTACATTGAGTCGCGGTTAGCATTCCCACGGGTGATTGGACTTAAAGCAATTACACTGTGAGATGTTCGTTTCAGATTGGGTTTGGAATAATGAGTGCGTTTTGCATGTCTTTACTGGATCACAGTATCGGCTTTAAAATTTCATGATTCTAGGGGAGCGGTTTTAATAAGTTTCGACACATGTCCCTCCTGCGCGGATTGCACAGGCTTACTTTGGTCGATATTTTTTGCAGATGCATTAAACACCCTTTCCATAGAGCATGGCCCATATATGGCCTGCAACACGCAAAAAGGGGCATTCGGACATTTGCGTAAAGTGTCGTTTCGGATCAGCCTGCGCAGTCCGCGCAGGCTAATCATAAACGCCACTTTCCGTTTTTATGTAATTTTCTGTTTTACGCAAGTCTATTGTAACACAAAATCTAATGTAGTCGTAAATTGCCGACTCGGATCAGCCTGCGCAGTCCGTGTAGGCTGATCCGAGACGACACTTTACTTAAATGTCTGAGTGTGCCTTTTCGCGTGTTGCAAGCCATACATGAGCCACGCTCTGGCAAAGGGGAGTTGAATTTATGCATCTCCGTGATGCATTGTACCAAGCAAGTCAATAATTATGGATCAAGTAAAATCCAATTTTTGTCTAATAACTGACCAAATCAGATAAATTACGGATCCATAAAAAATCCATTTTTGTCTAAACTTACCGAATCCTAAGGTAGAATGGTCCTTTGACATGTAGAAAATTGGTTAATGGCAAAAGTTTTGACCAAGATCAGCTTGTGCAGATTGCGCAGGCTGACCTTGGTCGATACTTTTTGTAGATGAAATAAACTCACTTTTCACCTACCATGGCTCACATATTGTTGAAAATATTTTATGTACACGCTATTTATATAACTGCCATTGTAACAGTGCTTGTCTTTCGACGATAGGCCATAGTGTTCATATAAACACCTTCTTTTTTGTTTTACAATTGAAAAAAAAAGCTGCCAGAGTCATCTTAATTCGAGAAATCCCTCAGTGCAAAAGCAAAGAAACGTTACCTTTGCATTATACATGTTTAACCGTTTGGCTGCTAAGCGCGACTCACGGACCTTTTGCGGATAGTGTAGATCAAGATCAGACTGCACAGAACGTGCAGTCTGATCTTGGATCTACACTTTCCGGTAAGAGGATTTCATTCCCCGAAACACTGCTTTGAAATAGCAATATTTGGGTTTTTACTATTGAATTGAAAATTTCATTTTAGTTATTTGGCAGGACAAGGGTTTAACTCCAATTACCATTCTACAAGTTACGTGCATAGATTTTGCAACAGCCATTCTACTTTGTCTGGGTTCGACCTGCATGTAGAGGTACACTTGATTAATGATACTGATAACATAATTACCTTCGGTGATAACATCACAGCTTAGCGGCTTGTCTACGTCAGTTTGAAGATGTGTAACTCGAGTTTATTGGAAGGGCGTGATCGAAAAGGTCGAAATGTTCAGCAGACGTGTTTGAAAACATTTTGGTAGATGTGGATCTGCGCTAACTGGTTACCAGATGACAAAAATTTAAAAAATGTCGAAAGAATTTGCAGACGACAAATAAAATGTGGCTCAATAATGCGATATGTCTTTAGAATGACAGAAAGTATTAAAAAAAAAAGATTGAGTGGAAAGAAAAAAATTGCTTGTGACCAGCATTATCTCCTTTTCCAACAATGTTTTTAAAAGTCTATTTATTCTAAGCGTCGTTAAAACACGGGATTGTTTGGTAAATGGTTAATACATGAAAAGATGTGACAACATAGCGGCAGAAAGGAGACATTGCTTGTTTCGAGGAATTTCTCCATTTTGCCACAATGTTTTCAAAAAGTTGTTTGGAGTAACAAGATATCATATTGCGCGCTTTTTGAAACCTTCAATGCGGATATTATCGCGATGAAAGGAAAAGGCATACGGACGAGAAAAAAAAGCGGCAACAGAAGAAATTACTCAGGTTCACTTTTTCATTTGTCACGTTGTTCCGCGACAGCTGCCTCAAACTACGTCACATAGAGGGGAAGGGTTTGTGTCTACAAAATTATCGGTAAATTCTATCTTCATCAATAAAATCTGGTCTGTTTAAACTCTTTACCAGATGACAAAATTGTAGACATGTCCAAATTGAAAGCATTTGCAGATGACAAAATTTTGCTGAAATAACCAAGAGTTTATTTATCAAAGGGCAGAAAACATCGTTAGAAAAGGAGAAAATGTTGGTTACCAGCATTTTCAATTTTTCCCACAATGTTTTCAAAGGCCCTTTTCTTCGTGGTCGTTAAAACTGGTGACTGCTTGGTAAAAGGTTTACCTATAACCTTTATGTTATTTTTAGACGTATTGGTAGTTATTTAAACAAAGGGCAAACTCTTTAATTGAGAGGAAATAAGAAATCTGAATCTTTGGTTATCTAAAACATTGTGATATAAAACATTGTGGAAAACATTGTGGGAAAACATCTAAAGCATTGTGTGAAAATGAGCAATTGTTTGGTTTAAGCTATTGCTCTCGTCTCCGCATTGTTTTGAAAGCCTGGCTAATGTTTTGGCCTGAGCAAGTGTTATCGTAACTATGTTAATGAGCAAAGAATTGTGGTGTTGTTTTCCAAGTAACAGCTGATAGACAATTGTAAAGTTCAGTCGCATGTTCGACGTACTGGGGTTTGCTATCTGAGCTAAAAGTCGATGATTGTTCTGTAATTACCACCAGAAAAATATTGCAGGGAAATTGGCTATCGAGCTCTAGCCGCCCAAATCATACAGATCTACTCTCCCTTTTCATACGTCGTGGAATCGCGTTTTTTAGCTCGGCTCTTTTCGGATAAAACGTCGAGGTGTTGACATAGTCCTGTCGTCGTCTGCGTCGTCCTCGTCGTCTGCGTTTTCGCCCTAAAACTTTGACATTTTATGGCTTGCAACACGCGAAAAGGGACATTTGGACATTTGCGTAAACTGTCGTCCCGGATCAGCCTGCGCAGTCCGCGCAGGCTAATCCGAAACGACATTTTCCGTTTTTATGTAATTTTCTGTTTTGTGCAAGTCTAATGAAGAACAAAATCTAATGTAGACGTAAAGTGCCGTCTCGGATTGGCCTGCGCGGACTGCGCAGGCTGATCCGAGACGACACTTTACGCAAATGTCCGAATGTCCCTTTTCGCGTGTTGCAGGCCTTATAATTTCCCTGTCATTAATGACGATATCTACTTCAGAATCGGACTAGTTGTTAATTATCAAAAGGGGAATCCATACAACTAGGACAAGTAACCATAACAAACACAATTATGTCTTTTTTCCGACTTAAAAAATTTCACTGATCTGTTTCTAAAAGCAACTACAACCGAGCGTTGGCACTGGTTTCTCTGGTTTAAATGTATACTGCCAGACCAATGCAAGACGTTTTATCTTAAAGTTAAATGTATATCAGACCAACATGCTTTGTTGAAGGAAAATCAGTCTCAAATGTTTCTTGGTAGTATGTGTATCTGGAAAGTCCTTAGCAGTTTTAGACAAAACACACACACACACACACACACACACACACACACACACACACACACACACACACACACACACACACACACACACACACACACACACACACACACACTGTATTCTGTATTTTTTTTTCATTTGAATTACATTATTACGTTAACAATAGTATGACCATAATGATCGAATGAGATCTGAACCCTGCACCAAACATTCTCCAGTTTTAAAGACTATAAGGAAGAAGTTATTTTAAAAAAAATGTAGAAAAGGGAAAAAATGCTGCTAACCAGCATTTTCTCCTTTTCCCACAATGTTTCTACCCTTTCAAACGAAAGTTATTTCATTTTGGAAACATTTAATTTGTCGTTTGCAAGAGCTTTCAATTTGGACTTGCGTAAAATATCTTTGTTTGGTAAAAGGATTGAAATACATGTTAATCGTATCATTGACTCATGTTTGAAGTATTGTCCGCGTCACAGATAAATAAATGAACCATGCTCTGGCAAAAGGGGGTTAAGTGCATCTCCGTTATTATACCAAGAAATTCATCACATAATTATGGGTCAGTAAAAGCATTTTGTAAAACAACCGACTGAATTATAAGGTATACTGGTCCCTAGATATGCAGAAAATTCACCAGAAGCAAAAGGTTTCGACCCAGGTCAGCCTGCGCGGTCTGACCTACTTTTTGCAGATGCATTAAGCCCCCCTTTTCACAGAGCATGGCTCAAATATAGTACGGAAACAACCACGGCAACGAAAGAACGCGATGTAATAGCCAACCCAGAAAACATAAAGAGAAGCTACCGTAATTTTTAGCAGATTTTCTTCGCAAATCCGCATACTGTAATCAATTCGGCCGAAACCAATCCCTAGAAACTGCGCATGCGCTACACTTATTCTATTTTCAGTTTTAGCCACAGTACACTTTAATGTGATAAAGATAAGTGTAAATTCCTTCATACCATAGCTTAACCATTTCAGCGTCATAGGCAAAATAAGGGACTTTTGCGACCGACATAGATAAAGATTAGACTGCACAAAACGTGCGTTCTCACCTTTGATCTACGCCGTCATCTTATGTGGTCAAACCATTAGGATAAAAAAAAACACTATTCCGATTTTCCTTGGATTGTATCATCAGCCGTCAAAAGCCATAATATTTGGTGCTGAAAGAGCACTGCTGTCCCATTTATACTCCGGCAAAAATCCGCTTTGCAGGACTTTGGGTCCTTTGATTTTCTTCTTGTTACCAAAACTTTGACCAGATCATCAACATCTAAAACTTTTTTTTCCAAAATTTCAATCATTAAACCTTTGTTTAAGAAGAGATATCTCTTCCTGGTATTTAAAAGTTGTGGATTCATGACTTCCATCAGAGATTCATTAAAAATGCCTGAAAAAGGTCAAGTTACAATTTACATTGAATAAAATTGTTTACTTCCGAGAAACCATAAAACAGGAATTGCTTTCATTTGCATTGTGTTACGTCAAGAAACCTTGTGTATGCTGCTAGACCTGTAAAATTGTCACTGACTGGTTTCCTGACGGATTTGTCTTTCTGCTGCCTGTCCTTTATCATTCAGGACTATTGTTTGTGTCGCGTTTACAATATTAGCATAATGTTTAAGTATCTCTACCCATGGGCCCGTTTACAAAAAACATTCCTTATATCAGCCAAGGTCTAATTCTCAAGAATTTTCAAAAGTATGAAGTAACTCAATTTCTGATTCGTTAAACCATTTAGTTTAATAGCTAAGCATTGATTGTGTTACTTTCCCAAATCCAGAATTGGACTTATTTAGAATGGTTGATGAGCACGGGCTCAGATTTTCTTTGTGAATCAAGATGCATACCGTTATAGCAATTGCTTTGGTTTACCCTGTTTGATATCCGGTTGTCCATTTTAGCATGACACAAAGAAGTTAATTTGTCAAAATCTAACAAAGATAATTGAGCCATGCTCTGGAAAAGAGGGGCTTAATGCATCTGCAGAAAGTATTGGCCCAGGTCAGCCTGCGCGGACTGCGCAGGCTGACCTGGGTTGATACTCTTCGCAGATGCATTAAGCCCCTTTTGCCAGAGTATGGCTCATATAGAGAGAGAGGCGTAATCAACATTGCTAACCAAGGAACTTCTTGTGTTACCCTAGGCATGCCCTTTACGTTTTTACCAAATAAGATCTTGACGAAGAAGGCTTTAGTAAAATATTGTATAAAAAAGAAACTGCTAGTAATCAGCATTCTCATGAAAATACTATGGGAAAAAAGAAAAGTGAGTCGTAAAACAGGTTTTCCCCCATTTCCCTAATTTTTCCTACCCTATCAAAGACATCATATAATTCTAACTATAATTAATTTGTCTTCTGGAAATGCTTTGAATTTGGACTAGTCTAAAATTTTGCCAGCAGCCTTATTAACATATGGTCTGGAAATGCTTATAATATTGGAGGATCTAAAACTTTGGCGATGGTAAAGAGTTGAACGAAAAGTATTTGTGCGATAAGTCGATAGCAGTGCTATTTTGTAGCAGCCATTGTATTCTAATAGAAAGTTATGACAATGTTATATAAATTGCTGTTCAAACATTGCTTCTCGTAGCTTTCCTCGGGGGAATATTGCTCGTAAATGAGGTATTGTTGTCGTATTATATATCCTTAGAACACTGTCAACATGTTTTGGAACAGTTACCATAGCAACGAGTTGCGTGTAGAGAATTAGGTACAGACGGGTTTTATGATAGGGATGGAAAGAGAACCGGATTTATCTGCTGCCGTCGGAGATTAGGTTGAGTACAAGATAATGAGAAAAAAGATCGTGCCAATAGCTTAACGACATTTAAATTGACGGACGGGCAACAAATTGATTGGTTAGCAGACGGACTGACGGATAGAAAGCATACAGGTATTTAAAGTACAAATAGAATATCAAGAAAGGGTCCGTTTGATATAAGAGAGAGAGAGTTAACTAGTTTTCAGCGTTTAGTACTGTAAATAAACTCGTATGTACTCGCTTGATGTTGCAATAAGTGCTCAAAAGTGAGCCATTGTGATCGGTTTTTGTCTGTCACGCGTCCTTTATACGTCCATCCCAAATGTTTGTTTTAAACGACTTCTTCAAAATATGCAGTGTGGGAAAGCAGCCAGTGGCTTGGAAAGAAAATTGTGCGAAGTACTGGTAAAAGAGACTCCAGGAAAGCATGGATAGGTGCACTGGCCGCCGCGATATAACTGAAATAATGTTGAAAACGGCGTTAAACACCATACAATCAATCAAAATATGCAGATGGGACTTGTGGGACTATCCCACTGACCCCGCACCAAATTCGTCCGAACCATACCTTTCGGCATTCCAAGATGGTCACCGGGGCTAGAAGTCTTCAAAAAACCTTTAAACCACATTGCCTCATGAAGCAGGCTAAGGATTTCTTATTAATTTCACACAAAATATTCCTTGGGAGACCCTGCACCACATTGCTCATATTGCTTTGCTGCTGAACAAGGTGGCCATCAAAGCTCTACGAGAGAAGATGGCCACAAGAGACCAAAAAAAAAAAACTTATGTGTCTTCTTCAGACCGGGGTGGAAGGATTTTGAATTATTTTCACTGGTTTGATTATTGGCCAATTCTGCACCAAAATTGCTGCGACGGTTTCTTATCGAAATTGCGTAAATTGTCCTACTTAAGTTAGGCGAACTCAGCTTGTTTATATTTACAAGTTATATCTGGTGAGCAATATGGGACCATCACGTTGACAATCTTGTTTATTTATGGTAAAAATACTTTGGCTAGCATGTTATTGAGGGCAGTTCTGCTTTCAATACGATGATCATCGGCGGAGAATAGCTTAACAATGTGCGTAAAGATGCTTAGCGTAACACGTTTTTTTGTAAATGTTAACATATAATTGATGTAAATTTGGTTTTTGGTAAAAATGATTTTGGAATCATATCGTTTGTGTACTTTTCTTTACATGAAAACTCTTGGTATAATTTAAGCGGCGTAAGTTTTGCTTTAGGTTAAAAAGCTTTGGTTGACATGACATTAGTGGTAATTTTGCAAGAAGTAAATATGCCTCGAGGAACTTGTTACCGTTATACTTTTGCTTAAAGTTAAAATGCTTTTTGTAAAAATTTAGTAAAATTTAATCGTAGTAAATTTTGCTTTAGGTAAAAAAACAAAACTTTGGTAACATCTAATTGGCATACATTTTATCTGAGGTAAAAGAGATTTTGGACCCAAGTCATCGATGAAACGTTTGCTTCAGGTGAAAATACATTGGGCAATACATCATTGATGTAAATTTTACTCTTGTTACAAATGAGTTGGGTAACATGTAATTTATGGTCATTTTGCCCTAGATAAAATTGCTTTGTTTATCTTATCGTTGGCATATTTTCTGCCTCAAGTAAAAATGCTTTGGGTAACATTTCATAGCTGTCAGTTATGCTTTGGATATCATGTTACTAATTAAAGTAAAATTGTTTGGACACAGGTCATTTGTAATAATTCACTTGGTAAAATGTTTCGGGTAACATATCAGCGGCCAAGAATTCTTTAGGTAGCATGGATAGGCCGTCAATATGGACAAGTCTAAAATTTTATCATCCGATAATTAGGTAACGTCAATGTTTCAGACCAGCACGTGGACGGTTAGTACTGACTGAATTCTATTTATTTTGATAAAGAGCGTACACAAAAATAAGACCAAAAATACCTCCTGAGAGAAATTAACTGAGTTTGACATTTTCATACTTGATTAACACATTTCAAGCCGGAGCTGATTTTAATCCCATAGAAGACAGCTTCAGAAAACCTTTTCGGAACTCGTAACTAATAGAGAAATATAATTTTATCACATAAACTTTCTTGTTTTCAGAGTAATACAGCATTTACGAATCGTTTTTTATCACATACCCCCCACCCCCCTTGTTTTCAACGTCACATAGCCACTACGAATTTTCTTATATTACGTACGTTTAAGATAAGATTTTTGACGTCTTACAGGAGCATTATGTGACGTCATTTATTTAAACACACAGTTGTATGTCTTGCCTATTATTTCCGAAAACAACAATTTTTAACTCCCAGGTGACAGACCGTGTCTGTACAGAATCCCAAGTCACATGAAATGCATACTTCCGGTCCTACACAGTGTATACAGTCTTGGCTTAGTCTGCAGCGTTTTAAAAATGACAGTAAAATACTTTTGTGCAGAAATGTTAAGGTATTAAACTCTCCAGCGAAAACTTCTAAAACGTAATTTTCTGGATATTAACGCACTTTGATGCAAGTAAGGCTCATCTTAGACCGAATCTGTATACATGTAGATTTACATTTTTTTTACTCTTTAATTCGATGGATTAAAGAAAGTTTTCAGTGAACCTTAACCTGTAGCCCTGCACGTGTTTTATTTTTAAACAGATTTGTTTGACACAATCTCCACATCCGTTTTCAATATAAAAGGGTAATTCGGGTTTAAAGGCCGGGCAAGGCTAAATTGTTGTGGAGAGATAGTGAGATAGGAGTAATTATGCAAGATCGAGATTATATAAACATTTCCATATCAGTTTTTGTTAGTTATGATACATGCAATGTTTTATTTTGTTTGAATTTGTTTTATAACTCATTATTAATTGACGTCAAAATCCTAATTATTAAAAATGGAAGGTATAAAAATGAAAATTAGCCGGATTATAATGACATTTATTATTTGTCTCTTTTTTTTAATTTACGTATTTCGTTTATCCTTTTTTCAATTTACATAATTACCTTTTGATAATGAATCAACTCTTTACTTTGTTGAATTGATATAAAAAAAAATTTTTTTTCGCCGTTTAGTTTTAGCTAGATATATTTTTGTATTTATGTGAGAAATATTGACTCAGATATCAGCCAGTGTAGATTTAAGATCAGATTGAACCTTTTGTGCCAGAGATGCCGCAGATAAGAATGGATCATCAAATTATATTTACGATGTTTCCTCACAAAAAGCTAACAAATAGGACAATTCTTATTGTAATTAGTGTTTATAATACAGGCTTGGTTGAAAATTATAGAAGTGTTACCCTTTAACTCTTTACTAGAGGACAAAATGTGAGAAATGGCTGTAGTGAAAGCACTTGCAGACTACAAATAAAATGTCCCTCCAATTATTGGATTTGTCTGTAAAAGTGTATAAAACATTGTGGTAAAAGGGAAAACAATGCTGGTTACCAGCATTTTCTCCTCACACACAGTTTTCAAACGCCTTTTTCCTCGAGGTTGTTAAAACTCGGGATTTTGTGGTAAAAGGTTAAACTTGAATGCTCTTCGAACCCTACAGTAGGCCTACTCCATACCGATAGTCTACTTGCACAGTCCTTGGTTGATACTGTCCTCACGTTGCTCAAGACATTTTTAGTTTATTAAATTGTAAAGAATACTCATTTATTGTTACAAGTACGAGTATATTATAACTATCTCGATACCACCTTTCTCATAATCATAGAACAGAATCGATCAAAAGTATTTCTAGACAAGTACTCAGTTGTACACAGTCAAATGAAAATGGGCCATGCTCTGTGAAAAGGGGGTTTAATGCGTTTGTGAAAAGTATCGCCCAGGTCAGCCTGCGCAGTCCGCGCAGGCTGACCTTGGCAGAAACTTTTCGTTATTGGTCAATTTTCTGTATGTCAAAGGACCAGTGTACCTCATGATCAGTAGTTTGTTATACAAAACGGATATTAGGGACGTATAATACTGTGATGTCTTGCTTGGTATCATGCATCACGGAGATGCATTAAGCCCCCTCTTGCCAGAGCATGGCTCAAATATATATCATCAATAGACGTGAAATATTATGAGATCTTGAATGAGCTTGACTGCGAGAGTGACATGTATATGGCCTGCAACACGCACAAAGGGGCATTCGGACATTTGCGCAAAGTGTCGTCTCGGATCAGCCTGCGCAGTCCGCGAAACGACACTTTCCGTTTTTATGTAATTTTCTGTTTTGCGCAAGTCTATTGAAGAACAAAATCTAATGTAGTCGTAAAGTGCCGTCTCGGATTAGCCTGTGCAGACTGCACAGGCTGATCCGAGACGACACTTTACGCAAAAGTCCGAATGCCTCTTTTGGCGTGTTGCAAGCCATATTGAATCATGCTCTATGAAAAGAGCGTCGTTATGCATCTGCTAAAAGTTTCGACTCATGTCAGCCTGTGCATGGCTAGCAGACTGACGTGGGTAATTTTTTTCCCTATATGTCAGTTCAAGGACCATTTTACCATATGATTTAGTCAATTGTTTTACTTAATTGGTCAAGAATTACGTTATGACTTGCCTGATATCATGAATTACGGAGATGCATTAAACCGCTTTTCCCCAGAGCTCCCCTCAGTTATTATTTAGTGCTTCCTGTAAAGTTACAACGAACGTGTGATAGTCCTAGAAATAATTGCCGTTTATCATAAACATACCTTTTTTAGTCATTTTGGCAGGTTAAAACTGTTTAGCGACTTGATACAGATTCACTATAATTCCGAATTCAAACAGTTGCCATTAGATTGGCCGAAATAACGTCTCAACCAACCAGATACCATGTCTTAGAATTCAGAATTAAACCGAGCCAAAGGCTGTTTATGAGAAAGGCTCCTGAAAAAAGGTCTGATGCTGATAAACGTATCTCCAACCCTGTACAAGAAGACTTATGGACTTAAACATATAAAGAGTATTTGCAGACGACAAATTAATTTTGGCCCAAATTATGGGATTGGTCTGTCACAGGGTACAAACTACTGTAGGTAACAGAGAAAATGCTGCCCACCAGCATTTTCTCCTTTTAGCACTTTTTTAGCTCACCTGAGCACAAAATGCTCAATGTGAGCTTTTATGATAGTGCTGTGTCCGTCATCCGTCGTCCAGCCTTGTGTGCATTCTAGAAGCCATATTTTCAGTGCAATACTCATGAAACTTGGTCAGAATGTTTTTCTTGATAATATCTCGGACTAGTTCAATATAGCGTCATGTTGGGCGAAAAAAGTAGGTCACCAGGTCAAATCTTAGAAAAACCTTGTGAGGCCACATTTTCAGTCTGAAACTCGACAATTTCAGTCTGATACTCGTCAAACCTGGTCAGAATGTCTGTCTTGATGATATCTTGGACAAGTTTAAAATTGGGTCACACCGGGTCAAAGAGTAGGTCACTTGGCCAAATCTTAGAAAACCTTGTGTGCACTCTAGAGACCTTATTTTTAGTCTGTTACGAGTTCATGAAACCTGCGTAGAATGTTTGTCTTGATGGTATCTCAGACAAGTTTGAAATTGGGTCACTTCCGGTCAAAAAGTACGTCACTGGGGTATATCTAAGAAAACTATGCATGCACTCTAGAGGCCACGTTTTCAGTCTGAAACTCACGACACTTGGTCAGAATGTTTGTCTTGACGGTATCTCACCCAAATCTTAAATTGAGTCACATCGGGTTTAAAACTAGGTAACCTAGTTAAATCCTAGAAAAACCTGGAGGCCGCATTTTCAGCCCAATACTCAAGAAACTTTGCTAGAATATTTTGTTTTGATGATATCTAGGACAAGTTTGAAAATGAAACATGTCTATTCAAAAAGTAGATCACTGGGCCAAACCTTTTAGAAGAAACCTCGTGTGCACTCTAGGGGCCATATTTTCAGTCTGATACTCATAAAACCTGGTCAGAATGTTTGTCTTGATAATACCTTGGATGATTTTGAAATTGGATCATGTAGAGCAACAAGTAGGTCACTTGGCGAAATCTTAGTAAAAAAAAAAAATACGTACAGTCTAGAGGCAACATTTTCAGCCTGATACTCATGAAGCATGGTCAGAATATTTGTCTTGATGATATATTGGACAAAAAGTAGGCCGGTAACACTCGTGTTTTACGTCATCACAACCAGGATGTCTTCAACTTTAACCTTAATGACTTTACCCAGGTGAGCGCTTTAGGGCCAATGACTCTTTTGTTTTTGTTTTCAAAAACCATCATCCTGGGGTCGTTAAAAGTCGGGATTGTCACGTAGAGGGTTTATTATTATTGTTTTGCAAAGATTTGCATGGCTACGTGAGAGTTTTAACGTATACAGGATCGCATATTAAAAACAAATCGACCGACCTTAACCTGTTATCTTTCAGTTGTGAGACATTCTCAAAATACGGCGAAAAAAGAAGCTATATAACGAACAGAGATATAATGTAGAGAATATAGAGACCATAAGAAAAGACAGTGTTGAGACGAAAAATCGCAGTTTTTCAGTATTTGTCAATGTTTTCTAATCTCAATAGCTGCAAATACGATCAAACGCTCAAATGGTAGGTAAGAATTTAAATTTCGGTCATAAGGTGACGGCATTCGCGTAGACGGAAAATCTTGCATATTTCACGTCAAGGATGGCATAAATTTAGGGTTGCTCTGACATATGTCGTTTAATTTATTCCTGTACGTCGCTGACTTTCATACGATTAACTCTTAGGCTTCTAAGCTCGACTCAAGTACCTTTTGCGGACAGAATGTGAAGTCTGATCTTGGATCTACACTGTCCGATAAGGAGATATCTTCCTGAAAAAAGATCTCATTGAAATAGCAAAATTTAGGATTTTTACTATCGGCTTAAAAGTTTTATTTTATTTATTTAGCACAATAAAGTTTAACAACTGAGTTGCGCTCTGCGGATAGGGGGTTCAGTGCATCTTTGATATTATACCAAGCAAGTTGTCTCATAATGTGGACCCATTTTGTCTACAAACTAGCTGAATTATGAGGAATAATGGTCCTTTGACATTCAGAAAATATACCGATAGATATTTCGAACCAAGTCAGCCTGCGATGACTGCGTAGACAAATGTCGATACTTTTTGCAGATGTCTTAGTTTAAGGAATAGGTAATAGGGATTGCATGTAGCTGTATCTGTTATAATGACATCCTCAAGAATTTGATATTACTTAAGTTTAAATCATTTTTACCTGCGCAACGTTGTGGGAAAAGGAGGCTTAATGCCGTGAAGCATGATACAAAGCAAGTCATCACGTAATAATGGATCCGTGAAAGCCATTTGTCAAACAAACAACTGAATCCAGAGGTAGGTTGGTCCTTGGACATGCAGAAAAATTGCAAATACATCTAGCAAATAGTCTCGACCCGTGTCAGCCTGCGCAGCCTGACATGGTCGATATACTTTTTTCAGAAACATTGACCCCCCCCCTTTTTTTTTTTTAACAGAGTATGGCTCACTTATGCTTAACCGAACCATATTTTGCATTTTAGCTTTCCCTAAAATATATGAGTCATGCTCTGGCAAAAGAATGCATCTCCGAAATGCATTAGACCAAGCAAGTCATCACCTAATTATGGATCCATAAAATTCATTTTGTCAAACAGCCGATTTAATCATGAGATAGAATTATACTTTGACCTGCAGAAAAATAAAAGCGAAAAGTTCGGGCCCATGTCAGCCTGCGCGGACTGCGCAGGCTGACATGGGTCGATACTTTTCGCAAATATATTAAGCCCCCTTTTCACAGAGCTTGGTTCATATTAAATAAGTACATAATCACTGGACAAGGGATTAAACCGGCTTTTCACTGAGCATGACTCAATTTCAAAATGTTGTTTTATCGTACATTTGAGATCAGAAACTTTCAGATTAAGCTAACCATTTGAATATTCATTAAAAAAAAAAACGGAAAACCAAATTTTTCTATAGGGTTTTTTTTCCTGTCAGAATACAAGGTTACAAGGTCGTTTGAATTTAGAAATACGCTACGTTACGCCTTCCGGTATATAGACTTTCTCATTTTACAGCCGAGCCACGGTAGCTCAGTCGGTAGCGTACATGACTTGAGAACAGGGGGTCGTGGGTTCGATCCCTGGCTCGGCCAATTTCTTTCCGAGGATTGATGATAGTCATTGCGACAGGATTCATTCCTGGCCCACTGCTGACCGTCGTCTCGACGATAGTAATGTGGGAAAGCAGCCAGCGGCTTGAAAAGAAAATTGTGCGGAGTACTGGTAAAAGAGACTCCAGAAAAGCATGGATGGGTGCACTGGCCGCCGTGATATAACTGAAGTAATGTTGAAAACGGCGTTAAACACCATATAATCAATTAATCAGTCTTCTCATTTTACAGCAGAGAACTTTTGAAAACAATTTGGCCAGCAGGAGAAATTGTTCGTCAATTGGCTACAGTATTTTCCACATAGGTACATCAATTTTATTAAAACCTTAATTCATGATTAATAGTTTTCTTTTTTCTACAGGTTTTCTGACAGACGATCTTGTTACTGCAGAAGACAACGGGAACCAGAAAAAGTACCTGGGTGTGTGTAAACTGCCAGGCGAGGCACGTCGGGTAAGCTTGAACATTATGCAAAGGCTTGTTCTAACGTAACATGGTCAGTTACATGCGTCAGTGTATTGGGATAGTGTTCAATTCGGTACATTTATGATGACGTCACATCTTGGCCCAATCATTCTTAAGAACGTTCTTGGTCTCAGTCTCCAGAATTTTCTAAATTTGAAAATAACACAACTTCTGATTGGCTAAACCAAATGGTTTAGCCAATTAGAAGTTGTGTTACTTTCAAATTTAGAAAATCTTGGAGAATAAGATTATTCTTAAGAAATGTTAGTGAATACGGGCCCTGGTCTTATAAATATGAGCCATGTTCTGTGAAAAGGGGGCTTAATGTATCTACTAAAAGTATTGACCCATGTCAGCCTGCGCGAATTGCGCAGGCTGCCACTGGTCGAACCTTTTTGCTATTAGTAAATTTTCTGCATGTCCAGAGACCATGCTACCTCATGATCTAGCCGACTGTTAGACAAAATTGTTTTCATGGATCCATATCTATGTGATAGCTTTCTTGGTGTAATACATCACGAAGATGTATTAAACCCCATTTGCCAGAGAATGACTCCTATAGATGTAGAGACTAGACTATCTGATTGCAAAAAGAATATGTCGTTATTCAAACATCAGAATTGTCCCCGTTTTCCTGCAGGTAAGCGTCCAAATTCTGTAGCCTGGCATAGAAACCTACACTGAATAGTGAATAGTTGAATGCGTTAGTGTATCTAAAAAGTTCTGATTCGAGGAATAAAACCTGGGTATGCACCTACATGGCGATAGTTTTGCTTTTGGAAAATTCTAGTTTGATCTCAGCTGGTCCAGCTGCTCACGTAAAATGGCCTATGGGAAGACACTTCAGGGCTGATGAAACCTAGGAAAGACTTGAATGCGCAATTCGTCATCTTGATTTGACGGATATTCATTTAGAATTGAAGCCAACCAACGGACCTTATGATACACATGCTTTTCTTTATACAGCAGCTGAATTTTTTTAAGCACGTAAAACGGGCTGTTAGGCGCGACAAAATGCCCTTTAGCGGGCAGTGTTGACCCAAGATCAGACTGCACAGAACTTTTGGATACTCTGTCTGATACGTTGAGGTGATTTTTTTCAAGCATAAAAAACTTTGAATTGGCAATGTTTAAAATTTTTACTATAGGCTAGAAATGTTAATTTCATTTAATCTGTTTAAGGGTTAAAAGAACAGTTTTATATCCGGTATTAAAGACAGCAGCGCTGTAATATATCAATGTGAATCCGTATCTAGAGATCACGTGATATCGGGGAGTGGGAGAAGTGGTGATAACGCTCTAGAAGATAGTCGCGTGACTTTCAGTGTACAATACGATTTGAATCAAAGGACTGGTAGTCCCGATAGACGCCACGTCATTCTGATGCTTTAGAAATCTTGCATGGCTCAGTGGTCGAAGCGTAGGATTAGTAACATGGAAGCCTTGGGTTATATCCTCATTCGAGGTGCCTCGATTTTCGTTGGAGTGTACATGTGCAAGACACTTCAAAACCCTATTGGTAAAAGTGTAGGGATTCATATTCCATTTTTATGTTCTCGCTGGCAACAGGTGGTCATTTTGAGGTTTTCTTTGCTACGGTACTACCAAGCCTCAGCCAAAGACTGGTAAAACAGGAAAAATTACCTGATATGTGAGCTGTCGTCGTTTTAAGTCTGTTATATAGTTCAAAACATTGTTATCCCTTAGGCTGCTAAGCGCGACTTCCTGACCTTTTGCAGACAGTGTAGATCAAGATCAGACTGCACAGAACGTGCAGTCCGATCTTGGATCTATACTGTCCGATAAGGAGATTTTTTTCCAAAAATAAAGTTTAAACTAACATTATTTGTGTTTTTACTATCAGCTTGAAAGTTTTATTTAATTTATTCAGCAGGATAAGGGTTAAAACCTCAATTAAATACAACAGTTTTAGGTGTTGCTAACCCTTAAATTGCCAGATGGACTTTCTTCATGGGGGAAAATAGCATAGCATTCCAGTTGTACCGATGTTTTTGACAGATCATTTTCAAAAAAGGGGACAGTGTACATCAAAGATCTGACTTTGGTCTGCACTGTCCGCAAAAGAGCAGCAGGAACTTTATCTACATTGTCTACAAAAGAAAATTGCCCTTGGCGCTTTTTCTTAATGATTATGAAGATCTCGGACGAGTATTTCATTGATATTGTAGCACCGAAGAATTGACATAATCGTTGTGCCATACGATGAGTACGCATGCGCCCTAGTGTATTTTACGGGCTCCGCCCATTTCAACCGATCATTGCGCCACCTTGCGAAGAAAATGGGGATGTCTCTGTCTGAACATTCACTCAACAAGGATGTCGTGAGACATGTAAGTATCAACTTCTGCTTGTAACTTTTCCTAATATCATTTGCCCAAGATAACTTTATATACATATCCATGTGAACAAACGTTGTGAGCAAGATTTTTCCATAGATAATGTACTTTCTTCTATGGCTAAATACGTGGAAACACGTGAAAACCTGTGGCAAAAAAAAAAACCACAGAAATTGATCGGCTCGAGCAGATCCTGTATTTGCCGTATGTTTTAATAAGCAGTCTTAAATGTAAGTGGCTAGTAAGTAGTAACAGCCATCAAAGCGATTCAGGTTCCTATGCGTAATGTTCATTGGCAGTCCGGTCCTGCGTGGCTCAGTGGTGAAGTTGTCAACTCGTACCTTTGAGGTCCCTGGTTCGAGCCTCTTATGAAGCACTGGACTTTTCGTGGTAGTGTGCTTGGACTTCAGAGCCCTAGTGCTGGTGCAACCCAGGACATCCGTGAATATGTGAACTGTCGAAGTAATGTTGAAAGCTGTCTGAAACATAAATCACTAAATTAATTCATCATTGGCAGACCCCATACAGCTAGTAAAGCGAATCAGCCCCATATTGTCCTCTTTTACATATTAACCGGTCCCATAATTGTAGTCAGTCACTGGATTTCTTGCATGTTTGACCCATGGACCTACGAGACTTGGATTAAAACTTGTTGTGTTGAGCACTTCCGGCTATGTCTCTTGTATTCTACCTATGTTACTTCGCGTATTTGTGATCGAATCACACCCAGTTCCAAAGAGACACTTTGCCGTTACTGTTGATACCCCGAACAACCAAAGTAAGGAGTGTGTCGAAGTGAGAGTGTCTGTCTGTATATCCGGCCGTTGGCATAATTTTTCATCCTCTTCTCATTATACATTTTTCATCCTCTTTTTCATCATACATTTTTCAACCAATTTGGCAGAAATTGTGATGGAAGCCTTCCTACAATGTGTACCTAATTTTCTAATTATGATTTGTTGACTGTTACGGGCGCTATAGTCCTTTTAATTTTTTTTCCTTATCCATCGCCATGGGTGGTATTTATGGGTTTGCGACAGTTCTCGTTTAAAAGTTCTCGGTAAAAACTAAGGACCATGTTAACGATTTGAATTTGCTCTGTTAGTTCCAAGACCAGCCGTCTGACTTGTTTAAAACGTACGCTTATTTAGCATTAAAATTCAATTTGGAATTGACGTTAGTGAATACGTCCCAAAAACTGAAATGTAGACGAGGTAAAAGGTGGTTTGAGGTTTGTTTCGTCATCAGACTTTGTCCAAACAATCCTCTGTTTTTACCACCCTCGGAAAGAAGGCTTTTGAAAATATTGTAAAGAAAAGGATAAAATAATGATAACCAGCATTTTCTCCTTTTCTACCCTTTCTAAGGCTGCATTAATTATTTGAGCCACATTTAATTTGTCGTCTGCAGGAGCTTTAAAAATGTCTTCTGGCATCTGATAAAGATTAGCCTTCATGAATACAAAATTACTTCTGTATATTATCGGCAGAAAGTATATTCTATAAATAAGTGAAATAAAATAAGATTTAACAAATTACTTTGGATATCTCGTATATTCTATATGACCAAATGCCGACAAAAACTATCAGATGACTATTTTCATCTTGGTTAAATGACGTCGTAAAGGGTGTGAGACAGACGAAAAATTGCGTCTGCACTTTGAAAAACAGCATGTCGGAATAAAATAAACATGGCAGGTGTAATGACATACAGAGTACAATTAGATGCAAAGAATTTAGGTTTATTAATTAGAGCTGCTCGCGCTAAGAGATGTAAATATAGGTTTATTAATTAGGAGTGTTTGTGCTAATTCTAATTTCTATGAAAACCCATCCCTAATGACAGAGTGAGGGACGTAGAGAGAGAGAGAATTCGTTTTGAGAAGATAACACAATTTACTATGAAAGTCATAAAGGTGTGTTCTACTCTGTAGCTTTGTGAAAAGTGACTTGATGCTATAGAAGTAGTGGGGATAGCGTTAGGAGAAAAGCAACCGCTGTTGTGTGAAGTTATTTGGCAACTTTTAAGAGCGGAGAAGTCTCTTAAACTAAAGGATTCCGTGCTATCCAAGCCACTATATGGTGTGAGCGTCAACTGCTATAGATAAAAGCCAGTATGTATACAGTATCGGTGTCGACTGCACATCTGTCATTTTGACATCACGGGCTCGACCTGTACATGCCGACGTACCTCTTACAGAAAACAGGACATAATTAACAACTGTACTATACTGTGAAATATTCGGCCAGCGTGACTTTTGACGCACGTTTTACTATTTATACTTGTTTTATTTCTTTATACAAAAATGGACAATAGCAAACAATGTAGACCCAGATCGGACTTGCAAAACTTTTGGTCTGATCCGGTTTGACAATATATGTGCAGGCAGTTGCTTATTTCACATATCATATCATCGAAGTAAGTATTTTAACCCTCTGCAAATATTTCCCCAATGTAACAGTAATTTGTCCTGGACCCGTATTCACCAACCATTCTTAAGAATATTCTAAGTCTTATTCTCAAGAATTCTCTAGATTTGAAAGAAAGACAACTTCTGATTGGCTAAACCAAATGTTTAGCCAGTCAGACGTTGTGTTACTTTCAAAATCCAGATTTAGACCAAGAATATTCTTAAGAATGGTTGGTGAATACGGGTCCTGATCTGTTCTTCACAAAAACATATTTGAGGGTCGCTCTGGCTAAATGGGGGTTTATTGTATCCCCATGATGCGTTATACACAGCAAGTCATAATTAAGGATCCATAACAACCGACTAAATCATTAAGTAGATTGGTCCTTGGACATGCAGAAAATTTACGAAAAGAATAAAGTATCAGTCAAAGTCAGCCTGCACGGACTGCGCAGTCTCATCTAGGTCGATGCATTAAACCTCCTTTTTCACAGAGCATGACTCATATACTCTACCATGTGTAATTTTGGGTTGAAATTTTCTTGATTTTCAGGGAACGGAGAAAGTGTATGAGGGAACGCCCGTCCCGACCCCTACGGAAGAGTCGGTGTTCGTTAAACTTGGTGTACCATTTCGACCTCCTGAAGAAAGGGACCACTGATAACCTCTTTACCAAACGAAGATTTGTAAGACTTGCCCAAAGTAAAAGCATTTGCAGACGACAATTTAAATTTGGTTCAAATGATTGAATTTGTCCTTGATAAGGTAAAAAACATGGTTGGAAAGGGAGAAAATGCTGGATACCATCATTTTCTCCTTTTTCCACAATGTTTTCAGAAGCTTTCTCCTCCAGGTCCATCAAGATACCGGATTGTTTGGTAAAGTTTTATGAGACCTAGAGACAGAGAGACAGGTTATGTGCGTGCTTCAGTGTTAGAACTACCAACCTTTATAAGTCTATGAGTAGTAATAATTTTCGTTTATTGTGAGGACAAACGTTTGAAAAATAATGTATGCACATCTATTTCATATTCATGTTTTTATATATGTTTAACTTATTGGCAGTTAGGGAATTATACAAAATTTATAGAGATTATTGTTTCTTTGCCGAATGAAATTAACATGATTTGTATAGCTATTTTTGATGAATGAAATTTATATATCTAGTGTTGTAATTTATTATGCATTTTATTATGCATACGATATCTGTATTCTAAGCTTAATATTTAAAATCTTTAACTTAATGTCAGTTGTAATAATTCCTTTTATCATTTCTATAACTTCCTTATTTGCTTATGTAAACATGTCGAAGTTGATAGACACTGTTTCTGAATGAAATTGATTAAATTTCAATGTATGTAATGAATTAATTTGTTTTTAAATATAAAAAAATTGTCTATATTCTTACACAACAGATTTTTAAGAAGAACGACTGAATATTTTTCATAGTCCATTGCAGGCTAAATCAAAAGATTTCTCAGAAGTCCAACCATGACATGTTAAACCCAAAATAGACTTGCCTGGTATCCTGTTGACTTCATACAATGACTTGTGCAAGTCTCAGGTCCAGATAATCGATACCAAGTAACCTTCCTTGTATTTGTTTTCTTTTTTTTTTTAACTTGGATATTGAACAGCGTTTAAATGATCAAATTGACTTCAATACCGTTTCCTAAAGCTTATATTTAAGTAACAATCACGATAAGTAATATCCTCCTCAAATCACATATGGCATGCAACACGCGAAAAGGGGCATTCAGACATCTGCGTAAAGTGCCATCCCGGATCAGCTTGCGCAGTCCGCGCAGGCTGATCCGAAACGACATTTTCCGTTTTTATGCAATTTTCTGTTTTGCGCAAGTCTACTGCAGCACAAAATCTAATGTAGTCGTAAAGTGTCGTCTCGGATAAGCCTGCGCAGACTGCGCAGGCTGATCCGAGACGACACTTTACGCAAATGTCCGAATGCCCCTTTTCGCGTGTTGCAAGCCAATATTATGGTCACTCAGACTACACAATCTTAGCGACTCACTTTTTGTTGCCGTTTCAGTTTTAAGTCCCTTCAAGACGCTTACAGTTATGTTTCTAACATAAAATATTCATTGGAATATCTTAATCCACAGCCACGTCTGCTCCCCTAAACTGTGTGAATCTTTTCAACGTCGTTCTGCTTCCATTTGTTGATGAATGCATGCATAATTTATTATAAAAACATGCTGTTTGATCCCGATCTTTCCCCTATCATACAGACATGGTTTACATTTTGAAAAGGCGACAACTCTTCTCACAAAGTAGCAGTGGAAAGTTGTACATACTTCACGCCTTGTTAAATGTTCGGCAAGCTCCAACCTTTCATTGCGATTACTGACCTCTGTGAGATTTCTTGATAGACTTTTGATCCATCAAGAAGATGGCCTTATTTAAAAAGAAAATAGGTTATTATTGATTAAAGGGAAATAAGTCATGGTTTTGCTTGTAAGCATTAACTGCCTTCATTGTTGTACTAACTCCAACAGTTGTTTCAAGTTCTGCAAGAGGGAATGTTCAGGTTTCTGTCTGATTGTTTTCTTAGTTACAGTAATCGTCTAAAGATTTGCTATAGTTTATGTTCCATTATAAGTTTTGTCTCCATCCCAAAGGAAAATTTTATTCAGCTATACAGTTCTACTCTTTAAATACTTTTTGCAAGAGTTCGCTGACATTTTGGCATAATGATTTTCGGAAAGACATCTCCCGTATTCATAACGGTAACTTGTCACTCGTCACAACTCGGCCGATTCCGTACCTACATCTAACCTCGTCCGTATCAAGGAGATTTCCATTTTGAAATGAGAATCACGTGATTCTATATATAGTGCGCCACTGACAGTCGTTTAGCAACGACATAAACAACCTCGATGAAGTTATTCATATCTGTTTATCTGTCGGTAAAAATTTCAATCGAAATTGATAAACCACGTTAAATAATGAATGTACGAACTGTTTGTCAACTGAACTGAAATACAGTTAGAAAGGTTTCGATAGAAAATTGAAACTCAAGTTCTCTTTTTTAAGAGGAGCCTTACAATTTTCAGAACGGTTAACCGGCGTATTTCCGGGTATGTACCGATCTGGTGCATATCAATCCACCAGTTACAGCCGAGGGATATGATGGCTCCCATCACCCGAGGTATGCCGAATGGGTAACTTGTATACGCAAAAAAAGAATTATGAATTTGGAGTTACCCCATTTTGACGGAAATATTGTGTGGATTTTGATTACGGACGTCCATGCTTTGCTAGCTCGCTTAACTCTTATCCTGCTAAATAACTGAAATGAAACTTTGAGGCCGATTGTAAAAACCCAGATGTTGCTATTTCAAAGATATACTTCAGGGAAACACTATCTCCGTTTCGAATAGTGTAGATCCAAGATCAGATTGCACGTTCTGTGCAGTCTGATCTTGATCTACACTGTTGGCAAAAGGCCAGTGAGTCGCGCTTAGCAGCCTAAGGGTTAAACGTGGTCCAGTGGACCGGTACAAGGTCATTATGGTCCCTTGTCATATTACTGTAACTTTATATAACACGACTCAATTTTAGACTCGTCCAAATTTAAAGCATTTTCATACGACAAATCAAATGTGGCTCAAATCATAAAACTTGCCTTTAAACGGGTAGAAAACATTGTTAGAAAAGGAGTAAATGCTGGTTACCAGCATTTTCTCCTTTTCTCTCAGTGTTTTTAAAAGCTTCTATTTTCAGGGTCTTTAGAACTCGGAATAGTGTGGTGATTTCATTTACATATGGATGGTCTGATGTTTCGTAATATTTATTTAGTCATTATAATACGTGAATATTCACTTTTCTGTGTTATTTATTTTAGTCCATTGCTCCAAATAAATATTTCTATACGTTATGGAATATTGCTTATATTTTTAGACGTGGTATAATTAGTCATTTAAGATCACTTGAGCACGAAGTGCTTCAGATGTGATTATTTGATCTCTTAGCGTCTGTCCGTCTGTCCAAAACAACTTAAACAAATTCTCTGCAGAAACTTTTAATTCCAGTGAAATAAAATTTCATATTAAGACTCTTTCTTATGGCTGAAAAATTGTTCTAATGGTCCAAGTCACATGACCAAGATGATTACCATTACTATCTTTATCAATATCCTTAAAGATTTTCACTCATTCAGTATTGGAACTTGGCATTGATAAGCAGTATCAGTACTGCTACGAACATTGCTGAAATGATCAGTCAGGTTGACCTCTACCGTTTTTGGGTGGTAGGTCAAAGTCTAGGCTCTTATGTTTAATGTATTTCTCTGAAATACACTTAAAACACCTTGTTTTCTGAAATGCAAGGCCTAGACATTTTGTGATTTGTATGGATTATTATCTATGGAACCTTATCAGTTTTGATAAAATGCTTTTTCTTGGTCAAACTTTTTCTCGGATCTTCTTGTAGAGTTTAAACAAGCCTGGTTTTAAGGCTCAGAATGTTGGTATCTCAAATGTAGCATTATTCCACGATTTTTTATATATATTTTTTTAAAGTATGAAAGTATGTCATTAGGATCAATGAAGGCTCCGCAACGAGGGGGGGGGGGGGGGGGGGGGGGGGCGTTGAATTGGTATCACACCTTTACATAGAGTTGAAAAAACGACGAATTTTTTTTTGTCTGGCATCATCCGACATGAGAGCATAGGGAGTCCGCGCAGGCTGACCTGGGCCGAACCTTTTCGCTATCAGTCAATTTTCTGTATGTCCAAAGACCACTCTTTCTCCAGATTCAGTCATGCAGTGGAATTTATGGATGCCTGATTATATGATGACTGGTTCGGTATAATGGATATCGGCGATGCATTAAGCCTCCTTTTGCCAGAGCATGGCTCGTTTATTTTGTAGGGTCATATATGTGTGTAACACGTCTTACACGGAGTCGGAAAGCAAAAGTTTAAGGTCTACGGCTCCTAAATCATCGGTAAACATCGACGTTTTCGTAAAGGCAATTCGGCACAATCTCGGCACCTTCCGTCTTTTAGTATAAGAGTTAGGGACCGTAGACCTTCAAAAAGAAATAAAAATGACCAAAAAGATCCACATTTTGGCAGGTAGCATCGTCTGAGGTCTGACATCAAAGTTGTTTGAATTACTTCTCAAAGACAACCGATGGAATCACATTAATGGCTTGCAACACGCGAAAAGGGCATTCGGACATTTGCGTAAAGTGTCGTCTCGGATCAGCCTGCGCAGTCCGCACAGGCTAATCCGAGACGGCACTATACGACTACATTAGATTTTGTGCTACAAAAGACTTGCGCAAAACAGAAAATTACGTAAAAACGGAAAGTGACGTCTCGAATTAGCCTGCGCGGACTGCGCAGGCTGATCCGAGACGACCCTTTACGCAAATGTCCGAATGGCCCTTTTCGCGTGTGATACATTAAAGATTTGCCTTTAATTTTTTTAAGAGAAATTGTTCAGCGCGACTCACTGACCTTTTGCGGACAGTGTAGATCAAGATCATAACGTGCAGTCTGATCTTGGATCTACACTGTCCGACAAGGAGATGTTTTCCCCCTCAATACAAATTGAAATAACATTATTCGGGATTTTACTATCGGCTTGAAAGTTTCAATTTATCTATTTAGCAGGATAAGGTTAAAGTACTACGAAAGACCGTGATTATTCTCGTTGGTGTCTCTTTTCGCATGCAAATAAACTGATAAACAGTCAAGAAGTGTATGTAATTGCCATATAGAAAGTTACTTATGCTGCTGCAGAATTTCTTAGATGGCTCTCAAACATTATAGTAAGATACCTTAAAAACAACGGAACAGTTCTAAGGTAACCAACGAAGATATGAGTAAGTCTGCTGTCGCCTAGATGACTCCATTCGCTGTTGAGAGTGGCTATATCACCGAGCAAAAACTAAGTAGAGAAAGATGAGGGGTGGGGAAAGGGAGCATTGATTAGACTTTCGAGCAAATTATCCTCAGTCCGTGTATTTTTCGTATCATATTGTCTGTAATTTGCGGAACTTTCACTTGTAAATGACCTGTGTAAAATTTGCTCGTCTAGTAGACACATGAAGGGAGACAACTTCGGACAATGTGATGAATAACAAATACGTTAACTTATTTAGATTATCTCCCTTCGTGCGGATGTGGTGACCTGGAAAGAATGCTTACAAAATCTGAATGAAAGATACTCCAGAAAAGAACTGATATGTGCATTTGCCGCCGCTATGTGATAAAGGAAACGACAAATAAATAAACGTTCTTATGTAACCATGGAGACCTAATTCAATTAAGCATTAAGTCTATATAAGACTACAAAATTTTAGACTCGTCCCAGACGACAAATCAAATGAGGCTCAAATGACGGGATTTTTTTTTTGTTCAAGTGTAGAAATTACTATGGGAAAAGGCAAAAATTGCTAGTTAGAATTTTCCTTTCCAACAAAGACTTTTGAAAACTTACTTCTATAGATTCATAAAAGTATACGGTCGTTTGAAAATGGGTTCAATTTTTTCATAATTCCGAGTTTTTACTACCTTTTTGAGGACGGCTTTTAAAAAAAATGTGGTAAAAGGAGAAAATGCTGGTAACCAATCATCTTTAGCTACAAATATTTTGTCTTCTAGAAATGTTTTCAGTTCGATCGAGTCCAAAATTTTGTCTTTGGGTAAAGTGTTAAACACCTAGGTGGTTGAGGGTAATGTAGGGGTAGGGTGTCGCCCTAACTAGTAAGAGGTTCTGGGTTTGAATCACGTGAAAAGAGGGATCATCCTCTGGAGACCGCATCTTGACGCGAGTTTAAGACATGAGCCGTGCTCCATGAAAAGGGGGTGTAATGCATCTGAAAAAAAGTATCAACCCAGGTCGACCTGCGCAGTCCGCGCAGGCTGAACTGGATGGACACTTTTTGCTTTTGTTCAACTTTTTGATTGTCAAATGACCATTCTATCTTATGATTCCTTCGATAGACAAATTTGATTTTATTGATCCATAATTATGTGATTACTTGCTTAGTATAATGCATTACGGAGATGCATTAAACCCTATTTTACCAGAGAATGGCGCATATGTTGTTGGGAAGCAGCCATCGGGAGGGGTAGATACAAGATACAAAACTTGTTTAACAGATGACGTTTAGTAGATTTAAACTAAATTCTTACATGACACGTGAATTCGGCTCTATAAACACAGTGCAACGAAAGCGTGGTAAAATATACGTCATTCTATATGGAGTGACGTCATTCTGTATAAAGTAGGTCGACTGTGGCTGTTCCATGTCAGCACCCTCCGATATTTTATCGCTGAATGTCACTTGATGTAAACAAATCGTCATTTTCCGCTACTCGACCAAGGACGAAGGAATAACTCAAGGATTTACCGAAATTAACTAAAAATTGAGAACGATGAAACTATTTGAAATGTTACCGGTAAACATATAAATCAGATGTCTTTTCATGGTGAACGTTGGTTTAAAACTGGTCGGTGTTGCACTGGAAATTGGATTGGGAGTGGGTGGAGTAATATTCAAAGCATTCGAAGCGACTGCGACTCTAATACTTCACGATACATTCATTCTTCTTGGTCATTTGAAAGGGAGAAAATATAACAGTAAAACGGTACGGGTTTTTTTTTTTTATGTTATGTTCGATGCCTAAAGTTTTATTGAACTTTTGATACTTTTTGTATTTACCGACTGGGCAGTGGGGTTTTGTTTTGGTTAGTAACTGGAAGAGCCAAGGTTTCTTCTAGGGAATATTATCTGCATCCGCTCTTGTACACAAAGTATGAACTTGTTTTCCTTTGATAAAGAGTTGGTCATCTTAGAATCGAAATAATCTTCTTTCTATCGTGGTTTATCGTTCAATAAACCACGTTGTGAGTTATGAGGCGCAATGAATAAACCGCTCGGGCTATCGCCCTCGTGGATTATTTTTTGTGCCTCATAACTCACAACCGTGGTTTATTGAACGATAAACCACGATAGAAAGAAGATTATTTCTTAATTATAGGAACAAAATCTTACCTGATATTGTTAAATTTAACCTTTATTTATAGAGAATGGAAATACGGTGAACTCTTTTACCAAACGACATTAATTATTAACACTTATCCAAATTGATAGCATTTGCAGACGACAAATTAAATGTGGCTCAAACGTTGGAATTTGTCGTTGAAAGGACTGGTTACCAGCATTTTCTCCTTTTCCCATTATGTTTTGTAAAGCCCTCTTCAGGGTCGTGAAAACTCGGGATTGTGTGGTAAAGGGTTAATAAATACAATTTGCTTTTGTATTGGTTATCTATTATCTGATTTAAAAAAAAATGACGTTAAAAGACGCGTTTTTAGAAAGGGTGAAAAACTTTCTGTACTTTTAAGATTTTTACTTGTATGCAGTCTCTTCGTGAAGCATATCAGACTTTATCTATTATAAAACGAAACGAAATGGATCAAAAGTAAGGATTCTCGCGAGACAAGTATCATCAATCACGTGATAATTGGGAGAGAATCGGTGCTCCTCGGTGTTCGCCCTTTGTTACAAGGTGGACAATGATAGATAGTGGTCATATCACTGGCGATTGACTCTCATTTCTGGAGTCACTGTCGACCACTTAGATTTTAGGCAATTAAAAAAAAAAGGAAAATGATCAACAGAAATGTTATTGTTGACAGATAAATGTTAATTAAGAAAGTTTTTGATGAAAAACATGCTGTTTAACAGAGAAATATTTGTCAATTGGTCTACTCAAAACCACCCCTTCCTGCTGTACAAACGTTTCATTTTCCTTTGTGACAGACCATCTTTTAGAACTCTAGCAAAAGGACTAAGTACTCGTAAACGAGCGAGCGTATCCACAATGTTTTCACATGTATTCATGTATTCTCGTAAAAAGAGTGATTACAATAACGAAATGCATTGTGTCTTCAACGATTGTATTTACAAAACTAAATCAATCATAACAAAACGATGCTGACGTCAAAATGTATATCAATGCTATTTATGCGCGTTACGTCACTCACAATTTAAATTACTTACGCGTGTTACGTGCTTGAAGGTTCAATGTATATTCACGACATTCTTGGGGCCGCAAAATATTAAGTGTATATTGTAACTGCTCGAATGAGTAAGCTGTCATAAAATGTTTATTACGAGAATATAATTATCTAAATTACGTGTGTAAAGTCAAATTCATGTGAACGATGGATTTGTTTTTCTTACTATCACTGAACGTATTACTTACTACAAAGTCTATTTAATAATTTATCTATCGCGTTTTACCGTTTATGCACGGTTATTGTCTATTACTTCTAGCGGATAAAGTTTCACAATAGGCCAAGTGGCCGTAAGTCCTTTTGCCATTTTGATTTTGGCTGCACGAACTAAATTGTCTTTTCCATAAATGAGACTCTCGATTACTGCTAGCTTCCATCGTATACGTTTGGATTCTTCGTGGATCTGCACGACCTCGCCAACACGAATCGTCTGAGAGCTCGACCAGGGTTTGGCACTTCGTTCTCGGAGCGCAGTTAGGTATTCAGTCTTCCAGCGTGTCCAAAATTGGCTTCCTGGCTCGTTTTGAAATGTCTTTTCGATCAACCATTGCCGTCTCAAGATCGATGTAACGTTCGAATATTACGACCAAACATCAACTGAGCTAGGGTCCACGGTTCTGGATCTTCAATGTTCGACGGAATGTACGTCAATGGGCGGTCGTTCAGAACAGACTCAACTCCAGTTACTACTGTCTGCAGTGTTTCCAAGTCTACAAGCGCTCCACCAAGAATCTTTTTGAGAGTTTGCTTCGTTAACCCAATAAGACGCTCCCACCAGCCGCCATACTACGGTGCTCTCTCGGGGATAAAATACCACTCCACTCCAAGGTTTGTAAGGATATCGCTTACCCTTTGAGATTCGAACATTGACTTCAAGTAGTTTGATGCTTTCTTGAATGTTTTCGCCTTGTCGGAAAAAATAAATGAATGTAACGACTTTCAGCTGGTAAATCTCCTAAATGCCTGTAGAAAACAGTCTGCAGACATGTTACTTACCACTTCTAGTTGCACAGCTCTGGTTACAGCATGTGTAAATAGGCATATGTAGACGTTAGCTTCTTGTCTTGAGGGATGGTTAACGTACAGCGCACCAGTGAAAACGACTCCCGTAACGGTAAAAGGTGGAGCTTCTGTGACACATGGCCTAGGTAAAGTGGGGTACTTCTGCCGACTTGTATGTCTTTCCATGCATTTTGCGGCATGTGGTGCACTTGCAGACAACTGCATTAACACATTGCCGAATAACAGGTATCCAGAATTTATGTCTTATACAGGTTACTGTAGCGTTCAAACTAAAATGGCATTGTAACTCGTGAGCCGCTTGAACTATCAAATTTGTAAATTGGTGCTTCTTCGGTAGTAGATATGGGAATTTCGTAACGTCGTCAACGTTTGGATAGTGGATTCTCCCGCAACATCGTATAGTACCAGTATCTTCTTGAAACAGGTTAAGCTGCTTGATAAGAGAAGCATTCTTTATGTTTGTCTTCAGCTCGTGCATTTCTTCTCTGTAGAATAATTCTTGGCAACTTCCTATCCATAAAAATGCATGTTTTAATTCAGTGGCAGATAGGGGACCTGCATGAACTTTTGATCGACCTAGCCTGCAGTTCTTCATGAATCTACAAACGTGGGTTGCAACACGTATATAGCCTGGTATGTTTGCAGTATTTCCGGACATCAATTATGTTTTTTACATTTCCATCGATAGTAGACTTGGCTGTCTAATTAATAACGACCATTTGTGAGCAACTGGGTTCCTCTATCATTATTTGAAAATGTAAATTTTCTGCGGATTCCCATTTTGGCCATCGTTTTTTGTCACACAACCACTCAGGTCCCGTCATCCATAAATCGGTTTTTATGAAGTCACCAGCAGTTATGCCTCTTGTAGGTAAATCTGCTGGACTGTCGCATGTCGGGCAATAATTCCATTTGTGCTGGCTTGTTGATTCTCGAATTTCGTTCATTAGATTTGCTACAAATCTTGAAAGTAGTTTAAGGATTAAAAGCCAGTGCAATACGATCTGACTATCAGACCACAAAGTTACGCTGGCTCTTGAAAATGTCGTCTGTAAATACTCGGCTAGCCTAGCCCCAATAAGGGCTGCCATCAGTTCCAATTTTGGGAGTGTCAATGTCTTCAGGGGAGCATCTCGATTCTTTGCCAAAACCAAACGTGATTCTTCTTTGTTGCTGATAAATGCCACAGCTTCATAAGCGACCAGGCTAGCATCAACAAAAATATGTAAGTGTGTCTCTAATCCTCTAATGCTTTGTTTAAGTACTGTCTCGTGAACCCGATTGAGTTACGCTGTGTAAGTCGTTTGCAACTGAAGTCCATAGAGATTTTAATTCGCTCGGCAAAGGGGTGTCCCATTCGAATTTCTGTTTCTAGATTTCTTGCATCAATATCTTGGCTCTTACTGTGACGGCTTAACAGTCCAAGAATGTCGTAGATTTGGGATGAGTGTCTAAGTATGCAACGTTTTGTTACGTCATTTGTGATCGAGATCTTTTTTTGCAAACGATAAAACATCTGTAGACGGGTTCCAACGTAAGCCCAAAACTTTCGTGACGTCATCTGAATCTAAGACAATGTCTCGACCAGCTATGTGAAGTACTCTCTGATTCTTAGAACTCCAAAATCTTAAGTTCATACCAGTACTTGAAATCAATGCTAGTGATTCTTTGTAATATTGAGTGTATTACTCATCTTCTTCGAAGCTTGATATGGCGTTATCGACTTAAAGATCTTTCTGTATTATCTCCGATGCCGGTATGTTGGGGTTATTTTCCAAATGATTCAGTATAGTTGCGTTGCGTACGAAAGGTGGCGACGTCGCGCCAAATAAGACTTGTGAAGCGTTAAGTGATGAAATCGCTTCTGCGGTCAAGTGGATCTCGCAGCAATAGAAATCTCGTAACGTCACCGTCCTCGGGCTGAAGATTTACATTTAGAAATGCTATCTCTATATCGGTCGTGACTGCGTACCTATGGAGTCTAGATCTCAATGAAATAGAGGCAAGTCCATTTAGAACTGGGGGTGTGGATTGTAAACAATCATTAAAACTAGGGGTGTCCTTGAACTGTCTGCAGCTACAATCGTAGACGATTCTTATCGGAGTTGTTGGTGAGTCCTTTTTCACTGGGTGGTAGCGTATGTAGTGAACTTGTTTGCTGTGCTTGAGTTCTGCAGTTGTTACTTTTCAATGAATCCACGTTTTTCCTGCTGGGCTATGATTTCGCCGTATTTTCGCACTAGCTCGGGTTCTTTTGAGAGTCTGCGAACGGTACTTTCGGTTCTTTTCAACGCTATATTGTAGTAGGTCGGTTACACTGGGTTTTCATGTTTCCAAGGCAATCGAGCGGTACACTTTTCATATCAATATTCTATAGATGTCTGTTGATAATTTTTGAACTCTTCGTCCAATTTGCTGTCTCGTTCATTTTTCAAAATATCAAGGCTTCCAAGGTTCCAAAAAAACGTTCTAGCGATTGTTCAAGGGGAGTTCTTCACATTATTACATTGAGAATGTGTTTAACATTCTGACTGCGGGATGAACTGTCAACTGGACCGCTTAGTAAATAACCAAATCTGGACTTAACGGCTGTTGGTCCGCAACCATCGAATAATTTCATCTACTATAAAGTCCCAATAAAAGTCTGCAGCAATCAACGGTTATATCGGAAACTCTATGTCATCGGAGATAGGGTGAGCTAACTTCAAGTCCCTTTAAATATGGCAGTTGGGCGATATCTGACCTGCTGTCGATGTTGATGGGTGTAGCTATTGTAGGCACAATAAGGACTTGGACCGGAATCTTTTGGTGGTGTTCTGTAACAACATAAACTGTTGACGTGTCTAAGTGTTGGACTTTCCCACTTTCACCTCCGAATGCCGACAGGGTAATAGTTTCTGTACTTTGTCTCGGCAAGTGCAATTCGTTTGCTCTGTTATAAAGCTCCTCTGGGCCCCTTCGTCGAATACCACTGAAGCTGTACTATGACTATTTTTTAAACACACGTCTAACAGCTGTCTTTAGTAACACGCCAGAGCGCGACTGACTTGCACATGTATACATCACAGCCGCATCTCTCATCGTCTGTCGAGAATCCCCTGTAGTAACCTGATTGGGATCTGTTTAGTATATGGTAGCATGGTGCTTTTTGCTACAACGATGACAACGATATTTAGACTTGCACGAAACCACATTATGATTATAGAAGCAGTTAAAGCAAAGGTTTATTTATTTATTTTTTTTTTTTTTTTCCTCTTTCACTACTTTTAATTTGGACTGTACATCGGGATATTTTCTACATTCACTTGCCACATGTGACTCTTCACACAATAAACTGTTCAACTTTTGTTGTCTGTTGTAGCTATGTTGTTTAGTATTCACAGCTCCTGTGCCAGTAAACAACGAAACTGTTGACTCATATAAATTTACCTCGTGATGGTAAGTATTTGATGCACTGGCTTCTTTAAAGTTAATCTCCCTGAAAAGTGCATTGCGAAGATCACCTAATAACCAGTTATCATCACCATGTTGTCTCGCCATGTGTTCTCTAATTTCGTAAGGTAGTTTATCGAGCACAATGGGCACTAACATATCCCCATAGGTTTCTTGTGATTTACAAAGTGATTCCAGCGCTCGAATTTTTGGCTCCATATCGTCATAGAATTGTCTAAGACAATGCACATTATTGTTAGGGGCGGGAGTTGAGTCAATGCATATATAGTTGCATGTCTGGCCATATCTCTCTTTTAACAGACTAACAGCTTTCAAGTAGTTTAAATTAGTAAGAGCAAATCCGTCTGTTGTGCGCGCGGCCTCTCCTTCTAACTGGCTCTAAAGGTAGCAGAACTTCTGTACATCGGTCAGATTAAAATTTTGTTGCACCGTTGGCTCATGTGTGTCCCAGAATGACTGTCAAGTTTGCACATCACCGTCAAATACAGGCAGGGTTAGTTTAGATAATCTGTGGTAACTAGCCGAATTAAAAGTAGTAGCTGACTCACCCGGAAAATGTTGAATTCTTCCCATCTGTCGTAACTCTGTATCGGATTCAGTTTTGTCTGCCCCCTTGTTCGTCATACAGGCTACTCTGCTTCTACCCGTTTCTTCCACCATGTTACAGTTCGAGTTCGAATCGTTTTTTTTTTTTTCCATTTTCCCCCGTTGAGCGCTAAGTTTCAACAGTCTAACTTTAATTTTGAAAGTGTAATTCTCAGCATTTAAAATTTCGTCTTCAATCTGTTCAACATTGGTCGCTGTTAAAATCTCGTTATCACGTATAGTGTCTTAGTTTTCACTTTTATTTTTTCCAAAACTGATCTGAACTTTTCGTCGCCCATTTGTTCCAACGATTCTTCGGCTGTTTCGAATAGCATTGAAATAGTCATTTTAATTCCGACTCTAGTAGCAAGCAGCTTTGATTGGTTTGTCTTCGACATCTTCGAATAATTATCCTGGTCACGGCACCAATCTCGTAAAAAAGAGTGGTTACAATAACGGAATGCGATGTGTCTTCAGCGATTGTATTTCAAAACTAAATCAGTTATAGCAAAACAATGCTGACGTCAAAATGTATATCAATGTTTTTTTATATATGCGCGTTACGTCACTTACACGTTATATTACTTACGCTTATTATGTGCGTTAAGGTTCAATGAGTATTCACGACATGATTAAACCTTATGTCATGTTGATTATCTCAGTAGTAAATTCAAGGATGTCTCGAAAATCAGCTGCTGCAAAGTTTCTTTCAGCAGTCCGTTGCTGAACTTTTGCAAGTATTAAGTATGTCCAAACCGGAAATCAGAGCTTACTGTTGCAGTTGTCAGTATGTCCATACCGGAAACCACCGAGTGAAACTCACAAAGTATACACCAATAGATAAAAAACTAACAGAGCAAGCGAAATGATTTATTTTCGCCATCTAAAAGATTCTTTTTACTGAACAGTTCCAACAACATAGCAACAGATAGGTTATTTTTCAATGAATGAATGAATTTTGTTTTATGGCACATCGACAGCTTTGGTCATGTAGCGCGCATGTCTGTTTTAAATAATGATAAAAGCAGATTTTCTCTTGAGCTAAATAAGATTTGAACAAGATGATAGCAATAAAAAGAGTTGAATTAAGAAGGATTATGCCTGATCTTGATTTGTATAAAAGACAGTATTGACTGACAAGGCAATCCCTATCTACTCGGTAAGGTGAAGTTAAGATTGTGATAAAAAGATTTCAATAATTGAGAATCGTCTTTGAAAGGGTAAAATCATTGTGGGAATAGGAGAAATGTTGGTGACCAACATTTTCTCCTTTTTCCTCATTTTTTATGTTCACCTGAGCGCGAAGTGCTAAATTTGAACTTTTGTGATAGTGCTGTGTCTGGCGTCCGTAGTCCGTCTTCCAGTCCCCAAGATTAACCTTGTGTGCAGTCTGAGGTCACATTTTCAGTTAGATAATCATGAAACTTAGTCCAATGCTTGACTTAATGACATCTCGGACAAGTTCGAAATTGGGTCACGTCAGGTCAAAAAGAAGGTCACTATGCCAAATCTTAGAAAAACCTTGTGTGCACTTTGGAAGCCACATTCCAGCCTGATACTCCTGAAACTTTGTCAGAATGTTTGCCTTGATGATATCCCTGACACTATGCCAAATCTTAGAAAAACCTTATGTGCACTCTAGAGGGCACATTCCAGCTTGATACTCTTGAAACTTTGTCAGAATGTTTGCCTTGATGATATCCCTGACATGTTTGAAATACGGTCATGTCGGGTCAAAAAGTAGGTCACTGAACAAAATCATAAAAAGAAAAAAAGAACTGGTGTGCACTCTAGAGGCTACATTTTCAGCCAGATAATCATGAAACTTTGTAGGAGTGTTTGTCTTGATAAAATGTCAGAAATTGAGTCACATCAGGTCAAAAAATAGGTGACTCGGCCAAACCTTAGAAAAGGCCACGATTTTAGCCTGATAGTCTTGCAACTTAGAATATTTGTTTTGATGATATCTCGGACATTTTTTAATTAGGGGCATGTCCGGTCAAAACGTGAGTGACTGGGCAAAAAAAATTACAAAAACCATGTATGCATTTTAGAGGCCAAATTTTCAGCAAGATAATCATGAAACTGAGTCAAAGTGTTTGTCTTGATAAAATCTCGGAGGTCAAAAATAAAAAAAAAAAAGGGGGGGGGGAAGCAAAATCTTAAAGAAACCTTGTATTCAGTCTAGAGACCACATATTTCGCCTGATAGTCTTAGAACTGTCAGAATGTTTGTACTGACGTTATCTCCGACAAGTTTGAAAAAGGGTCGTGTCGGGTCAAAAAATCCCGCGACAAAATCTTAAGGAAAAAAACTTGTGTGCACCTTAGAAGCCAAATTTGCAGCAAGATAATCATGAAACTAGGTCAGAGTGTTTGTATAGATGGTATCTGGACAAGTTTAAAAATGGGTCATTCCGGGTCAAAAAATAGATCGCTCGGCCAAATTATAGAAAAAAAAAACATTGTTAGTTCCGTAGAGACCACATTTTCAGTCGTATACTTATGAAACGCGGTCAGAGAGGTTGTCTTGATGACATCTCAAGAGAAATTTGAAATTGTGCCACAACAAACCAAAAAAAAAAAGTCACGGGGCCTTGTGCGTTGTCTAGAGGCGACATTTTCAGTCTGACACTCCTGAAACATTATCAGAATGTTTGTCTTGATGGTATCTCTGACAAATTCAGAAATAGGCCAAGTCGGTCAAAAAGTAGGTTACTTACACTAATGTGTTTTATATCATTAAAATCAGGATCTCCTCAGCTCTATCAACCCTAGATGACTTTACTCAGGACAGCGCTTTCGGGCCAATGGCCCATTTGTCATAATATGTCTTCCTTCAAGTCGTTAAAACATACAATAATTTCGAAAAGCGTTTCCTCTAAAAAAGGAATATCTGTATTGTAATGAGAATTGTTCGAAAGGAGACCTTGGTTGGTACAGTTACAAGCATTTAATGTTTTCAAATTTGTATGGTAATTCTAAATCCTCTATCTAAAATGCTATTTACGTCAAAAACACTAATTTACGTATAAAAGATTGCCTCCCCCCCAACCTTTTTTTCCTTTCTCGTGCAAAATTGGGCTCTGTCGCAGCCTGTTGACTACATTATGACTAAGGAAAAAATTATTATGCGACGCCCCCAGAAGTTATCTTAGGGGAATACTGCAGGATACAGGCTGGAACCCACAGCCTAAGTTACGCCTGTTTGTGTAACGTGCTCGGTGTATAGTACCGTCCCACAGGACCTAGGTCTTATGTCTCACCCAAGAGACTACTTATTATTTTGGATGGCTACCTTGTTTGAAGGCTGAATTTTCGGTATTGTCTGTAACAAAATCATCGATATGACTCAAAAATTGTCAAAAGCGGCGTAAAACAGCATCTAATCAAATGAACTATGACGCTGGGATTATTTGAAGCTCAGATATACGTTATATGCCATTTGCAAGCCATTTAATGGATCTTCAGGGGATAACTTGATCAGTTTACGTTTACCTCGCTCGATAAAATGCACAATTACTCTTCCTGCATAAAAACATGTAAGCTCTACCTCTTTCATAGGCTTAAAACACTCTCCACTGAATCTTAGGATTTGCATCTTATAGGCTTAACTAAGCAAGCGGACAGTTAGCTCCAAGATCAGACAGCACATTCTGTGTAGTCTGATCTTGATCTATGCCTTCCACAAAAGCTGTTGTTTTCGCCCATCGGGCTGAAAGGGTAAATCGGTTATATTGTATTTATATTCGGACATCTATATGTGAACACCGTAGTAATTTCTATTTACTCTCCAATACAATGGCCATTCCATTGCCCATAACAATATTGGCTACTGCCATAATTTGTGAAAGCAAGTTAATTTCGCTTTTGAATTTGTCCGTTGAGTCAGGATTAAAAGGTATTTGACACCGCTTTTATGCTTTAACGACGACTCTTAGAAAGAAAGTTTTTGAAAACATTGTGGAAAAAGAATATTATGGTGACGAGCACTTTCTTCTTCTTCCGCAAAGAGCTTTTATCTTTCAAAAGCAAATCTCAACACATGGGTCCGATTTGTTTGATGTCAGCAAATCCTATCAGTCTGGACAGGTCTAAATTTTGTTGTTGTTCTATGAATAATTATTGTTACAGATATATCACGGCAACAGCTCAAATATTTATGAATGACCTTTAGTTTCACCAGTAATAGGCTTGCGCTCTGAAGTGTCTTGATGAAGGACAATCCCACGAAAAGCATAATACACTTCGAGTAAGGTTTGACCCAAGGGTCTCCAGGACCCGTATTTATCAACCATTCTTAATTCATCCTAAGTTTGATTTCAGATATTTCATTATAGATATTCGCTAAAGCATTTGGTTGGTTTAGCAAATCAGAATTGTGACACTTTTAAATTTAGAAAATTACTGAGAATTGTACCAAAATTGTTCTTATTCTTCAAGAATACTTGGTTAATACAGACCCTGAAATGCCAAGCCTTCGGCATTGAGTCACGACTCAGATGTTTTAAACATGTTGAAATCTAAATCATGAGTTGCCGAACCCAGTGGCACAACCGATTACTTAGGTTAGTAACCGTGGGGTCATTGGTTCGAATTCCACCTCTGGTGAGCTCTAATCACGGATCAGTGATAGTCAGTGTGACAGGATCTATTCCCTTCTCACTGATGGACATTTGATTGAACGACGTTTATGTGGGAAAATGGTAGGTAACATCCGAAGGGTGTTGTGATTAGATTTATTGGTTATTTAAGAAATAATATTTTTCCTATCGTGGTTTGTCGTTCAATAAACCACGGGTGTGTTATGAGACACAATAAATAAACCATAAGGGCAATAGCCCAAGCGGTTTATTCATTGCGCCTCATAACTCACAACCGTGGTTTATTGAACAATGAACCACGAGAGAAAGAAGATTATTGCGATTCTAACATGACCAACTGTTGATCAAAGGAGAACAAGTTCATACTTCGTTTACAAGAGCCATTGCGGATTATATTCCCTTGAATAAGCCATGGCTGTTCCTGTTACTAACCAAAACAAAACCCCGCTGCCCAGTCGGTAAATATAAAAAGAACCAAAATTTCAATTAAACCGTTGGCATCAAACACAACATGAAAAATCGTACCGTGTTACTATTATATTTTCTCCCTTTCAAATGACAAAGAAAAATAAATGTATCGTCAAGCATAAGAGTCGCAGTCGCTTCGAATGCTCTGAATTTCACTACCACCCACTTCCAATCCCATTGCCAATCACAGGTAAAAGACGCAGTGATTTTTCCCACTTTAGGTTATTTGTCTCACTCCCTCATTTCCCCCCCCACCCCCCCAAAAAAAAAAAAAAAAAAAATCAAAAACAAAAAGTAGTAATCAATATACAGCCCAGAAATACATGTGAAACCTGGACTTCGATCAGTAAGCGACTTATGTTTTATTTTAGAAATTTTTCCTTACACATTTATGTGTATCTTATAGAAAGGTATTTAACTTTAACAGCATTTTCTGCGTTGACAAGGTTGCACTTGTGATTTTCCTTTCGGAGCTCATCAAATAAAAAATTGCTTCGTGGCAAAACAATACGGCCTAGAAATCTGACGTAGGGTTGCGGTAACATACTGTCACTTTCGATTTTTACCGAATCTTTCAGGTTTGTATTCAGCAGACAGTTAGATATTGCAAAGCATCAGGTCGGTCAAGATCTGATAGGGATGTTCATGTTTAGTCTTCACTACTGAACTGTATAAAGTACGGGAGGCGCCGAAAAAGCAGTTGTAGATCATGACGCAACTATTTCATTTAACTCACCCGTACAGATATCATTCAGCTCAAGCAATTACGGTTTTAAATGACGAAATAACTAGGATTCAACTCTTTAACTGTATTGCAAACCATTTTTTATTTGACCCGGAAATAACAGCTGCTGGAAATCGTATTGATAGGACGCTACTCTGAAAAGTCGGGGACAAGTAAAGAAGACGACAGCCACACCTTCGCAATCGACCAATCGGCAAAGGCTGAACATGTAAAAGGTCCATCAGATCGTGTCCGAGCTGATGCTTCGCTTTGTTTATCTGTCTGTTGTGTACAAACGCGAGAGATTCGGTACAAATCAAACATGACATTTTGTTACCAAAACCCTTCAGAGTATTATGTCGTATTGTCTGGCCCCGAAGCAATATTTGATTAGCTACGATAGGAAAATTGCAAGTGGTACCTTGTCGACGTAAAAATTGCCGTTGAACATAAATACCTTTCTACAAGATACATTCAAGTACTTGTATGTAAAGGGAAAAAAATTAAAATGAAACAAGTCATATTTTGAGTAAAATGCGGTTTTCACATATATTTTTGGCTTTTCCGTGAGAGAAATAATCGAGAGTGGGACGGATCACCGCGTCTTTTACCTGTGTTTCAAATGCAGCGACGGCCAATTTTGAATTAATCTTCAACATGACCAGATTTGATTTATATATGTTTACTGGTAACATTTCAAATAGTTCCATCGTTAACAATTTTTATCAAAGACAGTTTATATCGGTAATTCCTTGAGTTTTTTTCTTCCCTCCTTGGTCGAGTAGCGGAAGATGACGATTTGTTTGTAAACGTAAGAGGACTTTCAGTGATAAAATATCGGAGGGCAGAGAAACGTAACAGCCACGAGCAACTTACATAAAATGATGTCACTTCAAAATACGTAGAATGACGTATATTTTCCACGATTTTGTTGCACTGTGTTCATAGAGCCGAATTCACGTGTCATGTTAGAAAGAAGCTCAAGGAACGCATACATGTACTCGTACAGATGCTCTGTCCCCGTGACATAATTGAAATGATGTTTAAAACATACTTAACGCCAAATATTAAGCCAGTTCCAAAGTTATGTATAGAGGTAATCCTTTGCCGCACGTTTCCGAGTTTTAACGACCTTAATTGAGAATAGAGGCTATGAAAAACACCGTGGGAAAAAAGAAGATGCTGGTAACCTGCATTTTCTCCTTTTTCTACAATATTTCTACCATTTCGAAGACAATTCCCACCATTTGAGCCACATTTAACATGTCGTCTGCAAATGCTTTGAACTTGAACTATTCTAAAACAATGTCGTTTCGTATTTAAAGCGTTAACCCTTCACCGCACAATGCCGACTTTTAACGACCCTGGAAAAGAAGCCTTTTGAAAACATTGTAGGAAAAGGAGAAAATGCTGGTAACCAGCATTTTCTCCTTTTACCACAATGTTTTCTACCCAATCAAAGAATGATTGCACCATATGAGCCACACTGAAATTGTCGTCTGCAAATGCTTTCAGTTTGGACATGGCTAAAATTTTGTCGTCTGGTAAAGCGTTAAAAAGGGAATGGTGTCTGGAGGCAAAGGACTATTCACAAGCCTCCCAAAATGTTATGACTAAAAAGGAAGTAAGAAAGAAGACGCATTTTGTTATAAATCATATTGTATAGATCTATTCACATTTCTGTAATTGATAAACATTTTCTATTATCCCTTTCACAGTCTTATGAAAGCCTTTTAAATGCTTAAATCCATTACCTCACAAAAAACGAATATTCTTTTCGCCAACTTGTCGAATTTTGAAACTATTTTAGTAAAAGGAGTAATTGCTTGTTACAATACGGGAATAAGCGAGCTATCGTCGTGATATGGCTGAAATAATCATGAAAACAGCGTAAAACACTATTCAATCAAACTGTAAATACATTGTTCACTGTATTAATCATGAAAGAACATTTTCTCTTCAACACTTCCGTTTTGTTGGACTTGAACAGGCTGTTTCAATATCCCCCCTTTCACCAACAGACGAGGTTTTGGTCTCGCAAGGACTAATCTATCCTTTTTTCTACAACGTTTTTACGTGTTTTTTAGTTATTACGGCAATGGGATAGAGTGTCCGCTTCTCACAGTAGAGGTAGCGAGTTCGAATACCATGATGAGCGGGCTCAACCTTCTGAGCTATCCACATCACGGCGCTAGTACTGACTGAGATTTCAACAAAGCAACCTTAGAGAATGATCAATAAAAGATAAAGAACTTGTTTGAAAATTGATGCAAAATAAATTTGAAATAGATCTAGATCTAAAATTTTATCATATGAATCTAGAAAAACATTATTAGATCTAGATCTAAGTGAGTCTCGGGCGATCTTAACAACATTTTTGTTGATGACTTTATAGAATTTTTGTAGAAGGATTTAATTAAATTTTAGCTTAAAAGCTAACGAGTCAAATTCTTTTTCTCACATAATTCTAGATCACAAATTATAGGTCAGAATATATACAACTATCTATGCACGTGTTAATGGTTATTTCCATATATAAAACTCCATTCTCCTATCTGAAAGATGTATGAAATGACGTCACAAAAGACGTCACACAATGCTTACCTCTAACGGGTGTAAGGTGAGAAAAATCGCAATGGGTACGTTACACTGAAAACAAGGAAGATAATGTGATGAGAATAATTCAAACTTTTTAACATTCAATAATTTTGAATATTTTACTAGAATCTTTTAAAGTCAACAAACAAATTTTCTCAAAGAAGATGCGGGTTGTAGCATTGATATGTCTAAAAAGAGCCTGCGGGATGATGGGTTAAAAAAAAAGACAAGCAAACACTCTGCAAATTGTATCATTATCGTATGGAATGTATTTATTACGCTCGTGTGATATTTATGATGTTGATTCGAAGTTTTTTGTATTCCCGGTTTGATGAGTTCGCACGCATGTCAGTCCAGATAACATGTTTTTCCGGGAAACAGATAGGCATTTAATGGACAATGATATCATGGGAGAACCAAGATCTTCATGAAATAGAACGGTTGACCTCATAGAGAACTCCAACTATATACCAAACAATCCCGTGATATTACGACCCTGAACATGTTTTTAAAAAAAAAAAAACATTGTACGAAAACGAGAAAATATTTGTCACCAGCTTTTCCCACTTGTGCCAATGATCCTCAAAATGAATTTCAATTTTTGCGTCACGTTTATTTTGTTGTCTGCAAGTGCTTACAATTTGGACAAGTCTGAAATTTTGTCGTTTAGGAAAGCGCTAGGATGCCTTCTGTTGAATTAACCTTTTATCGAAAAACCACGTGTTCGTAAGACCATTAGTAGGAAGGAAAAACATTGCTGAAAAGGGATGAAATGCTGATAAACGACGATGTTAAGCAAGAAAAAAGATAACCGAAACCCAATTGTTGACCACACAGAACATACAGATACCATCTGCTGATTCGACCTTTTATCAAACGCCCTTTTTCTTATTTTTACGACATAATTATATCGTCTGGTTAAGATATATAGGGTCTGACATAAGGAGCTATTTCAGATAGATGTAGTATTTAATGGAACGACTATAGAGAAAATGATAGAATTAAGCGAGCCTCTGGCAAGCTAAATAAATTTTTTGTAGACTACTGTACTTTTTTCTCTTCAAAGCCATCGAATCTCCAAGTTTTTCAATCACATAACGATAAATCACGCATGATAGGGCTGATCATCCAAGACCATACATGCACACGAGGGAAATTCTCTAAATAAAGCTCACTTCTCTGGAAGCAGTATGAAATGACGTAACAACAGACGTCACATAATGCTTTTCTAAAACCTGTGTAAGATAAGAAAATTCGAAAAAGGGTGTATTACACAGGAAATGACGGTATTTATGCGATAAAGAAGGCTAAGGGTGCCGACTCAAGTTTCTGATAGATCTATCTAAGAAGACCCCAATAAGCCTAGATCTACATGAAAATTTATGTGTAATTTATAATTTCTAGGCTTTTTGGCAATATTGCATCTATATAGCGGTACATGTAAGTGTACAAATGCCGTTTTCATCAATATTCATTAACTTGAACACTGACAGTTTAACCAATTAATACTCGTGTTTTCACTATGAGTCTAGGTTTGACGTCAAAATGGGGACACTGTAAGCCCATGAAACACATTCACCAACCATGCTAATTAAGTAACATTCTTGGCCTTAGTATGAAAAAGGCAAAGCCTCAATGCGAGCGACGTGAATGATTTGTGGAACAAACTAATTCGAATGAAGACCTAGATTCTAGATCTTGAAACCAAAGGGTTTTGTGTTCGAATTCCGGCTTTGCAAAAACTGATTTTGAGCATTGTCAAAAGTAGACAGTATAATTCTTTCGTAGATTTATACATGTGAAATAGGGCGAACGGTCCAGGATTCCCTTAACAAAATTAAGCCAGTTCCTTGGCAATTTTGTTAATTTATATATAAAAAGTAATAACTTGGAGTGATAGTTCGTTCACGTGCTTTTAAAGAACAATTTACGGGGACATTTCCTCACTGCATCTAGGTCTAGATCTATAAGAGAGAGAGAGAAAGAAAAGACAGAAAGGAAGAAATTCACGGTCACATTTTCACATTGCATGTATAAAGGCGAAGAGGAAAAGAAACCTTCACTTTTTATAGATCTATATAGATCTAATTTCATGGAACGCTGCTGTCTTTCTGCTATACCTTCAGTGGCTTTGATCGCCAGGGAATCATATCTGACCACCACATTTTGAAGGGTTTAGTTGGTGTAACTTATGGTCGACTGAATTGTTTCCACCGCTACCGGGGCGCTACTGCAGCGACATCTGATCATTCTCAGACCTGATTCACACCTTGATCTCTCCATCTTTGGAGAATTATGATGTTTTTTGCGACTAAGATTTTTAACAATTTTACACTTCGACATTATTTCACTTGTAGATGTTTTCAATGGCGGCAAGAATATCTAGACTACCCATGTTTTATCTGGATTTTCTTTAAAATGAGAGTGCGTAGATCGCAAAAATCAGATTATTTGTTGAGCTCTTTCCTTTTCTATCATATCTACTTTCCTACACGTCCATCGTTGAAACAGTGATCAGTGTAGAAAGAGGAATGAATTCTGTCGCAATGACTAAACCTATCATCAATCCCTAGATAGAAATTTGCTGAGTTATCGGATAGATATCCAGCTTATGGTAGAAATACCCCAGAATTTTAGATCTATCAACAAGCTTCTATAACATTTGAATAGATCTAAATATACTTGAGCCATGTTGCGGTAAAAGAGGGATTAATGCATCTTCGTGACGCATGATACCAAGCACCAAGCAAGTCATCACATAATTATATAGTCTTCCGGTTAGTCGCACAGCCTCACACGTATGACAGTCTTTCGCACAAGTACCTGATTGGTCAAAAAATGACAATACTTATCTACCGATGGGGTGATTACTTAAAAATCATTATCAGTTTAATTAGTACAGATTATTTAATTTTTTACTTACTTTCAGCGTATTTAGCGTCTATTTGTGTATAAACATACGTAATGATCTATGTTAGCAAATAATGACGTCATTAATCATACTATTTTTACGTTATGCACGAGCCGTTTTTTCGCGGAAAATATTGTGTCGTAGAAATCATGACTAAACTAGTTTTTTGACTGTTTCAAAATACCATTTACAGAGAAAGCCGGATTTATAATCTGTAAAAAGAGGGCTTAATGCACCTGCAAAAACTATCGACCCTGGTCTGCCTGTACAGTCTGCGCAAGCTAACCTGGGTCAAAACTCTTTGCTAGATCTATTTTTCAACTTTCTGCATGTCAAAGGACCAGTTTGCATGCCTTTTGATTCAGTCAGTTATCATACAATATGGATGTATAATTATGTGATGACTTGCTTGGTATCATACATCACAGAGATGCATTAAACCCTTTTTTACCGCAACATGGCTCAAATATATTTATTCAGTGTTACGAAAGCTTGTTGATAGATCTAAAAGTTTGGCGTTTTTTTTTGCCATAAGTTGGATATCTATCCGATAACTCGGCAAGTTTCATTCCTAGGATTATTGATAGATCTAGATCTAGTCATTGCGACAAAATTCATTCCTTTATCTACACTGATCACTGTTTCATTGATGGACATGTAGGAAAGTAGATGGGATGAAAAAGGAAAGCTAGTGATCTACCCACTCTGATTTTAAAGAAACTCCAGGTAAAACATGGGTAGACCTGTGCACTGACAAAGAAATAAAAAAAAAAAAGATTCTGTTTTTGTTTGTTTGTTTTTTCCTTTTGTGTGTATATTCATTGCGGCGGCAAGTGCACGTACCATGCGTTCCTGAAGTTCCTTTTACCAGTATTCTGCTCAATATTCTTCTAAACCCACTGACCGATTCCTCGTAAAAGTCTCTCCTATATAGATCTAGATCTACATGCAGTGAGCAAATGTTCCCATAAAATGCTCTTTAAAAGTATGTGAACCAATAATCATTCCAAGTTATTTTTTTCTGGACATAAATTAGCAAAATTGTCAAGGAACTGTCTTTATTTTGTTAAGAAGATCAGAGACAGTTCGCCGTATTTCACATGTATAAATCTTCGAAAGAAAAATGCTTTTTACTTTTGACAACGCCCAAAATTAGTTTTGGCAAAGCCGGAATTCGAACTAAAAAACCCTTTGATTTCAAGATGTAGAATCTAGCTCGTCATTCGAATTAATAGATATTTGTTCCACAAATCATTCACTCGCTCGTATTGAGGCTTTGCCTTTTTCATATAACCCTGAAAGTAAGTAGGAAATCAGATAATCTGTACTCATTAAACTGACGATGATTTTTAAGTAATAATCCGATCGGTAGGTAATTTTTGTCATTTTTGACCAATCAGGTAAATGTGCGAAAGATTGTGATAAGTCATTCGGCATACCTCGGGTGATGGGAGCCATCAAATCCCTCGGCTGTATCTGGTGGATTGATATGCACCAGATCGGTACATACCCGGAAATACGCCGGTTTACCGTTCTGAAAATTGTAAGGCTCCTCTTGAAAAAGAAAACTTGAGTTTCAATTTTCTATCGAAATCTTTCTAACTATGTTTCAGTTGAGTTGGCAAACAGTTCGTACATTCATTATTTATCAGTTCCGTTTAAAGTTTTCACCGACAGATAAACAGATGTGAATAACTTCATCGAGGTTGTTTATGTCGTTGCTAAACGTCTGACAGTGGCGCGCCATGTATAAGATCACGTGATTCGCAGTTCAAATGGAAACGACCGTTATAAGGACGAGGTTAGATGTAGGTACGGAATCGGCCGAGTTGTGACGAGTGTGTGATACGTGTGACGCTGTGCGACCAACCGGAAGACATTCAATTTTTAGTCATCCCTATTTAGATTTAGACTAAAACCCAGAACGAAGTCGGATATTTTATTTTTAAAAATCTAGAACGGTGTTACCGCAAAACGAGCTTCGCTCGTTACAGGCTTCGCCCGTAACTCGCTGTCGCTCGTTATTATTGATTCAGAAAGTAACGCAATTTCTAAATGGCTACACCGAATCAGTAACTGGTTCACTCTCAAAGAAAAAAATCTCGAGAGGTGGATTTGGAATATTATTAACCCATAGGCTGCTGAGCGCGACTCGATGGCCTTTTGCGGACAGTGTAGATCAAGATCAGACTGCACAGAACGTGCAGTCTGATCTTGGATCTACACTGTCCGATATGTAGATATCATTTCCCAAAACATAACTTTGAAATAGCAATATTTGGGTTTTTACAATCGAATTAAAAATTTCTTCTTAGTTATTTCGCAGGATAAGGGTTAAATCATTCGCGGGCAAGCATTTTGTCTGAGCCTGTATTCGGAACGAATACAGGCTCAGACAAAATGCTTGCCTGAGAATGATTTTTTTTTTTCATTTGTCGATAGGTCCGGCAAAATGGTATTGCTGAACAAATGAATTAATTCAATCAATCATCAATTAAAACTAGCTTTTTGGGTCCAATTTCTAATGGTTAACTTACATGTAAAGAATTGTGAATCAATCAAGTTACCGAATGTAGCTTACCCGTGGAGGAGCCTTAAAACAGTAAACAAAGCAGCTATAGTTATACAGCCGGATGGATTTGGATGGGAAAAAAAATAAGAAGAGACAGTGACCGTAGTCCTCTCAACCAGACGACAAATTCCCGACTTGTCCAAATTAGGCCAAAATTATAGGGTTAGTCCTTGTAAGAGTAGAAAAAAAAGGGGAAAAGCACTGTTAGGTCGTTAAAAATCGGGATAGTTTGGTTTATGGTTAAAGGGTCGCAAGATTTTTTTCTTCATTTGGACTTTTTGCCTCATTATTCATTCATTCATTCATTCATTTTCATTCTCATTTTTGCATTTGAAAATGAAGCAATTTGTTGTTTTTACAATAAACACCTCCTTACTCCGGTTGAGCGAATTTCCTTTTCTTTGCTTAACTCAATAATTCCTTAAGTGTTTACCAAACAACAAAAACTTGACTTGTCCAGATGGAAAGCATTTGCAGAGGACAGGATAAATGTGACTTAAAAATTGAGTTTTGCTGGTTACCAGCATTTTCTCATTTCCCACGATGTTTTCAAAAGGCTTCTTCTTTAAGATCTATAAAAAGCGGGATTGTCTGGTAAAGGGTTAAACAAATTTGCGGTAGAAGACTTTGTTATAATCCTTGTTAAATACTGGATAATCAATGAAATTAAGATCAATACTCGTATAGTTATAAATGTGATTTTTCCCTTGTGACAAAAGAAAAATTACTCATTACGAGAAATATCTCTGTCCAAAAATTCTAAACTTTCTAAACAGCTGTGGCCAGAAAACGGAAAAAAGAAAAGTCGCATAACAGTTGTAATGTGTAAGATATAACGCGTTAGCTATGGTTCAATACCCGATTCGATTATTTTTCGGAATGCTGTGAAAGAAACGATGTTGTTTCGTCTTGATTAATTACTCTTGCTTTCACCTGGAAAGTGTTTGAGTTATAGCTGAACTTATTGTGAACCGGGGGTTATTATCACACCAAGTGCCCGGAAACACTGCTTAAACCCTCAAACTGCTTAATATATTAAATAAACACTTCCATCCATTGAAATCAGTGTCATTGTTCTTTAAGTTTTCATTTCACGGAAAAAACATCACCGTATCGGACAGTATAGATTAAAGATCAGGTTGAATGTTCTGTTCTGATCTTCAGCGACACTGTTCGCAGTAGCGCTTAGATTTGCGTTAAGCAGGCTGGGGGTTAAGAACTTTTATATAATGAACAGCTCTTCATTGTAACAGCAGAGAATGAAAAGTTTCCAAAGCTGTAACAGCGGAAGTTGAACCGACTTAACAACGCAACCGAAATAATGGTGCTTGTAAAATAGTTCTGGTTAAGCGGAATGATACACGAAATGTCGTTGACATCAATCAACTCTTTACCAGACGACAAAATTTTAGAATCATCCATATCGAAATCATTTGTAGTTTACGGATTCCATGAGGCTCCTATGAAGAGATTTGTTTTTTGGCAGGGTGGAAAATATTGTAGGAAAAGAACAAAATGGTGTTTACAATTAGTGACAATCACGATGATTCAGGGGCTTATGATTTCATCACGAAACTTTTTTTTTTCTAGTTTCCTGTTCGTTCTATTTTATTATAAAAAAAAAGATATTCCAAACCTTTCACACGCTCAACTACAATTATAAACTAATGTTACCATAAGCATGTGATTTAAAGATTTTACTTAATATTCGTCAAACATTAATGGAGTTATTACTTTCATTAAAGAGGTTGAACTATGTAACAATCTGCTGTTTTTCACCTTTATGATCTTTTCCTTGACCTTTAATCCTAATCGTTTTTTAAGTCTTTGGTTCACATCTCATCAGTGGAAATATTTGCTGTTCGTAATCACATTTGAGACAAAAGCCCTTTAACTCTCCACTTAACAATCCTGCAGTCTCTAATGAAAATGGCTTCCGAAAAAGTCGGATGAAAAAGAATTTCTTTTTTTGCCACAGTGTTTTCAGAAAGTTATCTGCTCTAAAACGTAGAAAGTCTTCAACACAAGGTAATGGGTAAAAGAAGCAGTAAGACTTTCAATCATATTAATATAGTTATGGACCCGTATGTTGCTTTAATCTAATTATATTCTCCTTAAGAATCAGATGCTGCAGCATTGAATCTATTTTGTCACATTATCTAATATGGGAGAAAATCTTATCACATAACATAACTGAAGACTCACATAAGACGCGATATCCCTGGTGAGCAAACTGGATATTAGTAGACAAAGTGCCGAGCTTTGTTCATGTGAGGTTATCAAATGCACGTCCATACTTTTACGTTGGTATTACGGTCTGCTATACACTGTTACATTACTTGCTAAGATCGGTTTATCTTGAATTCACATGCTTTTTTTAGGCTAAAAATAGCCTTGTTTCAGCTAACGATAAGACCTTATGTGATCAGGCTTAAATGCAAAAGTCATTACTGTATATACTCGCACATAAGACGCATTTTAAATGGGCGAGTGCGTCTTATATTCGAGTATATACGATAAACCTCTAGATGCCTTTTTTGGCTTAAGTTCATCAAACCAATCAGATAGAAACTTGAAAAACAATTAACTGCTTAGGAAGATCATCACCAGTAGCTGGTAGATCTGTATTTCTCGTTAAGATAAATAAATAATACTAAAAATATCAAATTAACGTTGTACACATAAGTCAGCTGGATCAACGTCGCGGGGACATTAATTTCTTGTAACTAAACCTGTCTTGGTTCTCTACTTTTTTCCAAGACAAATCACGCCAAATGAATCACATTACATTTTGTTGTCTACAAATACCAAATGGTGCCTGGAACGAACTTCTATACATCGCCATATTCTAGGGCCCGTATTTACCAACCATTCAAAATAATATTTTAGCTTTTAACTCTAAAGAATTTTCTAAATTTGAAAGTAACGCAAAGTCTGATTGGCTAAACCAAATGGTCAAGTCAATCGCGAATTGCGTGAATTTCCAGATTTAGTATTTGGCGTACAATGTAGTGTCCAAGTTAGAACGGTTGGTGAATATGGGCTAAGGTCTAATCAGTTACATAAGATATCAAAAATTGTTAAATAAGAAATAACTTAGAATGTTGGTGATTAAATTGTCTGCTGGGTTGAACCCAAAACTTGATAACATATCCTTTAGTCTGATCTATCATAATGGGGCACATAAAAGATAAGTCCTATACTGCATAAAATCACCTTTTTAATTGTATATATTTTGAAAACGCTCATGAATAATTAACAGTTGCTTTTCTAAAGCAAATAATATTAATACCGTTTTTCCTACAATGTTTTACCATGTAATTAAAAACACAATTTTCCTTGGCTTTAGATATATCTGGTTTGTGTCATTTCCTCTCGTTTTTGATACATATGAAAAAAAACCTTTGTTGCGATGGGTTCAATGTGGGAGGCAGTAAACAATTTTACAACGGCTTATCTAAATAAAGAACTTGTTTACGAACCTTGAACTCTTTACCAAACGACAAAATATTTCCCCTTGTCTAAAGCACTTGCAGACGACATATAAAACATGTCAAATTGATGAAATCAGTCTTTGGAATAGCAGAAAACAATAAGGGTAAAAGAGAAAATGCTTGTACCAGCACGTTCTCCTTTTCTCACAATGTTTTCAAAGCCTTTATTCTCTTGGTCGTTAAAACATGGTGTTGTTTGTTAGAGGGATAAAAGTGAAAACAGACGACTCGAACATGAATTATTTACGCTATCTTAGAAACACGTTTTATTTTTACGGCAGCAATTCACGCAAGATAAGCTTTGATAATCTCGTTATAAATCATTTTTGCTTTCCACATAAACGATCGCTAACTCCTAGAAACTATCATACCAACTTTATACACAAGAAATATCTAAGAAACGACAGAAAGAATTTGAGAGGTACTGGAATATGAATACAAAATATATATATATCAATATGAAACTCACCTTTGGTTGACTATGAAGGGTTAAATACATTACGAAACGAAACTACGCAAGCAAATGGCTTCTTTTTCAAGGTTTTTTTTTTTTTGTATGTTGTTGAAATATGAGATTTTCTTTTACATATGAGCCATACTTGTGAAAGGGGGTATAATGCGTCTCCAAGATGTTTCAGCTCATATCAGTCTTTGCAGTCCTCTTGAATCGAAACTTTTTGCTAAATGTACATTCCTGCATGTCCAAGGACCATTCCTGATAATTCAGTCGAATGTTAGACATTATTGCTATCATAGATCGAGGATCATGTAATGACTTGCCTGGAATAAATCATCACTGAGATGCATTAAGCCCCTTTTTTCCAGAGCTTGGCTCATATTCTTTTCAAGATTAGATGTTAACCAATTTATAATTGGAAAACGAAACAGTTGTTGCTAAAACTGGCGTGCTATAAAGTGCATTCAGACAGTACGTTATTAATGCGTTATAAGGTAATGCATAAAATATTGAATTACCAGTTAGAAACGAAAAGGATTTTCCCTATGATGTTCAGTTTGCTAAGAAGCGTCATGGGGTATCGGTAAACTGCAGTAGCCCTTGATTAGCCCCTAGGCTGCTAAGCGCGACCCACTGACCTTTTGCGGACAGTTTAGATCAAGATCAGACTACACAGAACGTGCAGTCTGATCTTGGATCTGCACTGTCCGATAAGGAGATGTCTTTCCCAAAAGAATACCTTTGAAATAGCAAAATTTGGATTTTTACTATCGGCTTGAAAATTTCATTTCGTTTATTTAGCAGGATAAGGGTTAAAATACATGATTGTTTAGTTAAGGGTTAGAGCGTTGGGCTTGCAACCAGGAAATTCGTATTCGATCCCCATCGAAAGCCCTCGTTTACGGCGTCGTAGGAACTCGGTAAGTTCGTAGTAGATGAAACTTTAAACATATGAGCCGTGCTCTGTGAAAAGGGCTTGATGCATTTGCGCGAAAGTGTCGACCCAGGTCAGCCTGCGCCTAAACTTTTCGCTATTAGTCAATTTTCTGTATGTCCAACGACCAGTATATCTCATGATTAGGTTAGTTGTTCAAAAATTGGATATTTTGGATCCATGTTGTCAAGGATTTGATGGCTTGCTGGGTGCCATAGATCACGGAAATATATTAAACTCCCTTTTGCATGGCTAATATCTAAGTTTGTGAAAATGAGGTCATGGTGGAATCAGGTCGTAGTAAAAAGCGTAAGACGGTTGTTGTAAGATCATTTTGGTCATAGTAAGATCATCTTGGTCTTGATCTCCAAGAACGTATACCAACAAAAATTTTCAGGTCGAAGTTGACAAACCAAAAGAAAAGGAGATTCGATTCCAGTGACCGTCACTTTAAATTCAAGTAGTGAATACACAACACTCACAAAAGCTTCTCTGACATATTCTACAAGGACACCAGACTTTTTCCTCTTGATGCACAAACTTCTCTTGAGCTGGCAAAAAAAGAGTAGAAACAGACATCATTTTTTTCCCTCTCCCTAAAGATGGCTCCGCAGAAGGCTGATGATTGCGTCAGGTATAGGATTACTAGCCTTGGCTTGTAAAGAGCCTTTCCCTCACGTCGTGGCATGGCTATTCTTGTCGTTCCGGCCGGATGAGATCGCAAAATTCCGGCTTTGATATTTATGGCGCCGATAATGACGTACTGAGACCGTGTTAACCTTTTACCACACAGTGCCGACTTTTAACGACCCTGGGAAAGAAAGCGTTTAAAAACGTTGTGGGAAAAGGAGAAAACGTTGGTGACCAGCATTTTCTCCTTTTCCCACAATGTTTTTTTACCCTTTCGAGGACAAATTTTGCCAATTGTGCTACCTTCAATTTGTTGTCCGCAAATGCTTTCATCTTGGACCAGTCTGAAATTTAGTCGTTTGGTAAAGAGTAAAGAGCGCAGTGCGATCTAGATAGTCGTAGTAAGGATGTAGTTGGGTCACAGTAAGATAGCAGTAGCCTACCGCTAGCGTGTCCGAACTATAAACGCAGTGACAACGTTTGTGTTCATAGTAATATTACAGTAGTCGTTGCTGAGTCGTACTAAGAGCAACTCGTGAATTTAACGCTACTTTAAGAACATTCAATGGATATGACTGTACGACGAACAATGGGTATTTAGGGTCGTAGTCCGGTCTTCAAGGTCTTCGTCCTAATGTGACGAAGCCCTCATTATACAAAATGTCTTTTATCTAGAAATATAGACATGTTTTGCTTTGCAGAACTTGTTGTGCTCCTTTCAGTGAAAAGTACAGACAGTATACGTTTTATTCGACTAATTAGTTTTTCTGTGCGCGGGGGAAAATTTCCGTTCACTAGGAGGATGATTTTTGTACCATCGATCAAAGAATAAATCACATTGTGCCGACATTTGTCGGAACTTAAGACATATTCTACGCACTTTGATTTTGAACTCATCAAACAAAGGCACCTTTCCCACTAAAAGGAATAAATCTTTGACGACTGCAAAAACAACATTGTACGTCTTTGCCAGACCACAGAGTTTAGAAGTGTCCATACTGAAAGCATTTTTCAGATGACAAGTTGATTGGGGCTCAAATGATGGGATTTGTTTCTCAAAGGGTAGGAACCATTTTCTCCTCTTTCCAAAGCATTTACAAACACCGGTAATATGATCAAGGATATGGCTGGGAGACGTATTTCGGGGTTCCACGTTGAAGCAATCTGTTATACAACTCGTAGAGACGTAGTAAAACTCATACACAGCTTAGTTGTATATGGTGTCTATGAAATGGACGGTTTCTTTCTTTTTTTAGTTTGGAGATACATTTTCCCAATCGACAAAAAATGAGAAAAACTTTGTTATCAGGCAGATACAATTGAAATTTACATATTTGAAAGTGCTTCAGCACAATACTGCAATGTTTGTCTGATGTTTTACTCCATATCGAAATGTCTTCAGCCAGGAAGGGGCTACAGTTCACATTCATGTTTACTAAATAGATTAAACGCTGTTGCTCCCAACTAAATACATTCGACATTCGAGGTCGAGGAGGAGATTTTCGATGCAGGTCAAGATAATTTTGGTCTTTGTTTAGCTCCATGTAGGGACAGAGTAGATCCAAGACAAGACTGCATGTTCTGAGCTCTACAACCTTGATCTACACTCCCCGCAAAAGCTTTTGAAGGTGCCGTTAGCAGTAAAAGACGTTTTAAACGCGCGCCAAGCGTATCATGTCATGATCCCGGCGCCCCGAATGTAATGCCATCTCAAGGTGCTTACGTGGTTTGACATAAATTCGAAGAATAGATAACATCGTTAATTTCTCTAGACAAATAAAAGGTAACATAAATTGGTTTCCAGAGATTCCAATCTCGTAGTTTGATAAATTTGTTTGTATGAATGGTGTTTTTCACTTTTTTAACAGAAACTTCAATCGTATCACGGCTATTCAAAGTTCTCTTTCCTGGGTGACTAGGATTGGGCTTTGGCTTGAGTATTTTGGTATGAACCATGTCGGTGGTTGGGTTAAAGATGTATGTGGTTTTACTTATCTAGATCCATGTTTTGACTTAAAAACGAAAAAAAAAAGAACATTTTCTGGCAATAGAGTGTTTAATGCGCGAACTGCGCAGGCTGATCTGGATCGATACTTTTAGGAGAAAAAAATGATAATAAAGCCCCTTTTCACAGAGCATGGCTCATTTACATTCGTAATGTGCAGCGTCGTCAGCTCCGACGTTTTTCTTATCGCCATATTCTCAGCGATGGGAGACATGGCTGCCGGCATCCAATTTTGATCAGTATTCATCGCTAACATCAGTGATCAGTGACTTTTTAAATCTTCAGACTCGGGGCTCATTTAACCTCTAACCAAATACTCATGTGTTTTAACGACCCGGATGAATTCAGCTTTTGAAGGAATCGCCGTAAAAGGAGAAAGTGCTGATAACCAGCATTCTCTCCTTTCTCCCTTTAAGAATTTCTATTTTTTACCATTTCTCGGGCAAGTTTCATCATTTTAGCCACATCTGATAAACAATCTAAAAATTACAGTGCAAAAAGGCTGTTTTGGGTTGTAGACCATGACTCTTTACATAGTCTCAAGCAAAAAATAGTTTCCAAGGAAAAGACAGACTTGCACGCAGTTTCCTCATAAATCATCAAATCAACACCAAAAACACATTAAAACCCGACTTTTTCTTCTATTTTATCTGATAAAACAGCTCAGCAGAAGTACTTGGTGTCAAATTTTCGAAATTGACTACTTCTAACAACTACGACCGGAAGAACTTTAACCCTTTACTAAACAATTCCTGGTTTTTACAACCCAGAGGAAGAAGCCTTCTGAAAAATTGTAGGTAACCAGCATTTTCTCCTTTTCCCACAATGTTTTCTACTCTTCTAAAGTCAAGTTTCAATTTTTGAGTCACGTTTATTTTGTCGTCTGCAAATGCTTTCAATTCGGACAAGTCTAAAATTTTGTCTTTTGGTAAAGAGTTAATGTGCAGCAACTCTCTGGTAAATTGCGAGATTATACCCAAGGCGTCCGTAGTTGGTTATCAATCCCACTTTTTGGCCTGGACTTGGCTTGCCAAGTCGACGGCCATAGTAATTTTGTATACCAACATTTCAACCCCTATCCAAGCACTTACGGAAAAATCCGAGTAAAAGTGCAAAGTAGCGCTTGCAATGCATCTCACTACGCTTCAAAAAAAAAAAAAAGGGTTTGAACATCATAGTTAGGTTTAAGTTCACAAAAACTTTGATAGATGCGCGATGTTAATAGGGCGAAAGTGTTTGACTATGAATTTCGAGCCCTAATGAGCTTCTTCATAACTGCAAATTAGTGCGCGGTTACACTGAAAGAAATATTCAGCAAATCTCGGGTGATCAGTTGATCAAAATCCTGAGGTGTAGTTACGGAATTGGATGAGTTGTGACGAGTGATTTTTCCACGCACTTTTTTTAATCTTTCGTCTTTCCCAGTTTAGACACCATGTGAATGGCAAAACGTAGACGATGTGCTCTTTCCCCAAAAAAGCTGTTTCAAAACCTCGGTAAGATTTATTTTCGTAAATTTACTGTGCTGTTCGTTATTAAAGGTAAAAATATGTATTTGATTTATCCAGCATGCGCAATGCCTTATTTCTTCTTGTCAAAGTTGTCCCGATATCGTATGACATCTCGGACCGTGACAGTTTCGACCCATGATGAATTCGGCATACAAAATCTAATATATAACATTACACAGGGTGTAAAAGCTAATATCAGCCATGGACAACCATTAGGTAGACCTAAATGTTGGGTGTTTTATATCAAAGATCAGGCTTCACATTAAGTGCTATCTGATCTTTATTATTGATCTCCCGAGGTATTTATCAATAACTGCTGACGAATTTTGACCTTAGGTTAGCATCAAGTGGTGGGTGTTTTGTATCGAAGGTCAGACTCCTAATTAGGTGCAATCTGATAAGCTATCAACTGTTCTTCCAGAGCTTGGCTCCAGTATTTGGTTAAAATAATGTACTCTTCAGAGAGCAAAAGGCAATGCCCTGGGATTAAAAGAACTTATAGTTCAACTTGTATTAACTCTTTCCCACAAGACAAAAATGTAGACTTGTCGATATTGAAAGCATTTGCAGATGACAATTTTCAAAAATGTAGCTCAAAGGATGGAAGTTGTTTTTGATAGGGCAGTAAACCTTTTTGGAAAAGGAGAAAATGCTGGTTATCATCATTTTCTCCTTTTCCCACAATGTTTTAAAAAGACATCTTTCTCACCATCGTTAAACCCGGGATTGTGTGGTAAAGGGTTAATCAAGCACCACTGATCTGACTTTAAAGGTGTTTTGTTTTAAGCAAGCACGAAAGAGAAACTCAAAGGTACTTGCTTACTACAGGTACTATTTAACAAATTCGTCTACTCTTGGGACACAATAATTGGCTTGCAATACGCGAAAAGGGGCTTTCGGACATTTGCGTAAAGTGTCGTCTCGGATTAGCCTCCGCAGTCCGCGCAGGTTAATCCGAGACGGCACTTTACGACTACATTAGATTTTGTCCTTCAGTAGACATGCGAAAAACAGAAAATTACATAAAAACTGAAAGTTTCGTTTCGGATTAGCCTGCGCGGATTGCGCAGCCTGATCCGAGACGACACTTTACGCAAATGTCCGAATGTCCCTTTTCGCGTGTTGCAGGCCAATTATATGCTTAACCCTCACCCCGTATTCTAATGACCCTGAAGAAGAAGGCTTAAGAAAACATAATTAAAATAAGGCAATTTCTTCCCCTTTTAGGCAAGTCCCATCATTTTAGCCACATATAATTTTTTGTCTTTTAAATTAAGGCTTTCAGTATCGATAGGTCAGGTTTTGTTTTTTTTAGGACTTTGAAAATTATCACTTTTGAATCCATAAAGACCACGAGGCCAACACTTTACAAAAATACTTATTATATCAGCCTGTACAACTTTATGTTATTTCCATTCTGTTATTAACTCAACAGACTCTCTGTGTGAGATTTTACAGATATTTTCATTAGTCTGTACAAATGCGATATAGCAGTTTCGAGCTTGTACAAATGTGATAGCAATTTTAAGCTGTGGAGGGCCTCTTCTCCCTATTTCTTCAGCCCTTCTGATGCCCATGCATTCAAAGCCTTCAAGGCTTTTGTAATTTAGTAAGTCAGTTCAGAAAAACGAGCTTAACCCAAGTAGGTACTCGGAATATGCAGGAATCTCAGTTAAATCTTTTTCTATCAATAACACAAGGAATGTATATTTCAGCAGAAAAAAGTATACGCAAGGGCATAGAAAGCGACTTACGAGTATTTAGGCCGTCAGGTGATGTAATACAACGCTCCTTGGGTAGTAATTATAGTCTAGACATTGTCATTGTTTCATATGTGACCATGTGCAAGAACAAATTGGGTACAAATTGCAGACAATTTACTGACAATTGCAGCCACACTCTTCGTGATAACATGCAACTCTGTATCTAAACGAAATTTTTAGTCTGAACAAAACGTTTTGGTTTCAGTTGTTTTCATTTGTTGGCAGTTAGACGTTTCGTCATTCTATAATATACTGATCATTTTCGCAACGCCTCTTCAAGTAGGCATTTGCATCTGACTTGAATTCTTTGTCTGAATCTATACATGTAGTTCTGTTTTTGGTCTCAGAGTGTCTGTGTTTTGAACATAACATCATTTTGTTGGTGGTGCTGAATACTGTTCTAAATCTTAGAAAGGCTTCAATTTTAAACATTGGATAGTGATTGTGAATAAAGACCAAATTCATTCTATTTTCAGTCTCCATAAACGTCTAACATCTTGAAGGCAAAAATGGGGATCACGAACGGAAAAGTCGAATTTGAATGCTAGTGGGAAAAGCTCGGATATAATGTTAAAGCTGATCAAAGGTAATTATACACGTGGAAAACATGGTATGATTCGGAACAGGGTTGTCAGTCTGATCCATTGAAATTATCACTTTAAAGTAATATTTCACCATCTCATGAAACAGATTTGTATTTGATGACTTTGAAGATATCCTAGAACAATACGGAAATTAATTGTGATTTAAAGCACAACGGGAAATACTGTGGCATAAGGAATAAGAACAATGATTACGCTAGCTGTTGTTTCTTCTCTGGTCACTTTTTTTAAAGAGGTTTACAGCAAGATGCAACCAAGACATGTCGTAGGCATAACTCAATAGGTTGCTTTGTCAGTTTCAACATTCAATGGTTCACAATTCCTGTAATAGTCGATCATTTATAATAACAATTGCATGTGCACGCGCTCCCGTAGAAGGAAGGTTTCCCAGTACAATTCAGCCACGTTGGTACAAACTGTAGGACAAGAGAACACAAAATTGCGTCTAAGGACACACGGACGGACAAAAAACTTGATTTCAGAATACACATCCCTATTTCCGTTGTGAGGGTATAAAATTCCGTATAAAGAAAATAAATGCAAAGCTGATGATGCACTCTGTAACCGCTCAGAAAGTTTTATGCTGTACTTATATATCCGTAACCATTATTTCGTCCGCTTGATTGGAGTCTTCTTACACCAGAAAAGGATAGCAACCATGATAATGTTGTATTACGGCTTTGTTTCCCACCCACTAATGATGGTCATTGAAAAATCACAATAAGTCTGAGTCTGTCTGCATCCGTTATTTAGACAGGTAATAAACGTTTAACAAGCTATAAAACTTCTGTTATTTTGGAGGACACTACCGTGAAATCATTGGCCGATATTCCGTGAGCTTTCCTGACAAATAATTGAGCTTTGCCACTGTCTTCTGTCTCAAACAATCGGGTGGATAGTAGTTGAAATCAGAATTAGGATGGATTGTCTGAAATATTTTGGTAATTTAGTCAATGAATTATTCTTGCAAATACCTCATCTACTGAACTATCCTTTTCGTTTCAAAAGCAGTAGATGGACACTCTTGTTTTACATTTTACATTAACACGTGTCACAATTTCAGGCTCATCCAAGCACTTACAACAAAGCACGTCGCTCTTCTATTACGGAGTCACATATATTCACCGAAACAGCATCGCTGTAAAAAAAAAGTACCTCAGCTGCAAGGCTTGTTTAACGTGACTCTTCTTCGACAGGAATGCAAAAATTACACTATTCTTTCTTCCACGTCTTCATTTATTGCAGATTCCGATTCGTCTCAAAAATGGTACTTTGAGTCCTGGCCCGTAAACCTATTTACCAACGATTCTCAAGCACACTCTTTGTCTAATTCTGGATTCTGGATGGTAACACAACTTCTTTGTGGCTAAACCATTTGGTTTATCTAATAGGACGTGTAACTTTCAAATTTTGAAAATCCTTGAGAACAAGACCAACAATGTTCTAAAGAATGGTTGATGAATACGGACCCTGTTGATGTGATGGCAGTTAACATGATTCAGTGTTAAACATACCTTTAAACGGTTGCAGGCAGACGGATTCCCCCACTGATTGCCTTTACACTAAATTAGGAAAAAAATTCACATAGCCATAACTTTAACGGTCGACCAACCATTTTGAAAACATCTCGTTTACCAAACGACAAAAATTTGGATTCGACCCAACTGAAAGTATTTGCAGACGACAAATTAACTGTGGCTTAAATGATGATTTAGTTCTTAGATTGGCTAGAAAACCTTGTTTGAAAGGGAGAAAATGCTGGTAAGCAGCATTTTTTGTTTTCCCACAGTTTTTTCTAAAGCTCGGGGTCATGTTGTAAAGTGTTTAAAACTGGTAGGAGAATAAGACACAATGTCGTCTTCCAATGGACGGACAGACAGACAGACAACTTGAGTCCAGTGTACCTCCCAACTTCGTTGCTGGGGGTTATACTTATAAACAATAATATAAATGAGGCTAAGGCTAATTTACACGGAATGTTTATTCTGAATGACAAGGCAGGTCTGATTTACACTGTATTTTACCAGATCTGCCTCGTATTATTTAGTTTATCTCTTCAGTGGGCAGTGGTGGGGGTTGATCACAACATGTCAGTTATGTAATTGCTTTTTCCCTGTCATCTTCACTTTCCAACTGTTTACTTTTGTTTTTTTACACACTAAACAGACCCCCTACAGGTCTGATTACTATCAAGATAAAGGGCTGGCATCTAGCATACTGAGCACTAATTGGTCCATTCTTTCTGAAAAATCAGACAAAAAAGAACATGTTCTATTTCCTCTGCTTTACAGATATGCTTGCAAATCTTCCATTAAAACATGGTTTACACAATGTGATGTAGGACATATGCTGCGGCAGATATTAAAAGGCAGTTCGTGTAAATTTGCTTTTAGATAATTCAGATGGTTTGAAAACATTTCTGACAAGTTCATAATTGACAACGATATTTGTAAGAGTGACCTTCTGTAACTGCAAGACGTCAGCAGTGGAATAAAGGGGTTACTACCGTGTATAGATTTCTCTATAAAATGGCCTGCAAAATCTGTATGATAAATTGCAGAGCTTATTTAGGCTGTGTTTCCGTGAAAGACAGTTTATCAAACAAATAATTTACCATATTCATTGCATCAGTATTGATATTTAAATTATTGTTCTCATTTGGGACATCAGATAAAGAATATTCACGAAAACACTATTTGCTTATCTTTCAACCTTAAACCTTACCCTGCCATGAGAGAACATGGATCTCTTTTGCGGAGACGGTAGAATAAGATCAGCCTGCACATTTTTGCAGTCTGATCTTGATATACAATTCTCGCTTCTATGTATATATATCCCAGTTCAATGAACTAAGAGAGATTTGTGTATTGAAAATTGAGAAAAAGTAAACAAATATACTAGTATTCGATTTGATGAATTTCAACCATTTTTGTCATGCTTCACGAAGAATTATTTAAACCCTCTGCAAATACGCTTAAAAAGATCCCTTCAGTCAATAGATTTTTAAAACATTTTTGTGGAAAAAACATTGTTGTCAGTTTGCTCCTTGTAACTACATCGTCTTCAAATTGATTAAAAGGGAGCATTTGCATTTCAGCCATGCTCTGTGAAAATGGAGCTTAATACGTATGGAAAAAAAAAAAAAAAAATATATATATATATATATAGAAAGAGAGAGAGAGAGAGAGAGAGAGAGAGAGAGAGATCAGTCTGCGCAGTAAGCTCATGCTAACCTGTTTTTTTTTTTGCATTTGGGCAATTTTCTGAATGTCAAAGGACCATTCTACACTATTATTCATTTGGTCGTTCGACAGAATATATGTATTGATCCATAACTATGAAATGACTTGCTTAGTATAATGCATCACTGAGATGCATTAAACCCCCATTTGCCAGAGCATGGCTCATTTCCTTATCCTCATTGCCTCACTAACACATGATGGAGAGTCTTGTAAGAGTAGTCTGAACGTTAATAGGCCATAATTATAACGTTTGAAGTCGCCCAAATTCCAGTCAAAGATATCGATACAATCATGTTAATGAAGTTTTCATAAACCATTGGACGACTAAATTACAAAGACAATCTGCTGGGACACTAAGGAAACACTAAGTCTTTTTTTTTTTAACTGCCAAGATAGAAGTAATTACAATAAATTCTTCTGGAAATTGCTCATTATTTCTTTATACAAGACATCTAAATCCCCTGATAAGCTGTTGTCTCACCGAGTAGACATTGTTAAAATCTTTGCCAAGCGCCAGACCCACTGGTATCGAAAGCATTCACCGAGGACAAACTTACTTTGGCTCAAATGATAGAATTTATCTATTACAGAGGAAAAAGCATTGTGAAAGAAGGAAAATTTTAATTTCAAGGCTCCTTCATCAAGGTAATAAGAAGACGTTGTTGTTTAGTAAAGGATTGGTTTACTAAAAACATAACAATAATTTTACAGATGATACCAACAATGTCATCTTTCGGCCTTTTTCAAACATGTCTTAACCCTTTATCGACCTTGAGGCAGAAGGCATTTGAAAACACTGTGGGAAAGTGAGAAAATGCTGATAATCTTCTTCCCAAAAATGTTTTCTAATCGTCATAAAACAAATTTCAATCTTTGAGTAAAATTTATGTTTTTATCTGCATTTGTCTTTCAATTTGGACAAGTCCAACATTTTGTCGTTTGGTGAAGAGATAACCCTTCGCCTTTAATTATGACGAAACTTATCATCTTTTTTATCGTGTAGTGGCTATTAAATTCAGGGCATACTTGATCAATTTATTTTTTTTCATGTTGTTCAAAATATTGTCTTTCTATCTCAGTAATTGTTTACCCTTTTCACCATTTTGCATTTACTCTTGGCTGTTTTAGAAATCTTTTTGAAACCGCTGTGAAGGTTATTACGGTATATGGAATAAAACGATAAAAAGGACCATGGTACATCAGCCAAAGTGTTTGGTTGTTTGTTGCCTTCGTGAAGCTAAAATTTTTGGGTTGTATGTTACCTATATGTAGCAGTATTTTTGGTTGTATGTTACCTATATGTAGCAGTTGTTTGCTTGTGAGTTGCCTAGAGTAGCATAGTTGTTTGGTTGTGTGTTGCATACAACTAGCAAACTTGTTTGGTCGTATGTTGCCTACGTGTAGCAAAAATATTGGTTGTATTTCCTAAAACTAGCAGATTGGATGGTTGTGTATTGCCCGCGTGTGTGTCGCTTTTGACAAGCAAAATATTTTGTTGTGTTGCCTTCACGTAGCAAACTTTATTGGTTGTGTTTCCTACAACTAGCAGAATTTTTAGTTCTGTATTGCCTGTATGTAGCAAAGTTTATTGGTTGAGTCGCCTTCCACTATCAAAATGTTTAGTTTTGTTGCCTACGGCAAGGTAAGATATTCGGTTGCCGGTAGCCTCTGCACAGCAAAAATGTTTGGTTTTGAATTGCATACGAGTGGCAAAGTTCTTTTGTTGTGTGTTGCCTACAACTGGCATATTTGTTTAGATGAGTGTTACTTTCGTTTACCAATGATGTTTAGTTATATATTGCGTTTATGTAGCAAAGATGTTTGCTTGTGATTGCCTACGAATGTTTGGTGAGTTGGAAGTTACTTGCGAGTAACAAGGTGTTTTTTACTTGTGTAGCAAAGTTGTTTTATTAAGTGTGTCAAAGAGTAGCCTAAAATCTGTGTACCAGCACGGGTGAACAACTAAAGTACCTTTGAGGGTAAGATACCTTTAAACGATTTAACTTTTCCTTCTTGCCCTATGATGCAGGGGTCTTGGCAGAAATCAGATAAAGAATCGTTGTGGAGTTGAGTTTCACAGAGGTAAGACTAAGATGTTACATCAATAACATTAAGTTTTATTTGATTGTTCCAGTGTCTGGAGATAAGACGATAAACAAATGAGCGGCGACTTGGGAAAAGGAGGTTAAATGCATCGTGCCAAGCAATTTGTCACACGAAATGGTCCATTTTGTCTAATAACAGACTGAAATATGAGGTCGAATCGTCCTCCAGCGCAGGCTGACATGGATCGTAACATTTTGCAGATGGATTACACCACCCTTTCACAGAGCTTTCCTCAAATATAAAACAATCTGAACCATGTCATCTATTATTGCATTACTTTAAGCCCGTACATCTGAGACCTTAATGCCTCTTGTATATACAGCTTTTTCGAAAACTTTTTGAGACAGAAAACAAAAATCAAATTAATTGTTTCGTACAACCCATTCTAAAAAAAGACATTCTTTACTATTTACTTGTTTTGTTGTCTGGCGACAAGACGGTTGAAAAAAAAAAAGAACCATTTTAACGTTTTTTGCTATTGATGACATCATTATACCACTGTGCGTAAGACAGACAAATTTGTAATGACGCACCGCAGCCGGGTCATTTTGGGAGCTTTTGCAGATGACTCATTAAATGGCCTGCAACACGCGAAAAGGGGCATTTGGACATCTGCGTAAAGTGTCGTCTCGGATCAGCCTGCGCAGTCCGCGTAAGCTAATCCGAAACGACACTTCCCGTTTTTATGTAATTTTCTATTTTGTGCAAGTCTACTGAAGAACAAAATCTAATGTAGACGTATAGTGCCGTCTCGGATTAGCCTGCGCGGACTGCGCAGGCTGATCCAAGACGACACTTTACGCAAATGTCCGAATTCCCCTTTTCGCGTGTTGCAAGCCAAATGTAAATGAAATGCTGGTAACTAGCCTTTCCTCCTTTTTACCTGCTGTGTTTTCGATAGCCTATCTTAAGGAGTGTTGAAACTTTGGGTCGTTGAAACTCTGGAATGTTTCATATAGAGTCAAATACCGAGCAATGTAGATCCAAGGTTAGACAACACGATATATACTATCTTATCTAGATCTATACAGCCCTCGAAAGATCATGAAGATTTCCCCACCGTTCAACGAATAACTAATTAATACGAAGCCGCTTAAAGATCCGATATGTCCATTAACGGTCCAAGAGACGATTGCATAACGAGTTTACGATAGGCATTGTTATTTATAGACCATATACTTTCTAAATGTCTGGTCATTCACTTAAGGGCCATTTCCATTCTCTTGCCTTTTCGAATGCCTAACCCTTTATAAGACTACCAAACTTCATGCGACATTTTGCGAATGTGACGCAAATGATGGAATTTGTCTTTGAAAAGGTTAGTAGATACCGCTGGAAAAAGATAATTTGCCGACCAGTATTTTCTCCGTTTCACACCATGTTTCAACAGCTTTTTCTGTAAGGGTATTAAAACATGAAATAGTTTAGTACAGTGCTAACAGCTTTAGGTACCGCCACTGTTTCTTGCTGTCCTAGGGTTTCTTTTTCACACAATATACGGGGTGGGCCAATAAAATGTTACCACTTTTTGATCGTACACAAGTTTTTGAAATGAGAACTTATTCGAAAATCATATTTACAGACTTGTCAAAGAAGTATCAAATTTTTTATATTTGATACCAAAGGTTTCCCACTTTGTCTCCTTTTTTCCGCACAGTTCAATAATTGATGACATGTTCAATCCATGCTCCTCTTCTCTGGATTACAGCTGCAACACGCACATTGAAGTTTGTGATGACATTGTCACACATCTCAAGAGGGATTCTCCGAATTTCCTGACGGATGTTGGTCCTCAGGGCCTCAATGGTCTGTGTGTTGTTGTAGTACAATCTCTCCTTCAGGTACCCCCACAGGAAGTAGTCTGCGGGGGAAAGATCAGGAGAGTGGGCAGGCCATGGGTTGCAGCTCTAATCCAGTGAAGAGGAGCGTGGATTGAACATGTGCGGAAAACAAGAGACAAAGTGGGAAACCTTTTGTGTCAAATGTTAATTTGATGCTTCTTTGACAAGCCTGTATTAAAAAATGTTCGAATAAGTTCTCATTTCAAAAACTTGTGTACGGTCAAAAAGTGGTAACATTTTATTGGTCCACCCTGTAATTTCCAAGCCACCGGCTGCTTTCCCACATAACCATCGTCGAAACATGGATCGGCGGTGAGAGTATAGAGTTCCGTCGCAATAACTGTCATGAGTCTTCGAAAAGAAATTCACACAGCTGGGGATTCGAACCAGCGATCTATCGGTTTCAACTCGTGCACGCGAGCTCGGCTAAACAGCAATAAAGCAAAAATTATTACATGCGACAAACACTGACAGTAAACTTATTCCATAGATGCTTCATGTTAACCCTTAGGCTGCTAAGCACGAACTCAGTAGGCTCTTGCGGACAGTGTAGATCAAGATCAGACTGCACATAACGTGCAGTCTGATCTTGGATCTGCACCGTCCGATACTGTGAAATTTTCTCTGGTGAAAAGAACTTTGATATTGTGATATTTTGTATTTTAGTATTGGCTTAGAAATTTTATTTAATTCATTCAGCAGGTAGGGAGTTAACTCATGTATTGAAATGTGTGCATGCTGTTAATCGTAATTTTACACACACGAAAGAGCGTCCAGTAATGGGTAGTTTACCGTCTAGATGAACCCTAAAAACGCCTTAGTTTTAAATTATTGGAAAGTGTAGATCTACACTCATACTGCACGTTGGGTGCAGCCTGATTTTGATCTACACTGTCCGCAAAATCATGCGAAGTTGCCATTTAAATAGTATACTGGATTTTAATTTGAATTGTTCATCGACGAAATTCTTTTTCTATGTTTGTCTAAGTGTCTAACGAAAATTCCTCATTGAACACGGGAACTTATTTGGGGACAAAAAATCCAAAGCTGAAAGTCTCGGTCGAGATTTTGTCGGTAATTTGATTGGTAAATGCATTACAAAATAAAATCCGCCTGTGTATTTTTGTGAAGGATAAATGGACCGAGCAGGAAATTAAATTACATCGTTGTGGATACGTTGGTATTAACAGTTGTTTTGAAAGCAAAGCTTTATAAATTTATTATTATAAAAGGTCAACGAGAGCTTGTAGATCATGTTTTATATCAAGATATTAAAGGACATCTTTCTAATATTTTCTACTGAGTAGGAAAGACAGACTAATATGTACCGAGTGAAAATTCTCTTCTACTTATGTAACTCTTGCATAGTCTTGCTACGACTAATTTTTCCAAAGATAGGCTAGCTATGCGCAAGAATACAGTGAAAATTTGGTGTTCATAAATTTTGGGAAAGTTAACCTTTTTAAGAGCACACCTATCATTGCATCTGCTTTATAAGACAGACAGACAGAAAGACAGACAGAGAGAAACGGACGGAAGGACAGACGGAAATAAACTGTGCATAAATGCACTGGAAAAAACTTTAACCTTTTACTACATAATTCCTAGTTTTAACGACCCTGAAAAAGAAGTCTTTTGAAAGATCATGGGAGAAGGAGAAAATGCTGGTAATCAGGATTTTCTCTTTTTTTCTATAACACTTTCTACTAGTTCAAAGACAAAATCATATCATTTGGGTTACAATGAATTTGTCGTCTGCAAATGCTTTGGACAAGTTTTTTTTTTTCTTTTGGTAAAGAGTAACAAAATCTATCTGAAAGCGACTGAATGAACTAAATGATGGGTTCATTACTCACCTGCGGCGCTTCTTTTTCGTGCAGGGTGTTTTACGGCAGGGCAGTGCAGAGCCCCAGCTTAGTGTGGTTTAAACCCGAAATAATTGAGTTTTCGCCGTGATATGTCTGCAATACTGTTCAACGCGGCTTTAATCCGTAAACTGCTAAATAAGCTAAATGAAATTTTCAAACTGATAGTAAAAACCCAAATGATTCAATTTCAAAAGGCCTTTTTATTGGGGGGGGGGAATATATCAGACAAAGTAGATCCAAGATCAGACCACATGTTGTGTGCAATCTGAGCTTGATCTAAACTGGCAGCAAAAGGTCTTCGAGTCGCGCTCAGCAGCCTAAGGGTTAAACAAATTCAAATAAATTGAACGTGAAACAAAACCCTCAGACAGTCGTTATCTTTATTGATAAGTTAAAAAAAATGTTGTAAATGGGGTTTTCATGCTTTTAGCTGTTTTATAATTCCTCTAGTATTCGAATTATCAAGGCTTTGGCGTATCTTGGAAAAAAAATGTTGTACGCTCTGTTATGAATAAGTCCGTAGAACTCAATAGGAAAATAATAAATAAATGTAAATAGATCTAGTTTACTTGTCTGTATTATTTCAAAGACTTATTCCAACGGATTCTAGTTCTGTTTGCACAATTCAAACAAATATTCCAAAATGCAAGACCCGGACATCACAGGGCAGCTGTATTATTTTCGCTCATATGTTTAGAGAATAAATGGATGGTTACAGTTTAAAAAAATGAAAATGCTATAATGTTTTGTCATGTGTCAACCACATGGGTTTTTAGTGAAAAGGTATGTAATTAACAATTAATAAACTCTATGAACTTCAAAATCTTTTTCATGTCTATACCAAAGAATGATGTATGATTTATTGAGCCGTCATGGAGATATGACATTGTCGTAGGTCAATGATCGGAGGCACTGTCATTTTCAACAGGTGGTGGCGCTAAAGTTTTCTTGACACCAGTGACGTAATCAGCACGTGACGCATGATTGAAACCTTTAGTTCTACTACATGACAGTAACTGTTTAAAGGCAAACCGGAAGTCACGGGCAAACATGGCATAAATACATGGATTCAAAGCTGAGTTACAATATCCCAACCAAAAGAACACAGAAAACACAATGTCACTGACACAGTCATGACAAAAAGCCCCGAGTAAATATATTGTGAAAAATGGTAGCCAGCAGATTATGAAGGCGCCAACGATAATAGCGAGCGTTTTCGCGGCTTTTGTTTCTCTACGAAACTTCCGCGCGTGACCTTTTGCATTAACAGACACCTTCGTGTCTTTGATGATTAGCTTACAGCGCCTTGGCGACATTCTCTTCCCTTTATCACGCAATAACCCTTGATACACACCGTTTCTCTGGCCGTGAAATGAGGGAGACTTGTCCTTTGTTTTCAATGTTGGTTTCGAATTTAAGACTTCCATTTCCGTGCTATCGCAACAATTCTTATGAGAACGTTCTCTTTTTCTGTGGATCATTTTGATTCGTTTACCGAAAGAACCAAACAAAATAAGAAGGCCCTTTTGAGCACTGGTATCATGTCCCGAACCAGAACGTTTTTGTTCAACTGTCTCATGAGCAACACTCTCGTCGGAACTCCTACTCGTCGACGATCGTGAATTATTAGATTGATATCGTGGAGTCAGTGGAGATTCTTTCGTATTCTCATTTATTTTGCGACCGGAACTACCTTTGGAGTAGGAATACTGTGTAGACGTCGTACTTCCGCCTCTGTGCACCCGGAGCTGTATGGCATCTTCGTTTGTCCCATTTTGATGGGCGAATTCATGACTTGATCTTGATTTTGTGGTTAGTACTCCTCTCCTTAAGGACGCAACAGTTTTTCTGGCAGCAAGATAAATTCGAAAATAAAAGAAAATAAGAACAAGCATTGGGATAAAGAAGGATCCCATTGCCGCATATATCCGATAGCCTTTTGTAGGAGTCAGTTCACATGTGGGTATATCTAGGTCACAAGGCTTGGTTTTGTATTTCTTACCCGACACATTTCTGAAAAGATCATCTGTGTGAAATTCATCTGTCGTAGTATTGATGTGAAGTGTCTGTTTTTCTGAGGAGGAGTCTTGTATTGAAAACAAACCCGTCTTATTTACTAATACACTTGCTTCAAATGAAGAAATATTTTCTATGCTTGCATTATCAGTGTCATTCCAGCCAATTAGCGGCGGTAGACATATAACAAAGGCTAGAATCCATACGGTGGATACAAGAATCTTTCCTCGAAAAGGTGACACGATACTTGGGTATCTGATTGGATGAGTAACGGCGATATATCGATCTAGACTGATTGCACAAAGGCTCAGAATGGATGCTGTGCAGAGCCAGACATCGATGGCAAGCCACATATTGCACCAAATAGGTCCCCACAGCCAAAATTTTAAAACTTCAACAGAGATTGAAAAGGGAAGTACTGCAAACCCAAGCAGTAGATCAGCAGTTGCTAGGGACACAATGAAAATGTTAGTCACAGTTCTAAGTTTCCGAGTTGTTATAACTGCCGCAATCACAAGGCTGTTACCGAGAACAACAGTTAAATCTATCAGACCAAGAGCGACGATCGTTAATATGATGACAGGTGTGTGAACATCATAACGGACCACAGTCCCATTCTGACACTGAACACCGATATAGTCCATTTTCACTGTTTGTTCAGTTTCTTTTTTTTTTTTCCTAAATCACGAATCTCTTTTATCTTTCACTCATACAATAAGAGTTATTAAGCTACAGTCTATAAAATACACATGTTACGTTGGTTCCATTTTAGTATATAAATCTCGTGTCTTGATGTGCTTCTCGCATTATCTCGCCCACATAGGACGTCTGATGGAGATTCAATTATAGAAAATGACTGCAATTTCGTCGTACTCGACAAATTACATGGAAAAATCAAGGCTTTCCAGTGCAGATTTCTAGAAGACACAGTACAAGAAATTCTGCCGAAAGTCTTACCAAATGCAATTACGAGAAGAAAGGCACAAATGTACTCTACCGAATTAGACAGCCAAATAAATATTACTGTCCACAAGCTAGTTTTTCTTTACGGCTAATCAGGTAAAGAAGTGATTAGTGTCCATATTAATGGCGGACCTTTAGCAACAACTGTGAACGATTCCATACGGATGTTTGTGACACAAGGTAATTCAACTGCAGCTGTATAACAAGCTCCTGCTTCATAGGGTCATTGCTTGAAAACTAAGGCGAAGTTTTGAAAATGATAACGTCCTTCTGCAGACCGTAGGCTTATTGGTAACACCAGATCTCTATTGAGACGACAGCTTAGAGTAGTTCTCCTGTAAAAGGAAGAAAAGAAAAATACTTATTGACGATAAATTTATGGTCACTTGGTCGTTAGAACATTGTCATGCAATGTATGAATACAACAGTAGATCCACTTCCTCATACTTCCTCATACGACAAATCCGAGAGGCGGATGCACTATTTTCCAGATGGATGTTCATTTCAACCAACATTTCGAATGAACTCTTTACCAGACGGAAAATTTTATACCTGTCCAGAATGAAATCATTTGCAGACGTCAAATTAAATGTGGCTAATGTGACGGGATCTATCTTTTTCAGTGGGGATCGTATAAACACATACATTTGAGTCATGCTATGTGAAAAAGGGGGTTTGATGCATGATGCATCACCTGAAAAAGTATCTACCCAGGTCAGCCTGCGCAGACGGAACTGAACTTTATGCTATAGATCAATTTTCACCTAAGCATCTCTGCTTTCTTTTTTAACCCTTATCCTGCAAAAAAAGTGAAATGAAACTTTCAAGTCGATGGTAAAAACACAAAGTTTGCTATTCCAAAGGTATTTTGGCAGGGAAATGATATCTTCTTTCCGGACAGTGCAGATCCAATATCAGACTGCACGTTCAGTGCATTCTGATCTTGATCTACACTGTCCGCAAAAGGTCCCTGAGTCGCGCTTAGCATCCTAGGGGTTAAATAATTATTCATGCTTTCAGGAATGCACATCCTTTACAGTTAAACGGAATCGAGCCTTCGTTTTCAGCAGCAGATGATTTGAGTTTTACTTTATTAGTTGCTTTGTGTTTGTAGAAGGATTCAGGCTTCTTATTTCATGATCAGCGTTTTTTGTTGTTTTTTTGAGTTCCAAAGTTTCAAAATCATTAATTAAATGTTGATAGACTTAAGACATTGGTAAACTGCAAAATTCTACTTAGGCCCACCCGAAAGCCAAGCATTTGCTCTACCCCTGATTGGTTTCTAAAAGTCTTTTTTACATTATGAAGGTGCTGACTAAACTGAAATCTCCAAACCCTTATACTTTCGTGAGCATTCTATCTTTCCGTTGATAATAACTTTATGTGCATGCCTGTTCTGTTGATTATTTTTTTACTTGAGATTTGTGAACGTTACCTAGCCAGTCAGTCTTTGAGTAAAGTTCTGCCGTATGAATTGCACCATGTTCGCTGATGCAGAATTTCTTTTAATAATACATGAATGTCAAATAGGGACATGTATTTCTTAAATAATACTTTGTTACCAACACTCAAAATGAAAATTATTAAGTGGTTAAAAATAGATACTTTTCATAAGGTTTCACAATCCGATTGTCACACACAACATGACGTTATTCCCTACAGAGGGTAATTACTTGAAACCTGACAAATCCCCCACAATAGTTCTATTTTCTTCAATGTTTTTATGTCATTTAATTAATTCTTTTTTCTTTTATTCAGTTGTTTCATTTGTTTTACTTGTACTGTTAAGTAGTATTTTTTAATATGCATCATAATAATATTTGAAATTCTCTTTTTTTTCCTCTCTCTCATCGACATGATCTGCAAAACATTCATTCATTCACTTATGCCGTAAGTCTGTCGTTAAAGTAAATCTTTGAAAGTATAAAAGTACAATTCTTAATTTCAACTTGATGCTACTGTACCGGGTGAAAGAAAGCTATTGCTTCTGCTGAAGCGCACGAACACCGGCCAATACATTCCGGAAATCTAATTTCATGCTTGCCTGAGGAAACTATAACTTGCACATGATTGTTTGACCTTTGTGAATAAAGAGAAGTAGAAAAAAAGAATGATGGAGTCATGCCGCCGCGAGGTATCATCTTGATGGCATCTAGATAGCTTCTCCACAAATAATATGTAATTAAGAATAGCAAGCTGTATTATGGTCCTGTTTCAAAGGAGGTAGGAAAGACATCGCTTGTAAAGACAGTGTAGGGTCGATAAAACTGCACAGAAACATGTGGCTTCTTTTTTCATATCATTGTCAAAAACAAGTTATTAGGTTGTTATTCCTTCATTTTGCCAGGTGGTGTGGCTTTGACTATGTACGTTGGTAGGTGTGCTAGTATGTGTTTGTGTTGTTTTTACAAAAACTAAAATCATTTATCAAAGTATTTTCAGTTTATATCATTATAATGAAATAACCGAAATTGAAAAAAAAAAACAACAAATGTAAGGATAATTACAGGTGTTAATTGCAATCGTATGCTGATATAAAAAGAAAAACTCAAACATGTATTAAAGTGTTCGTCGATGAATTAAAACAACAGAGGTTTAATCAATAAGTTATAGACAGGCAGCTGTTTGAAATCCACCTAAATCATGGAAATAAACGTTTAACGCTACAGATTATTTAGGTTATTATTGAGAGTGCAGAAAATATATATCGATCTTTAGTAATTTACAGGATAATATGTCAGTTTATGCAACTTTTTTCGGAAGATATATATGTATCTTTTCACTTAACGCTGACAAATTGCCTTGATAAAAATAATTGTATTGCTATAGGATATGAAAAGGATTTTTCTGATGCATATTAATATTTCCGTCAAGAAACATCTTAATCATTTTATAACATGTACACGTGTATGAAATATAGCATGCACACAACCCTAATTGTCAGTATGCTACGTACTTTTTCAGACATTGAAGATCAAGTTAAGTTTGTACAAAGCATGCAGTCATATCCTGGACCTACATAATTTGACACTCTTAGAGGAAAACCATTAGATTTATAGTGTTACGAAAATTACTATGATTTGATTGTATCAATTTCATTTTTTGTATTCCGTTTGTGTTTCCTCAAACGCCGTGTTCAAATGTATTTTTATCTTATTACTGCAGTCAGTGCGCCTATCGATGCATTACTGGAGTTTCTTTACCAATGCAACGTTACGAATAAGACTTTTAAGAAAAACATCTGCTGCTTCACTACATAAGAAAAACACTGCAGATTCTTACGTTGTGAGAAAAGACTGAATTTCGTCAGTGTGACTCATTTATTCTTAGCCAGATATTAATCCTAGGATGTTAAGCGCGACTTAAGGAACTTTTTCGGACAGCGTAGATCAAGATGAAACTCCACAGATCGTGCAGTCTGATCTTGAATCTACACTCTCCGTGGGAGATATTTGTCCCCCAAAAATACTTTTTAAAAAGAAAAGTCTTGGTTTTTACTATCGGTTTGAAAGTTTCATTTTACTTATTTAGCAGGATAATGGCAAATGTCATACATGTAGGCTTGACATTAATCAAACAATACATGAGCGGTGTTCTGGGAAAAGGGGAGGTCGTTTAATGCATCATCTTAAGCATTATTATACAACAAGCAAGTTGTTGCATAATATGTATCCATTGTGTCTAAAAACATACTGAATCATAAAGTAAAATGGTCCTCTGACATGCAAAAAAATTATCATTGGTCAAATGTTTTGGATCCATGTCAGTATCGCGCGAACTGTGCAGCGTGACGTGGGTTGATACTTTTTGCACATGCATTAAACCTCTCCCTTTTCACACAGCATGGTTTACAATTGGCTTGTAACACGCGAAAAGGGGCATTCAGACATTTGCGTAAAGTGTCGTCTCGGATCAGCCTGTGCAGTCCGCGCAGGCTAATTCGAAACGACACTTTCCGTTTTAGTGTAATTTTCTGTTTTGCGCAAGTCTACTGTAGCACAAAATCAATATAGTCGTAAAGTGCCGTCTCGGATCAGCCTGCGCGGACTGCGCAGGCTGATCCGAGACGACACTTTACGCAAATGTCCGAATGCCCCTTTTCGCGAGTTGCAAGCCATTTATGAGGAATCAATTCGGGCTTCACGAGATTGCACAATCTATTAAGTTTTCTATGAATTTTAAAACACTTCATCACCATCTATGACACTTTAGCATGCCATTTTCTAGTCTGCATATTGTCAAGAGAGGGCTTCTATTCAAGGCTTATTTCACCATTGCAGTAGTTAAACATTTTTCGTTATTTCGTTTAAATTGCATAGACACGCCATTTGCATATATCTATTTTTATGGGAGTTCTCTATGCAAAGCGTTATCGCTAGCTTGACCGTCTTGAGCTAATACGAGGGCTGAGCAAAAGGTTCGTGGAATTTGTTAATTAAAACAAAACTGCTATTGCTTTTACACGTAAATTTTTCATATATTTAAGATCCATTGATAACGAATAAAATTGGAAAGTTTCAGACAAATTGATCCAAAAGATAGTTGCTGTGACTCTTTGTACAAAATAATCTTTCGTCCTTTTTTAAACTGCGCATGCCAACTGAACATTGCAGACGTTTTCAATGGTAGCTTTAACCAAGCTTTCTTTAATAAATTAAACGTTTCAGAAGGACTATGCCTTTAATTTACAGAGAATTTATTGCTGCGCGAGTTTCTGTCATTCCCGAAACCACCTTTTTTGCCTTGTTTTTCCTTCGATAGGTCTCACAAAAACTATCGTCTTAACGCTGTTTTTCAGAAGTGAGGTCAGAAATTTCGCAAAGAACGTTAAATGGTGCCATCCATTATGTTGACCGAATATCAGGAGATTTAAATCAGACGATTTGGAAATATGGCCTTTTTTAAAAGCATGACAACAGTGATTTTACGGGATGCACCGGGGTAGTAGACTTTGCGCTCTTTACGTTGAAAATAAATATATATAAAGTAGAATAAGAAAGGTGATATTTTACTTGGGAATTCATATAAAACCATGATTACACGAGTGAAAATCTCAAAACAATCGGTCAAGATGGTTTACTTGGAACTTGTTCAATAGCCAGAAATTCTGATTGAAATTTTAAATCATAGTGGTGTTACAATTTGCTGGCAGATACATTTTAACAGAAACTTCAATCATTTTTAGAGGAGTTTGAGATGGGGGGGGGGGGGGGTCAAAAGGAGCATACTGCTGACAACAGGTAAACGCTCTTGACAGACAAATGTGAGTCATGCTTTATGAAAAATGGGTTATATGAAACTGCAAAAAGTATCGACCCGAGTCAGCCTGCGCAGCCCGGGCAGGCTGACATGTGTCGATACTTTTTTCTTTTGGTATGTTTTCTGCATATGCAAGGACGATCCTACCTAAGGATTCAACCAGAGTGTTGCACAAAATGGATTTTATAAATCTATAATTATGTGATGACTTACTTGGTATTATGCATCTCGGAGATGCATATACCATTGAAAAATGTCATAGATTTATTCATCGAAAAGACAAACTTAATAGTTTGAAATTTAACGCCATTTAATAAATTGATAACCAGTTCCTGGTAAAAAATTAAAGTACGAGTTATGCACATGTATTTGCTGTTCTTGTCAAGTTTGAAAAAGAAAGCCGTTTGAGCATTCACGAACTCCCATACAAAGCGTTTTATTTCCTTTTGGTATGAAAATTTGGTCTGTTGGAAGTATTCTGTTGTTATATGTCTGGTTGTTACTTTATCGCATTAATTCTGTATTGGTGGTATTTCTTATACACTATGAAATGCTAATCTATTAATACTTAACAGAGTTTGGCAAAGACTTATAATAATGGTCAAAATATTTGGTCCGATTTTCACCATCAGCTGTCATAACACAAGAGTTGCCATTATCAAATCATATGGGTGCATCAAACTCAAAGTAGATCAAAATACATCTAAACGGTACAAAAATGTTTGAAGAACCGATGAATATACTGTAAACTCTGAACTTTACTTCGTCTCTATTCAACACAAACCATGCCAGCGAATGGTTATTTACGGAAATGCAAACTCTTCAAAATCTGTACGTAAACTCATAAACATTCCGGATAAAATAGTTCCTTTGACAGGACGGGCCAGCAAGTCGTATTGAAGTAGAGCGAAGTTATCTTGAAATCAATGACGGACTAAATGAGTTGTGGGTCAACAAGATATCACAGCTAGTGTTCTGTTATCGGATTTTGTTGCCAGGATGATTGTATATCAGACCGTTATAAAGAATACCAATACCTTATTTGTATTGTAAGGAGACGACGCCGATCACTATACTAGCTGACAGTAAATCGGTTTAGATAGGAACGGTCTCCTTAACTTTGCTGACTAAAAACAGCTTTATATCTGTTTTGATCTGATTTCCTTTATCTCCAATGAGCTGTTTTGAAACCTGTTATATCAAATATTTGTTTTCTGTGATCGATTCAACCCTCTTTTCTTATATAAAGACAACTAAATACTTATTCTGTTTATCTGTTTCCGTTAGACGTCGAAATCGGGGCTAATGAAAGTTGCAAGGTTGGATGTTTGTATTAATACAAATACATTTCTATCGCGTTGTTTATATGTATGCATCTCTTTGTATGTGTACACTCGTTGAGAGAGAGAGAGAGAGAGAGAGAGAGAGAGAGAGAGAGAGAGAGAGAGAGAGGCGGACTGACGGAGGGGGAGGAAGGGAACAAGGGAACTACATCAAAAATTACACTGGACAGAACACGTTTCTCTGCTCTTTATGTGCTATATTTCAACTATCGTTTCCAACTGTTTCTTTTTTCTTATTCCTGGTAGCCCTAGTAGGTCAGATGTTTGGGTCTTTAACGACAAAAAGACAACAGTCAACTTCAATACTCGTATACATACCTGACTCATCGCTTCCTTGAATAAAATTGAAACAAGCTGTTTCGAGCACACTCTTGAATACTTATGAAATTATATCCGTCATTAGAGCCAGAATTTTCGAACTATTCTAAAATGCATTCCTACCCATATTCTCGTTTTAGAAAGATATGCGATTTCTGATTGGCTAAACCATTGAGTTAAGCTTATCAGAAATTTTGACCAAAATCTTTTTATTACATAAAATCAGGGCAATCACAGAGAGAGTGGCAATGGTACTATAGTACTATAGCGACTGCCTCTCTGTGATGCCATGAAAAAATAGTGTTTAACTTTACCAAACGACAACATTTCGGACTTCTCAAAATTGAAAGCATTTTTTGCGGAAGACACAATAAATGTGACTCAAAAATTGAAATTTGTCCTTGGGGCGATAGAAAACATTGTAGGAAAAGGAGAAAATGCTGGTTACTTGAATTTTATCCTTTTTCCACAGTATTTTAAAAGTAAATCATTCGTAAGGTCGTTAAATTCGGATTGTGTAGTGAAGAGATAAGCTTGTGTCACGTGTCCAAGCTCTAAACATCGTAAGCACGTCACACACTTAAACGTGTTACAAATATCAAGCCGCATCGCCATCTGAGAGACCGTGTGAGCGCGAAAAGTTTCTTCGTGACACAACTAAAGATACTCTTGGTGTATGATCTGTTCCAGTCATAGCATATTCTGTATTAAACTGATCTCCTACCTTTAAATGGTTTTTGATTTAATTTCTTAATTTCAAGGTGTCCGACTTCCTTTTTTATCTGTATTTTTGTGGTCTGATCCTAAACTATACTGTACAAAAAGAAGTAAAACGATCACTATTTCCCAAAGGATAACCTAGATTCATATGAAAAAAGACAACCTATATTATTTCATGGTCGCTAGACCGGTCGAAAATGACAGAAAATGTGGTACGCATGTAGACGTAATTTGACAGACACAAACATGTGCCTTTGACACCAGCTACATCAAAACTATCTTAAGTCTCTCTAACTCTTTATTGGGCACATGTTCTCGCCTTGGGAATATATGAGCCATGCTCTGTGAAATAGGAGCTTAATGCATCTGCGAAAAGTATAAGCCCATGTCAGCCTGCGCAGTCCGCGCAGGCTGACATAGGCCGAAACTTTTCGCTATCTTCAAATTTTCTGCATGTCCAAGGACCATTCAACTTCATGATTCAGTCGGTTGTTCGACAATATGGATTTTATGGATCTATAATTACATAATGGCTAACTGGGTTGTATTGCATCACGGAGATACATTAAGCATCCTTTTGCCAGAGCATGACTCATATATAGTGGTAAAGAAGATGTGACAGTTAGAGTCACAGTTCATCTACAGGATCGTCTTCTCAGGCTTTTCATAATTTCAAAGTTTATTAGTTTATTAATATCAGCTTGAAGTTCTTTGTTATGGAAGTTTTTATGCACATTCCCAAACAGCCTTTATTTCCTGATATACTACCAGCTTTTTACAAGTTAAACAAAGGATATGCAGTTGAAGGTGATGCTTTTCATGATATGATATTATATCGGAAACATGGTAGGATTAGGAGAAATTTCCTGTGACCAAGCAAATTCTCCTTTTCCCGCAATGTTTTCTGTCACTGAAGTGATACTGGTATGGCAATAGGAAAACTTTACATGTGAACGCATGTGCACATCATCTAATTGTACGTGTTTTGAGCCCGCTAGCTCAGTCGGTAGAGTACAGGAGTAGAAAACAGGAGGATCGGTGGAATTCTTTCCGCGAATTGATGATAGTCATCGCAACAGAATTCATTCCTTTTTTACGGTCTACGATGGTAACATGGAAAAGCAGCCGATGGTTTGGGAAGAAAATTGTGCGAAGTACTGGTAAAAAGAAACTCTAGAAAAGCATGGATAAGTGAAATGGACGTTGCAAGATAACTGAAATAATGTTGAAAACGGTATTAAACAACACACAATTAGTCAATTATATACGTGTAGTTGTGGCGCAAATAGAATAAAAATCCGTAGAAATGCATGTTTTTCTCATAGCTGACAGTTGCTATGTAATTATTCTTTATCACTTTTGCTGTATTTTTCAAAACTCGCAGTACATTCTTGCCAAGATATAAAAGGTTTGGCAGACTTTGTAGACTGAGAGATTGGCGAGTCTTCAAAAGGTACATACAACTGTCGGCCTCTATTGACATAGACAAAACCAGTTTTTGCCATAAAATCTGGCGGTTTCATCTGAAATGTCTGGCGAACTGTTTCAATGGCTAGAGAGACCTGAAAGCATGCCACGGATTTTATGAATTTATCTGAAAAATTGCGGAAAAAACGGGATAGTACAGCAGTCTGCATTTCTGTGTGGTCGGATGAAGGTTCGTATTCACCGACCATGCTTTATAACATTTCTTGTCTTATTCTCCAAGATTTTCTAAATTTGAAAGTAACATAACTTCTGATTGGCTAAACCAAAATGGTTTAGCCAATCAGAAGTTGTGTTACTTTCAAATCTAGAAAATTCTGGAGAACAAGACTAAAAACATTCTTTAAAATTGTTGATGATTACGGACCCAGGTCTCGTTGCACGTGTATAGAGGTTCGCATCGGATTTACAAACAGCGAAAATCTAAAAGTGCTACTAAACTAATCGAAAATATTCCAAAGTGTGATGAAACAGAGCTTATACACCATTCGAGGGAGAAAGGTTCAGAGTTTATTCAATTCCAAAATTGTGTTTGTCGAAATTCATGTTTCAATCGTATAGATCTGATTATAGCCTATTAAAGCGTGTAGCACTGCACCAGGATGCAAATGGCACGATTGAAAGGGAAATCCGAAAACACGGTACCAATTTTCAGGGTTATTGTGAACCAAAGACCTGCCGATAGAACGTCGAGTATATCCTAAATTGATTTCCCTGATTTAACATTATCCCCCTCAGTATGAGTCCTTATTAATTAACTTTCAGCGCAATTATATAAACTCGTCTCTTTAGACAGCTGAAAACCAAATAAAATCTACCGAAACTCAGAGAGGTTTTTATCTTATAGGTTAGACTTAACGAGCGAACGGTATAGATACAAGATCAGACTGCACGTTCTGTGCAGTCTGATCTTGATTTTTACCGTCCATTAAAGTCCATGTTTTCTCCTATTGCTCTGAAAGGGTTAATTAACTTTTGCCCCATAGTCAATCTAATACACTTTACTAAGGTTCAAAAAACGAAGTTAAGCTCTATTATTGCTGTTGTATTGTTGCGGAAATAGAGAGAGACGATGGCGAAAGGAAGCATGGGAATGCGCTGCAAGTTAGGTGGGGAAGATTTTTGAGGCGGCTTTACTTTTTAACCAAAGGCGTTGGTCTCCTTAAGGTTTGAGCTATTCGGCGCGACTAAAGGGCAATTTTGGGGCATTGTAGATCAAAATCAGACAACACAGAACGGGCAGTTCGATCTTGGATCTTACCGCAAGTAATAAATTTGAAATTGCAGTATTTCGTTAGTTTTTTTTTTTAACTATTGTCTGGAAAGTTTCACTTAACTTTTAGCAGGATAAGAGTTTAAAGAAATCGCATGCATCCGCATTTAGCCATCTGTACGCGAGTACGCAGTAAAATCCAAAACATCTCAATTTCAAAGTTCCTCCTGCTGAAGAAAATCTCACCATATCGAACAGCGTAGATCAAATATCAGACTGCACAATCTGCACAGTTTGACCTTATTCTACGTTGTCAACAAAAGTGCACTGAGTTACACTAAGTGGACTAAGGGTTAAGACTTAACCAAAATAAAAACAACAACAACAACAACAACAACAACAACACCTTATAATTTGATGAATGGGTCAGAATTGCCCAGAACAGAACAATTGATGGACAGGGACTGTTAAAGTCATTATATAGATAGCAGAACCGTTTTCACGGACCATTTCCCTATGGATTGATAATATTTTTTTCTCCGGGCTTGTTATTGTCTGTAGTTCATAATGATTAGATAAAAAAGTTGTTATATCAATTACGATTAGGATAGTCGAATTATACCTCTTTTACAGACTTACTGGAGAGACAGAGACAGCGAGAAGGAGAGAGGGAGAGAGAAACGGACGGACGGACAGACAGACGGTGAAAACAAACAGACATTTTAAAGAGAGAACGGGAGAGGGAACATTTACAGATAAACCACTGATTTTTACAAGTCGAAATAAAGGTGAAATACTAGTAAAAGGGAAAGAAATTAAAGAACGAATTTGTCTTTCTGGGATATACATACATGTAACTCACTTTGTCGGGGAAGGAGCAATCCATTTTACAAGAACTTGCTACTTTTTCCACCACGTGTTCAAAGGCCTTTTATCACGCGGGGTTTGTAAAACTTCGCCAGGAATGCATGCCTTCCATAAAACCAGGTATACAATTTCGCTGTTGGCTGCCACTTCGATAATGAAACCATTATACAGGTGTATTTGTTTTGCAGTTTTTTTTAATGAATCTCTATGATATATAGGAGCAGACATGAGTTTGTGTTTGAGACAAAATTCTATTAAACGAGTCTAGAGAAAATGATATTAAGCGAGCCTTTGGCTAGCTTAATAATATTTTTTCTTGACGAATTTGATAAAATTATCTCAAACGCCAAAGAATGTCAGATTTTTTTTTAATCACATAACGTTTTTTTCACAATTATAGATTAGAAGATGCAAAACCATCGATAAATGCACCCGCAGTAATATCCATAAAATCTCATTCCCTTCTAGGAAATACGCACAAAATGACGCCTAAAATGACGTCACACAAACGTGTATAAGATAAGAAAATTCGTGATGGGTATATTACACTAGGAGGTTATGTGATAAAAGTAGGATCTGTCATAAATTGACATTTGTGATAAGATTTTATAAAACCTAACCTAGAAAACAAGAGAGCTTAATGACTCTTTTTCTAGTCCAGTTTAATAGAATTTTATCTCAAAATCCAATGATTGTAGGTTCCTTTTATCAAATAATTGTATGTTACTCGTATAACTGTATCTCAAGAAACGCACGTAGAATTGTCAGAATCTGTGTACGAAATCTACATGTTCATGAATGAGATTGAATCACTGTTTGGACAGCAGTCGAAGTTCGGTATTAATTCCAAACAAGTTGATATAAAACTACGTGTTTTATATTGAATAATTGAACAAACCTTTTTGTATTTCCAAGATCACTAACTTTTTACAATTGAATTTACCTGAATATTTGTGTCGGACGTGTTTAGAAAATATCGGACAGGGATATAGTGCTATAACAAAAGAAGTTACATGACGTCAAAAAATATTTCCTTTAACGTGTGTTAGAAAAAAAATCGTAATGATTATATCGAGCAGAAAACAAGGGATTTAGTTGAGAAAATTCTGTATTAAATGAAATAACACCAATCTATTCCAAGACTGAACAACACCAAGCAAATGTTTCAAATACAAAATGAAGACTTCTGAATTTTTGCATGCACTTTCACCTTTTCCCATGTGTAAAATATTTCACCTAATTTCAAGTTCTGTTCTGTTTTATAATGCTTTCAATTTCTGGCGAGACGAAAATCGTTTAGTGAGAAACGTGTTAAATGATGCCTGATATCATATATTACATTAATGAGTAGAGAGATACAATTATCGTTGACCCTTATCGGGCACGGGCGTTATTGTTTTTGTCCCTTTTTCACCATAAAATAGAACGGCATAATTATTAATCGAAATTTTTTCTAAACACTGATTAAAACGATGAAATATATTTTCTCCGCAAGGAAAAAGAAACTGAACGTGACATTCCCACTAAAAAGGTGCAGTTTAGGTGTTTGATAAAGGGGGTGGTCTTTTGCCATCAGGAACTCCATCAATTCTTACAGACCAGGGGTACCTTTCACTAAACTGCGTAGATTTACGCCAATTTTGGGGATTGAATATACACACGTATGATCCCTGCTTTACCCAAAGATATGAAGCGGTGTAGAGTTATGCAATTACTGCATCAAATCCTGAAGTTATACCGTTCAAGGAAACTTATTTTCAGACTCGATGCTTGCTTTCAAAAACTGCGTACGCAAATTTCATGCGTACGCAGTTTAGTGAAAGGCACCCCAGATATGACCACTCATCAAAACTCGGCCGATTCCGTACTTATATCTAACCCGTTCGCTGCACATGTCATATTCCTTGAAGGTTCGACCTGTCTGCTATGACGCATCACACCATCCTGTACAGGATAATATTAATTTTACGCCGCTAACAAAGTAGCAATGGAGAAAATGGCTATAAACAATAGATCAGTGGAAATATGTAGCCTGTTTTTCGCTCCAGATATCTTGAAATTTCTGCGTTACTGCACATTTTTGAATACAGTTTCTAAATATAGACTTTAGGGAAACTAGGGTTCGTGCAGGGTTGTTCCACAGACATATAAACAAGAAGTGTCTGGGCTTATACCGAAGGTATTACGCAAGCCTGTAGGGGCTGTTTGTATAAATGGCCGGTGTATAGGTTACATGCTAGCTGACCCTAGCTGAATGAACTGTACCAGGTAGCGTTTTATTGAGTAAACGTTTATTTTATTTTGAAATTCAAAGTAACGGTTGTCGTTTTGAAAAGTAGTCCGGTTCTGTACCCAGAATGTCCAAATCAGATAGATGTGTATTTGAAAAATGCCACCGAGTGGAAGATAATGACATCTAACCTCGTATCAAGGAGGTTTCCATTTTGAAAACTGCTAGTCACATGATCTAAAAAATGTTGGCGCCCATGTAAATCGTTTAACAATGGCAATAACAACTACGGTGATAAGTAAACTGTTGCTGAAAACTGCTTGAGCAACTGATAGACCAAGTTGCAAAATAAATATACAAAGTTGAAACTGTTTGCCAACGGAAATGTATTTGGAAAGACCTGATTGAAAAGATGACTTGTGTTTTCTTCTTTTAAAGGAGCCTCATAATTTTAAGAACGGTAAAACGGCGTACTTCCGGCAAAGAAATGTATCATGTAGGTAGATCTACCTGTCACGCTAAGTGATACAGCCGAGGGACAATCCGTTGATCAAGTCCCTCGGCTGTATCACTTAGCTGGATATGCACCTACACGATACATATCTCATTTACTACAAAAATAACCAGAACCGGGACCAGAAGAACGACAATAGTGATTTATGAAAAATAAGTCATTGGTTTAATACAGTGTTGGAGGAGGTTTTATGTGATAAATTTACATAGCAATCGTAAGTTTGACTGTTTACAGGGAAACTTGACTTTCTACTCCATTTATAATAATATTTCTCAAAAAGGTGAGTGTTAGTGTACCTGTATATAATTTCACCTAGGTTTTGTGCCAAAGCATCTATAGATTTCAGCCACCTTTATGTCAGTGTACCTAGAAATTTATTGCGGTGCCTCCGTGTATTATAGCTACGTCTATGTTGGTCAACCCATAGATTTCAGCTCTATCCATGATAATGCAAGTGTACTTTATTAGTTGTACGGTCTGGTGACAGGGGACTTGGAAACTTGTTCATGGCTGTGGTGAATCATGTCGCCCCGAGCCGAAGGCGAGGTGGCGACATTATTCACCATAGCGGTGAACAAGTTTCCAAGTCCCCTGCCACCTAACCATACAACGAATTTATTATACCGCAAAGTTTTACTATTCCAAAGTGTTTTAAGCGAAATTTCCCTGTTTAATAAAAAATTGAGTACGTTGACGAAGTAGAATTTCCCTTCATAGTGCCCTAATTCAATGAAAACTGACGTCACTGGGAACTGACGTCACTGAAACCTTGGTAAAACGTGCAGTTTGGTGGATGAACTTGATGATGTCGCTGCGATAGATATTCGTCTTATTTTTATTTAAACATGGATTTCAACAACTTCAAGGTAAGTAACTTTGAATTTTAATTGTTGGCAAAAGTAAACGACCATTAGTTGCCTCAAACGACCATTAGGTTATCCTTTAAACGTTATGCACAATGTATCGACGCTTCACAATTTGCTTACCTGACGAAGGGATGGCTCATTTTAACCCCCGTGTATTTGTTTTAGAATGACATCAAACGATAATACATGTAAAGTTCTGTATTCATTTATTTTCAAAAACAATCTATTCAACCGTTTTAAGGACAACCATCAAGGGAAACTAGTGATAATATAGTGCAGGCTCCTTAGTATGTTTGTCTTGTGGGCGGCTCGTATCGATCGATCGACGCCGCCATTTTGGATGTGTTGAAAGTGTCATGTACACGGGGCTTCCGAAAGGGAAACTGTTTTTACGTGGGTTTTGCCAGTGTACATGATATATACTCCTCACAAAAAGTTAAAGAACAATGAATTACGGCTGCACCAGAATTTTATTATTACACATATAGACAATTTCATTGTATAAATGTTATGAATATTAAGTTACAAACCAGTCCAACCAATTCTGTACTTCTATCAGATAATGTTTCTCACTTTCAGGCTTTTGAAGTAAGGTAGTCTAAATCCACATGCAAAAAGTGGTCCCACACTACCCAGATGTTTTAAAATCTCTAAAATCTGTTCAACTTGCAACCGGAACACAGTCAGAACAAGGTATGGCGACCATTAGCACAAATACAAGCTTGAGCTCTTCTAGGCATTGACCAGATCAAGCCATCCAGCTGTTGTTGTGGAATATCCTGCCATTCCAGTCTCAAACGTTGCTCAAGGTGTTGGAGGTTCTGAGGCCTCACATTTCCATCATTGACACGCCTACCGAGAATGTCCCATGCATGCTCAATCGGATCGAGATCTGGAGATCTTGCTGGCCACTCTAATTGCCCAGAAGAGGTCAAGCTTGTATTCGTGCTAATGGTGGCCAGGTAGGTACGTAATTAGTCGGTGTGCTCACCTATTTTATTTACGTTTAGGAAAGGAAGAGTACTCCAAAAACTGTCAGTTCAAGGCTCCTAATTCAAAGGTCTAAAAGGGTGGCGGATAGTGTATATCCTACATCATTATTTACGTTTTTTGTAAGTGAATCATGATAAATACGTTTAAAAAATACCCATGTGAACCTATGTTAAATACTAATGAAATACACATGCAGACATAAACAATGTCATGGATGACCATAGCACCTATTCATGTTTCCATAAATTCTCTTTATCCAAGCTTATTACTGGCCATCAGATGTACTTCTAAAAGCAATAACATGTAAGTTTTTACGCATGTATCCGGCTGTGACTACAGGGAACACTTGATTGTGTTCCAGCCCATAGCCTCGGGCGAATAAAAGAATAATTTATTGGTCTGTTTCGTGATCCAAATGCAGATACAAATACGCTATGGAATCATACAGAACATGTTACGCTAGGTAGTTACAGTTACTGTTGACTTTATGGGAGACTTTAGATTTGACTCTCCGCTCTTAGCTCGGCGAAAGAATGTAGACTTCGCCATATTGACAGCATTTGAGCCATGCTCCGGTACTTTTTAAGTGATAAGGAAAATATGGCCAAATGATAAAGTTAGTTTTTTTTATGATCAAATATGGGAAATTTGAATCTTACCAGACGATAATTTAGACCCCCCACTGGATCTTTCAGCAGATGGTTGATCAGTGTCCAGTGAAAGGAAAAGTACTCCAAAAACTGTCAGTTCAAGGCTCCTAATTCAAAGGTCTAAAAGGGCGGCGGATAGTGTATATCCTACATCAGACTAGACATTTTGTATAGCCTGGCCATGATCTATACAGTCCGCAAAAGTATGCTAGAATTCAAGTCTTTCCTACTAAGTAAAAGAAACATTTCCTACAGAAAACGTGTAAAGCAATCAACAATGTTCGACACAAAGATCAGGAGCCTTTTTCACCAATCATTCTTATTTGCAACAATTCAAAGACTGCTGAGATGTTTTTGTAAAAGCCTGTTTGTTGGCTGGTTTATGAACGCCAAAACAACGGATGCCATGGAAGGCATGTCGTGTTTAAAAACATTTTGTCATCATCATGACACAAAGTTCAGGAATCGTGTATATCGTTCTTACTGAACTCTTACACCAAATTCCAAGAATGCCGATCTGTGAGGTTCATATGTTTTCACCTTTGTTAAGCTACTTTGTTAGCTGGTTTATAAACGCCAAAGCTTGATGTGCTCCTAACTCTTTTACTTTCATTCTGACACAAAGATCAGAAGCTGTTTATTAAAAATCACTCTTATTAATTTCTTACACCAGTTCCTAGACTGCCAATCTGATTAGCTTCGGAGTTCGCTTTTTAATATTTTTTTGTGAGCTAGTTTGTTCGCTGGTTTAAGAATGCGAGAATAAGATTCATTTGTGTAAGGCATGGCGTGAACATTAAGCTATTAGCTTTGTTTTCGCATCCTATCAACGTAACCATGGAATACAATCGCATTTGTATTTGGTTCTTTTGAAATGGTTGGAGCATGAGGGTCTCCATGATCTGATGAGAAAGACGTTTGTTGGTAGCCTGAACTTACAGAATGGGACACGGAGTTCTATGACTTGTAGATTGACAAAGAAAATGAGACGTCACATGCTACTTTATTTATATTAAATCTACTTTCAGATTTTTAAACATATTAAATTAGATTATCTATTTAACATAGCTTATAAAGAAACAAAATTAACATTCAGTTGTATGAGATAGATCTAGTTTCACAGTTGATGAAGATAAATAAACGTTTGTTCTTCTTTCAGAAAAGTGATTCACGTTTTATCAATTGGGATTCCGACATGGCCATACATGGTTTTGGGGTATTTTCACCAACGATTGGTGAGATATTGTTATGTGATAACAAGAACTTGACAGTCGTTGGTTTTTGGGGTATTCTTTTATCAGATTCGTCTACTAAAAAAGTTATTACAGAACCAAGTTTGCCAGACGCTGGCTTAACAACATTTTTCTAGACTCATTTGATAAAAAGAAAGTATCTCATATGCAAAGTCATGTCAGGTCCTATATGTAATAGAAATGCAGTGTTGTGCATTATAAACTACCAATTTAAACTTCTGATAAAATCTTACTTTTTTTCAATATTTCATAACCTATTATATTGTCATATTAGGAGGAAGCCAGCGTCCAGTCATTAGAGGTTGCTGTAGGGTCAGTAAATTATTTATGTTGACCTGTCTTTAAGCATCAGAAATAATGTGTTAGCTAAGATTTGTTTCGATCACGTGAATCCTTGAACCCTCGCTGTGGAGGTCAACCTACTTGTCGTCAGTGGCTTCTATGACAAGTATAATCTTCAGAGAAAATGTGGGTAATCAGTTGGATAATTGATAACACCAAGCCTATATTTTTGTCTTGTTGCTATCACTTAATGATTTAGCTGCGAGGGTGAAGTGCTACTGTGGACAGTGTAGATCAAGGTCAGACTGCACAGAATGTGCACTATGGTCTTCGATCTACATTGTCCGAACTGGAAAGATTTCTCTCACTATCTTTTTTTTAAATGCACTATTTGAATTTTATTGTTTGCCCAAAAATTCTATTTTATTTATAGAAAAGTTTATGGGTTCATATATATTTCTTGTAAAGTAACCCTTCCTTACAGATATTAGTGAAAATACATATCTGAATCCATAGAATTTAACGAGCAGACCTCTTATGACTTCACCGTATTTGATGGTCAGGTGGTAAAACTGTAACAGATCAAAAGGTTTGTTGAAAACTCCAACTGACTCTGTTTGAAGAGCAAGAGATTGCTGTCTTATTGAGAAGGATTTATTAGGATTTAAAAATATCTTTCCTTTCAGCCTCGAGCACACTGCGTTTTAATAGGTGTTAAAATACTCCAGTGACATCTTTCAGTGACCTTTGACCCGTAGCAGCCAAGTAAACACATTGAATACTAGAGACCAAACAATATCAAAGTCCCGGCTCTATTGTCTCATTTCATTAACCCTTATCCTGCTAAATAAGTGAAATGAAAGTTTCAAACCGACAGTACAAGCTCAAATTTTGCCATTTCAAAGGGTTTTTTTTAGGAAAGATTTCTCTATACCGGAGAGTGTAGACCCAAGATAAGACTGCACGTTCTGTGCAGTCTGATCTTGATCTACAATGTCCGCAAAAGGTCAGTGAGTCGCGCTAAGCAGCCTAAGGGTTAACAAAAATGTCTGACAGAACAGATATATCATCAGATAATCTTTGCAATCAGATTTGGATCTAAATTGTCAGCAACAGCATGTATAGCTGCTCTACGCACGTCTTTTCGTTTAGAATTAGGAATTCTAACATGACACGTGAATTCGGCTCTATAAACACTGTGCAAGAAAAGCGTGGTAAAATCTACGTCATTCTATATAGAGTGACGTATGGTGGCACAAAAGTGACATGGAAGATATATTTTATACTACGTGCGCACGCAGTAGCTAATACGTGCGCACGTAATAAGTAATACGTGCGCACGCAGTAGCTAATACGTGCGCACGTAATAACTAATACGTGCGCACGTAATACTATTGCGTGCGCACGTATTAGCTAATACGTGCGCACGTAATAGTTATTACGTGCGCACGCAGTAGCTAGTACGTGCGCACGCAGTAGCTAATACGTGCGCACGTATTAACTAATACGTGCGCACGTAATAACTATTACGTGTGCACGTAATAATCGACCAATCAGTTTATAAGGATCAATAAATGTCTATCTTCCACTTCCATCTTGAAACAATGGCTTCCGTTCATGATTCTGATTGGTGGATTATTACGTGCGCACGTAATATGTAATACGTGCGCACGTATTAGCTACTGCGTGCGCACGCAGTAGCTATTACGTGCGCACGTATTAGTTATTTCGTGCGCACGTAATAACTAATACGTGCGCACGTATTAGCTACTGCGTGCGCACGTATTACTTATTACGTGCGCACGTATTAGCTACTGCGTGCGCACGTAATAACTAATACGTGCGCACGTATTAGCTACTGCGTGCGCACGTAGTATAAAATATATCCTCCATGTCACTTTTGTGCCACCGTAGTGACGTCATTCTGTATAAAGTAAGTCGCCTGTAGCTGTTCCATGTCTTCGCCCTCCGATATTTTATCAATGAAAGTCACTTGACATAAACAAATCATCATTTTTCCGTTCCTTGACCAAGGAGGAAGGAAAATCCTCAAGGATTTACCGATATTAAGTAACTGTTTTGATAAAAATTGACAACGATGGAACTATTTGAAATGTTACCAGTAAACATATGTAAATCAAGTGTCTTTTCAAGTTGAAGGTAAGTTCAAAATTGACCGGTGTTGCATTCAAAATATGGGATTAGGAGTGGGTAGAGTAATATTCTGAGCATTTGAAGCAACTACGGTTCCAAAGCATTGACAAAGCATTCATTCTTCTTCGTCATTTGAAAGGGAGAAAGTATAACAGTACAACGGTGCGGTTTTTTGTTGTGTTTGATGAATAAGGTTTTATTGAAATTTCAATTCTTTTTTTCATTTACCGACTGGACAGTGGGGTTTTGGTTCTGGTAAGTAACTGGAATAGCCATGGTTTATTCAATAGAATATAATCCGCATCGGCGTTTTTTACACTGAATATGAACTTGTTTTCCTTTGATTAAGAGTTGGTCATGTTAGAATCGAAATAATCTTCTTTCTGTCGTGGTTTATTGTTCAATAAACCACGTTGTGAGCTATGAGGTGCAATGAATAAACCACTCGGGCTATCGCCCTAGTGGATTATTTATTGTGCCTCATAACTCACAACCATGGTTTATTAAACGATAAACCACAATAGAAAGAAGTTTATGTCTTAATCTAACTCTATTGAGTACTCTATCTGTTAGGATTCTATTCCAAATCATCTTTACAACCCAGAAAGAAGAAAACTTTTGAAAATATGTTGCTTAACCCTTTACCAAACGACTAAATTTTGTACCGGACCAAATTGAAAACATTTGCAGTCAACAATTTAAATGCAGCTTAAATGATGATTTCTCTCTTTGACTGGGTAGAAAACATTGTGGGAAAAGGAGAAAATGCTGGTTACCAGCATATTCTCCTTTTCCCACAATGTTTTCAAAAGCCTTCCTTCCCTGGGTCGTGAAAACCAGGGATTGTTTGGTAAAGGGTTAAAGTAGAACAAATCATTCATCATTTCGACTGGTGCAAAGTATAAAAATATCCATATATTAGCTAGAACATAGTAATATAGATATTCAAGAATATATGAATATGGATAGAGAGCTTAATGCATCTGTAAAAAGTATCGACCTAAGTCAGGCTGCGCAGCCCGAAACTCTTTGCTATTTGTTAATTTTCTGCATGTCAAAGGACGAGTGTACTTCATGATTCAGGCGGACGTTAGACGAAATGGATTTCAAAGATCCATAATTATGTGATGACTTGCTTGATATCATGCATCACGGAGATGCATTAACCCTAAGGCTGCTAAGCGAGACTCACAGATCTTTTGCGGACAGTGTAGATCAAGATCAGACTGCACAGAACGTGCAGTCTGATCTTGGATCTTCACTGTCCAATAAGGAGATATTATTCCCCAAACCATAACTTTGAAATGGTGATATTTAGGGTTTTACTATCGAATTGAAAATTTCATTTCAGTTATTTAGCAGAATAAGGGTTAAGGCCCCTTTTTCCCCTCTTCCTGTAATTTTCCTGATCGCAACTTTTAATTGCAGACTTCATCTCGTGGATACAATAGAGTTCCTGATACGATTTCTCCCAGAATCTCTATCGACTGTAATTCACAGTATATACTGTAAACAGACAATCAGCATGTCTTGCTCTGCGTGAAATTATTATTTCCCTTTTCTCAGGACACCACGTTTCTATTCTGTCGAGGCATTCTGGGACTGGGGTTTATTTGGCATTATTAGTTTATTACATAGGACAGCGGTCATTCATTGTGGCATAAATGCAAAATTGTTGTCTGGTGATGTTGCAATATCGATCGTCTTTTTTCTGATTCTAGCAAGTCGAAAAGGGAGGATATTCCTTTATTATTTGTGCAATTATATCCAGTTTTCTAGCTCTATATCTAGCTCTAGATTTTCTATGTAACATTTTTTGCACTCAATTTACAACCTGTTTTCTTGCATTCATCTTATGTCCTTTTCTCTTGCACTAATTTTTTTTATGTCTCCGCCCGTCAGGGTCGGGAGACATATCGTTTTTCCCCGTGCGTCCGTCTGTCCGTCTGTCTGTCTGTCTGTCTGTCCGTCACTAATCGTGTCCGCTCTATAACTCGAAAACCTTTTAAGATATTTTGATAAAACTTCACACATTTGTAAAGCACCATGAGACGAAGTGTCATGCACAAGAACCATAACTCTGGCTTGCATATTTTTCGACTTATTTCTCTTTGATTATTTTCCTTACTCATTTTACGTACAATTTCGTGTCCGCTCTATAACTCGAAAACCGTTAGAGAAAAAATGACCATTATTTCAGTTAGAAATTGCCTTGGTGACATATCAATCCTTCTGACACCAAAAAGGGGGGAGACATCTGTTTTTTTTTGTAGAAAAACAAGTTCTAGTATATCCTCTTGCGTTCATTTTTTATCATATGGTTGTTACATATGCGCGGTACACTGGTAAAACGGGGTTTAATGCATTTCTGTGATGCAGTAAACAAAAAAAGTCATCATATAAATATGGATCCATAAAATGCATTTTGACGGACAACCGGCTGAATCATGACGAAGACTGATGTGTTGACATGCTGGAAATTGACCAATGGCAAAAAGTTTTGACCCAGGTCGGCCTGCGTTGACTGCACAGGCTGACTAAGGTCGATACTTTTTGCAGATGCATTAAATCCCCTTTCCACAGCTCATATGTTGTGTCTTATTTTTAGCGCCCATGCTAAATTTAAATGTCTTTAATTCATTTTATCTCACTATTCACTCATTGCATCATTGCATATGGCTTGCAACACGCGAAAAGGGGCATTCGGACATTTGCGTAAAGTGTCGTTTGGGATTAGCCTGCGCAGTCCGCGCAGGCTAATCCGAGACGGCACTTTACGACCACATCAGATTTTGTGCTACAGTAGACTTGTGCAAAACAGAAAGTTACATAAAAACGGAAAGTGTCGTTTCGGATTAGCCTGCGCGGACTGCACAGGCTGATCCGAGACGACAGTTTACGCAAATTTCCGAATGCCCTTTTTCGCCAGTTGCAAGCCATATCGTTTTTTCTTTACTCGCAATGCTCTGTAATAAGGGGGCTTAGTCTACACAAATCTACAAAAAGTATCGACGTATGTCAGCCTGCGCTGTCTTCGGAGGCTGACACGGGTCGAACCTTTTACAGTTTTTAAGTTTCTGCATGTAAAATGTACATTCTATCATCGGGTCCAGTCGATTGTTAGTCAATTTATCGATCAATAATTACGTGATGACTTGCTCGGTATGATGCATGATAGAAATGCATTAAACCCCCTTTTGCTGGGGCATGGCTCATATATATCATGTTTTCTTGCATTTATTTCATATCCCGTTGTCTTGCATGTAATACATGTATATGATATCCAGTTTTCTATCACATATTGTTTTTTTATAATTATTTTTTTCTTAGGTGCATGTATGTCCTGACCTTTTTTCATCCACTCATTTTTGTCTTTTTTGTTTCCGTTTTATAATCTAGTGTCTTGCACTTAATCTGCTCTGTGTTTCTCGTACTCTTTTTTCATCCTGTAACTTTGCCATCAGGTATATATTTTTCTCTTTCATCTTCTGACATTCAATTTACGTTTTATCACTTTTGCATCTACATGTACTTTATACATCCGATTGTCTTGCATTCATTTTATACCCTATCTTATTTTATTGCTTTTACTTCATATCCTCTCCTCTGGTACTTTTTTTTATGTGCAAATTTGAAATTCATTTTGTGCCAAGTTTTTTTTCCAACAGTTTTTCATCAACATAGGTCTTGCAGATGCTTCTTACATTAATGTATTCTTACTTATTTTATTTCATATTTAATTTGCCAGTTGTTATATTTGTCATATTCTCTACACGCAGTGTATACCCACATCTATGAAGTAGATTTAATCTACATTTATTTTATCTACTTTTTTTTTTACTCCATACTTCCTATTTTCATGCACACAATCCTGCACTCCTTCTTACCCCATTTTTTTTTTTTTCATGAGGCCTTATTCAATATACTATGTTTGCATTTATTTGATATCCCATATCTCTGATCCCATGTTGTATCATTGTTTCCTGCAGTTATCTAGAAGTCCAATTTTTGCACCTCCTTTGCGTCTATCACAAAATTTCTTCCTTCACTTACTGTATCCCAGTTTCTTGCACTCTATCTATATATCATAAGCCATGCTCTGTCAAAAGAGGCCCTAATACATTTGCAAAAAGTATCGCCCCCATGTCAGCCAGCGCAGTCCGCCCAGGCTGACTTGGGTCGAAACCTTTTGCTATTGGTCAATTTCTTGCATCTTTGCATGTCAAAGAACTAGTGTACCTCATGATTTAGTCGGTCTTGCTTGGTACAGTGGATCACAGAGATGCATTAAATCACCTTTTACCAAAGCATGGCTCATATCTTTTCCATCTCTCTCTCTCTCTCTCTCTCTCTCTGTGTCTCTCTGTCTCTGTCTCTCTGTCTCTCTCTCTCTTTCTCTCTCTCTCTCAGATATGACCATTATTTGATATATTTAAAGACAAATCATTTGCAACCCGTTCAATTTCAGCAATAATTCAACATAAATGAGGCAATAATTTCTTCGTCATGGAAAGAGGCAAACTGATGGTTGACAGAACTCTCGGCCCTTTGATTACAATTCGACTCTATATATCTAGGTAGCCGAATGTAGGAAACAGATCTTCCCAATCTGAACTGGTCGAATAGGAGATAAGAAATTAAAAGACGGTTTCTATGCGATTTTTTCACCGATTTGTTGGAGGAAGACAAATTGTCAGTATCTTTCCCGTAAATACCTCGCTCCCGAGGGACAATTCTGTTTTTTTCCCACTTCCCGTTATCCCAAGCTGCCGAGACTCATTTTGATATTTTCCCCGCAAGGTTCTTCTTATTTTTTTGGACCAGACATATTCTCCGAAAGAAAGTTATTTCATAATTGTGTCTACTGTTTACCACGAGTTTATCACGAGTTTTAACGACCCCAAAGAAGAAGGCTTTTGAAAACATCGTGGGATGTTTCAATAGAAAATGTGACAGAGTACAAAAAGTCGGTATTTCCTCTTGTGTTTTACATTCATTTCTATCTATGTCTATGTTTTCATTCTAAAGCCGTCTTTGCACTTGAATAAAACTAGCAGTTGTTGTTAAGATTGTCTTACATACTTGCGAAAGAAAGCTGGGTCTATATTCACCAACCATTCTTAAGAACATTTTCAGTCTTATTTTCCAGGGTTTTGTAAATTTGAACGTTACACAACTTTTGATTGGCTAAACCATTTGATTTAGCCAATCAGAAGTTGTGTTACGTTCAAATTTAGAAATTTCTTGAGAATAAGAAAAAGAACGTTCTTAAATACGTACCCTGGTTCCGTATTCACCATCCATTTTTAAGAACATTTTTCCTCTACTTATGGATTTAGAAAGTAACACAACTTCTCATTGGCTAAACCATTTCGTTTAGCCAACCAGAAGTTGTATCACTTTCAAATTTAGAAGATTATTTAGAATAGGACAAAGAGTGTTCTTAAGAAAGTTTGGTAAAAACGGACCTCGAAGTAATGCCCCTTCGTTGACAATACGGTCTTTGGTCCCTTAAAGAGAACAGTCGAGAATATCCTGCATCTCCGTACAGTTTGATCCTGCTCTGTTCTTGTCAAAAACCAGTTTATCTTTGAAGTCTTTACCAGAAAACAAAATGTTAGACTCCACCAAATTGAACGCAGACGATATTAAATCTTTCAGCGCTAAATAAATAAACTCGACCTCTTTCGACGGCTCTAAATACAATCCATTGAAACTAACAAAGATTTTGATAGTATAGGCTTGACTACACAAGCGGACGGTATAGATCAAAGATCAGACTGCACGTTCTGTGCAGTCTGATCTTGATCTATGCCGTCCGCAAAAGTCACTGTTTTCGCCTATGGCGCCGAAAGGGTTACATGTGACCTTATTGTTTAGATTTTTCTCCTTTTTTTCTCCCTCAGTTTTTAATTGCCTTTTAACGACAAGTCCCATCATTTGAGCCACTCTTATTTTGTCGTCTGTGAATATTTCTAAATTTTTGTCGTCTGGAAAAGAGTCAACCCTTTTGGCGCCCATTATTATAAACTTGACTTCTTTCGACGACTAAAAGTACAATTTTCTAAATCTCAGCCTTTCTTCTTGATTCAACAAGCGGGCGGTATAGATTCGAGATCAGCCTGCTCGTTCTGTGCAGTCTGATCTTGATCTATGGCTTCCGCAAAGGCCCCTGTTTTTTCCTTTGGCACTGAAAGGGTTAATTAGACATTACGGAACATGTCTCGGGGAGGGGGTGCAGTAACACCTACACCGGATATTACGAGGGGTGATCATAAAGATCGTGGACCACCTCGTTATTTTGAAAACTACTTCATGTAGGATTACGAAAAATTGCACAGATGGGCATTAATTATCTGGTAACCGACTTAAGCTTTTAAATGTTATCTTATTCAAGTAGATAAAGTGTGGCGTCATTTTAATGACGACATATACAGGGTGATTCATATTATCTGATACAGTTTCAATCCTTAATATTTTTTTTCCTGCCAGCACATAACTTGTTATAATTTATACCATAATACTCTACGATATTATTACAGTTTTGTTTAATATACAATGTTGAGTACTTTTAATACTTCCATGTTAAATAAAATAGGTCAAACTTTTTCACAACATTTACATGATATGCTCTATATGGCGTCCATTCTGGGCTTTTACAACGTCAAACCTCTTTTGAAAGTTTGCTTTTACCGATGAACACATTTCTGGCGTTATTTCTCACATCTCTCGACGAATAACTTATTGCAGTTCTCCAACAGTATTTCGTTTAGGTGAATAAACATTTATTTCAAGTGTCTCAATAAGAAAAAGTCGTAAAGGACTAAGATCCCGGCAGTGGGGCAAACATTATCAGTCCTGAAGGAGATAAAATTTTCCCGAAAGCTTCATGAAACCACAACGATACTGAATGTGCTGTATTGAATGCTGCTCCATCCTGTTGGAACCAAATGTCTTTGATCTCTTTTCCTCTGTACAGCTGGCCAAAACTTGTTTTTCAGCAATGTCAGGTAACGTTCACTGATAACTGTCTGCGTTCTCTCCGCCATGTTCAAAAAGTAATTGTCCAATCACACCACTGCAAACTAACGACGCCAATACGGTATCTTTTTCATCAGGTAGAGGATTTTCATAATAGATGTTAAGTAGCACCCCATAAGGCACATTTAGTATTATCTTGGCTTCATGAAACTGTGGGAAAAAATTGATTCAGGACTGACAATGTTTTTTTGGCCCTTTCATTCCCCGGACCTTAGTCTTTTAGAATTTTTCTTGTGAGGACACTTGGGAAAAAAAATGTATATTAACCTAAACCAAATGCTGTTGGAGAATTGAAACAAGCTTTTTGTAGAGAGATGAGAAAAATATGCCAGAAATGTGTTCATCGGTGATAGCAGACTTTTAAAAGATGCTTGACGTCATAATAGCCCAGAATGGACGTCATATAGAGTATATCACGTAAATATTGTGAAAAAGTTTGACTTAGTTTGTTCAACATGTAAGTACGAGATCTGAAGTACTCAACATTGTATATTAAACAAAACTATAATTATTGTAGAGTATTTTGATATAAATTATAACAAGGTATGTGCTGTCAGAAAATAAGTATTACAGGTTGAAACTGTATCAGATATGAATCACCCTGTACTGTATTATGTCGGACAACAATTTATTCGAGCCGAGAGTAATCATAAAGTTTTATTTCAAACGCGGAAAGTATTTATCAGAAATCAAAACCGATTTAGACAAAGATTAAGGGGACCGTGCACTCAAGAAATCTGATATTCGTAAATGGATCGGACCGGTTTAGACACGAGTGAGATGCTGTTAAAGATGACCCTAAATCTGGCCTTCCATTAACATCAATCACAGACAAAATCTGCATGGATGTAGAGCAGCATGTAAAACAAGATCGCCGAGATACTGTGAGGAAAATAGCTGAGATATTTAGCATTTTTGTGGTATTTGTCGAAGACAATACCACTGTGAGTTCAATATTGAATTTTGAAGACCATGTATCGTATTTTGTGCAAAGCCGAAGGAAATAAACCCAATTAAACTCAATTTTTCTCAGGCAAATGAGTTTTTCGGTAGCACTCAGATATGTAATTGGAAATGGCAAGTTAAAATACACTGGGTGAGGCCATCGATCGTGGAAATACTAATTTTTGATTGAAAATAGCTTCACTCGCTCATAGCCTTCTATTGGCGAAATGATACAAAATTTGTCTACCGATCGCTTGTTCCTGGGCTTTTTCGTTCCAAAACCAGTTCGTCCCATGGCTTGTTCATCCCATGATTGCGCGCTACTCCATTTGATTGGGAATGAATATTTATAGATCGAAATAATTAATTGTTATGTTGGGACTTAACTGTTAACGGCCAAAGATATTTCAAAATCATAGTTTTCAGGTACAAACTTAATTTTATTCGATATATTTACACGGTTTCTCTCCCTATCCATCATGCATCCTACTGTCAAGGGACGTTACTCCTGACTCCTCCTAATGATCAAAGGGAGACCACCAATACACAAATAATCCTAACTTTGTCATGAGTACTCTCCCTTCAAACAAAACAATGTTCATTTGCTTAGTAGGTTGACTTTCAAGCCAATACTTGAATAATATTTCTCTTTTTCTTTCAAATTATTAATTCCACACAATGGCTTCCTTGACAAATACCACTTCAGCGTTCTCAACGCTTTGATTATATAGAAGTGCCATGGAGATTTTGACGAACGATCTTGGAATGTCGCGTGCTTGCACAACGTGTGTACCTCGACTATTGACGCCCAAGCCAATGAGGGTTAGGGTCGAAATCTGTTAAGAAATTTTAGAACGCATCGGGGTAGAGAGGTCAAACTTTACCGATCTTATTGCAACCATGCAATGAAACATATGTACACTTAAATGAGACTGAAACTTAACAACAAAGCATTGTAGAGAAACATTTAACATAACCTTCCGCCAAACTTTCTAAGTCGGTCGGTAAAGTTATGTGCATCATATCTTTCAGTCTCCTTTTTTCTTATAACTCATGTTGTATCTATATATACAACAGTCAATGCTGAGTTTTATGTCCACACCATTCAAAGAAATTTCAAGTCCTGCGGAGTGACGTCACTTTACACCAAGATAACGCCATAGCTCACAAAGCCACACTTGTACAGAAAACTCTGCAAAAACTAAACACAGAAACACTAGCCATCCCTCCCTATAATTCAGTCCTGACTCCTTGTGACCTTTGGCTGGTTCCTGTCTTGAAAGATTCTCTACGTGGACGCACTACGAGAGCAGAGAGGAACTAACCCATCACTTTGACCGGGTCCTTTTGAGTAATGTCACGTGACACGCTAGCGCACGTGTTTCGCGCATGGGAATCAATAATAAACTAGTGCACAGAATTCGAAGGAGGTTATTTACAAAAAAAAGTGGACATTCCAAGTTGTTTTTGATAACAATATTCCAGTACAGGCATTGGTCCACGTTCTTTCTGATCACCCCTCGTAGTATCGAGTTTTCAATTATTATACCGTTAAAAACTTTCAGTAACCCGATAAAAAAAAAAAATCCCTAGTTTAAACGAGCCAGAGAAAGAAAGACAGCTTTCGAAAGCTTTGTGGAGAAAATGCTGGTCAAAATGTTTTCTGCTCTTTCAAAACCAAATCTTATTATTCTATCCACAGTTAACCCTTTACCCCACAATTCCAAGTTTAAACGACCCTTAGCAAGATAGCCGTAAAATTGTGGGAAAAGGGAAAAAATGCTGATAACCAGCATTTACATCTTTTCCTAAAATGTCTTCTATCCTATCAAAGACAAATCTTAACATTTTAGCAATATTCAATTGTCGTCTGCATATGCGTTGAGTTTGGACCAGACTTAGAATTTTGTCGACTGGAAAGGAATTATATTGTCGTCTGAAAATACTTTCAAGCTCAAAACTTTTGTCGTTTGTTAAAGAATTAACCAAAATAAAAATGCTGCATTGCAAGGACCACTAGGAGAGAGCTTTTTGGAAAGCATGTGGGAGGATGGGGGAAAAAGAGACAATGCTTACCACCATGGTAAACATTGCAATTTTAAAAGGGCCTGTTTAGTTTTTTTGCGGTATATCTAAAATTGCTTGTAAAACACTGATAAATGTAACTAAATATATTTTACAATGCAAGCGTAAAAAACCTGTACGGCTAACTTCAGTAACCCTTAACCTGCTAAAAAAGTGAGATGAAGAGATGAACCTTTGATGCCGATTGTAAAAACCAAAGTGTTTCTATTTCAAAGTTTTTTTGGGGGGGTGGGGAATCTCCTTAAAGGACAGCGTGGATCCAAGATCAAACTGTTTTTGATCTAAATTATAAATCATACCGCAAAAGTTCCTTGACTTACACTTAGCAGCAATGGGTTAAAAAGGGTACATTTTTGACTTTAATATGAGGGCATGGTCGTTTTAAAAGTAGGTCACTATGTCCATTTTTATGCGATCTGAGTCCGTATTCACCAACCATTCTTAAGGACATTCTAGGTCTTATTTTCCAGATTTTTTCCAGATTTGAAAGTAACACAACTTCTGATTGGCTAAACCAAATGGTTTGGGGAGATATCTTCCCCCTCAAAAAATACCTTTGGCATAGCAAAACTGTGGTTTTTACCATTGGCTTGAAAGTTTCATTTCACTTCTTTAGCAGGATAAGGGTTAACAGTGGAACAGTGTAGATCTACAAGTTCGAAAATACACACCGATAAAATACACACCTATAGTCAGACTGATCTTGATCTATTTATTTTCATGATACGTTCACGATATTGAAAATTAATCCTGTATCAAACAATCCCGTCTTCTAACGACCCTGAGGAAGAAGCCTTTTGAAAATAACTGTGGAAAATTAAGAAAATGCTGGTCACCAGTTTTCTACCCTGTCAGAGAACTTCTATCTATGTGTACCGATATCTAATTGTCATTCCTAGATGTTTTAAATTTTGGAGAGTCTTAAAATTGTTCTTTGGGAAAGGTTAAAAAAAAGGCTTATATCAGATTGTACAAGCAATCAAGCTGATCTTTACGATCTTTGCAAAAGATAGGGGTAAACACTCGAACACAGTTGTGACTTCTGCTTAAAAATTGCATTTGAATACGTTTCTAGAAAGAAAACACCAGTAGTATATGATAAAGCGTTAATTATTTTAAGATCAGAGAAAAATCACTTACGGTTCATTATAGTCCAATTGTGAACAATAACCACGTAACACTGGATAATCTCTCAATCCAGTTTAGCCCATTTAACGCCTCCTCACTCCGAAATTAGTGTTATCCAATTTCCCGCCAATGTTTATAAGGCGCACGAACGCTGCCTCAATGCTAGAAAAAACGATATTATAGCCTCATACAATGCTGGATTACGTATGAGTCCACTTCAAATGAAAACTCTCCAAGAGATATTGGCCAGTTCCATTAGCAGTGCCAGAATCGAAACTAATTTTTTAGCTCTTCAGCGGCAATATTTAAACTCGACCTTTTTCGACCTGTGTAAAAAAACAACCCAATAAAACTCAGAATGATTTTATCATGACTAAAAGCGAGCAAAATGGATTCAAGATCAGTCTAAATTTTCTGAGCTCGTTGCAATCTGATTTTGATCTTTGCTACCTGCAAAATCGTTCTTTCAGGCTGGTGCCGCCAGAAGGGTTAGTGTTCGCCTTTCATGACTGAAACAAGCAACTGCTTTTTTTTCCTTTATTTTTTTAAGTGTTGAACTGTTTCACGCAGCAACTCAATCACTAAGAAATGTTTCGCTGCATTTTGTTTGGGGTTGGCATTTAAAACTTTGTGGAAAAAGAAGCAATTGCTTGTGATGAGTGGTTGCTTCTTTTCCACTTTAATTTAATAGATACTGACTAAAGTACATGAAAGAAGTATATTTATACGGTAAAGAAGGTAAATAAAAATTGACAACACTATAGAAATTATGATACCGAGCGCGATAGCTCAATCAGTAACGTACGGGGCTTGACACCTGGGGTAGCTGGTTCGTTTCTTCGCTTGGACACTTTCTTTTCTCACCACTGAAATTTCATATGGAAAATCAGACGGTGCTTTTAAAGAATACTGTGCGAAGTGGCATACTGGTAAAAGAAAGTCTAGGAAAATATGGACACGTGCACTGGCCACTGCAATTTATTCACTTAAAGGACAAAAAAAAAAAAAAAGTTAAACACCATCTAAGGAACGAAACAAACAAACAAACAAAACACTATCTAATGTTGAGGTGTTTGAATCTGTATTTTTGCGGTAAAGATGTAAGTAACTTGACAACAGTATAGTTATGACGACGGCATGTCGTGATGTCGCTAATTATGCATTATTACAGTTGTGTGTTCTAGAGAACTATTACAGAGCTATTGTGAGTACAACCCTACGATAGTACCTGCTTACCTTTTCAGCGCCATTAGCGGAAAGTAGGAACTAGTGACCATAATTTCCTCCTTTTCCGCAACGTTTCCTTCCCATTCAAAGACAAATCCCACCAATGGAGCCACACTCGATTCTTTGTCTACGAATGTTTTTAATACGGATGAATCCAAAATTTCGTCATTTAGTAATGAGTTAATTACATGTACCCATCTATCTCAATGTGAAGGTCACGGACCGTTTAACGATAAGTCGAGTCAAGGTCACTATCTCTGTAAAATTCTTTCTTCTAGTACCGCTGGGAGGTAATAACATATGAATATCTATCGAGTAGCTCTATCTTAAGAAACAATAAAAGTGAAATGTTATACAGTTGTTTCACCACAAGAGACTGAATTACTGGCCGTGCCATCGAAAAAAAGCGCGTTGTATGTTTTCATATTCATCTTACACACAATTTATAACAGAGTGTAATAGGTTTATGGCATAAATGGATAAATTAGTTAATTAACTTTTCACTAGAAGACAAAACTTCAACTTTTCCTAATTGAAAGCATTTGCAGACGACAAATGAAATGTAACTTAATTTACAGAATCTTTCTGTAACACGGTAGTAAACATTTTGGGAAAAGGAGAAAATGCAGCTTACCAGCACTTTTTCCTTTTACCACAATATTTCAAAAAGTCTCCTTTCTTCGGGATAGTTATACTACAATACCATTCGGTAAAGGGTTAGGCAATTACAAAATGGATGAATAATCTGCTAACACCAGTCATCACAAACGATTACTTAACTGAAACATCTATTGGATGATTTTGTATTTCTAGACAGATTTGTATACCTGAAGCAGTCTTTAAACACCCACACCTCCCTTACGCTTGTCAGAAAGCATTCTATCACATAAATACCCTTTTTTCTGTGTAATATAACCAATATATTTTTTCTTTGCTCGCACACGTGTGGGACAAAGATGTAGTGCCTTCATCGGTCAAAGCTCTGTACTGATACGCCTTATTTTTAAGACATTACTGACTCATCTTTTCCTGTCGATTTAAAAGTAAAAAGTGATAGTCATGAAAACGCTAGGATTTCCTGTTTTTAATCTTTAGATTAAAAATCAAGTCCTTTATCTAAGCCTCTGTGGAACTATTTTTCGTTTAGGACATACACTTTCACAACTATCTCTGAAGCGAATAGTCATCATTTATGTGGTTTTCAATTTAATAATAGATATCTACATGTCGGTTTTAATAATCACACGTTATGAACTAAAATTTTTGAGATAATATTATGTGACAACAAATCAGCACAATTTGGCTCTATGGGTAAACGTTAATCAAACTCGTAGGGAAAAAATATTATAAAGCTCGCCAAAGGCTTGCTAAATAACTCTGTTCTAGAGTCATTTAATCTTTATCCTGCCAAATAACTAAAATTCAAATCTATAGTAAAAACCCAAATATTGCTATTTCAAAAGTATGTTTTGGGGAATAATATCTCCTTATCGGACAGCGTAGAGCCAAGATCAGACTGCACGTTCTGTGCAGTCTGATCTTGATCTACGCTGTCCGCAAAAGGTCAGTGAGTCGCGCTTAGCAGCCTAAGGGTTAATAAATGTTACTGCTAATGCCAATTTATCTCAGATTCTATATAGCTTTAAATCAAATGAAATCAGCCATGTCAGATGATGGTATTGCTAAGATTGTGGGCTGTATTCAAAAGCCATTCTAAATTTAACCCTTAGGCTACTGAAATCGACTCACCGACCTTTTGCAGACAGTGTAGATCTAGATCAGACTGCACGGAACGTGCAGTCTGATCTTTGATTTATACTATCTGATCAGGACATATCCCCCCCCCCCCGGAAAAAAAAATAGCTTTGACATAGCAAAATTTGAGTTTTTACTATCGACTTAAAAGTTTCATTTCACTTATTTAGCAGGATAAGGGTTAATGATTATTTTCAGTTCGATAGTTGCAAGTCTACTGATTGGACGAGACCGTCTGATTCGGCAAATCAATTGGCTGACTTTCGAACTCAGAATGGTATTTAGAACAATGACAATAGCCTAAGGTTAAAACAAGAGCACCACATGCCTGTTCCTTTTTTTTTTCAGTAAAATTATAGCTGAAAAATGGGACATAACTGAGTTACAAACAGATTAAAGTTATCTTCCTATCCTATCATAACTTTGAACACGTTTATTCATTTGAAATCATCTTGTTGCCATGGGAGTACAGTTGATAAAAGTTCTGATGTTTTCCTACATGTCTGTAACCCCATGACATTACCGGCTGTAAGACATATCTCTAATAAATAGAATAGGCAAAAGAACAATATTTCAATGGAAAGGAAAATATAAGAATCGGTTTAATAAAATTGGTAACTGCTTATGTTCATATGCTGTTTATTAAACCTGCCTACTGTATGTGTGTAAATTGATGAATTGTTAAGAAATGGTTTAGTCCTTTACAAAAGTATCAGGACAGTGTGTACGACCCCCAGGAAGGTTTTTGAAGACATTGTGGGAAAAGGAGAAAATGTTTGTAACCAGAATTTTCCTCTTTTTCCCCGCATTGTTTTCTACCGTTTCAAATACCAATCCCATTATTATCAGAAATTTTTTTTCTTACAGGCTCAATATGATTTCAACAAGGAAAAGTATTTTTCTGTCTGGTAAAGCAGTAAATTTATCAAGCAAAAACTTACAATTCATGACAATAACATATTTACAGTAATAAAGAAGGCGCTGTGCTATATAAAGATGTCCTCTTTAAAAGCCCTTCAGCCCGGGACCCAATATTTATTTGTCATGATACATTAACTTGCTGTGATAAATCATGGTCTCTTTCCTGGAATGAAAAAAAGAATCGCGTATTGCCAAAAGTCATGAGTACTCCAGAAGTTGTGTCATATTATTGCTTTATTTGATTTATGATGAATATTCATTAGGAATTGTGATGTCAGTCACCTTATACGAGGAAGCTTTGGGCAGTTAAGTAACTTAAAGAAATAAGCAGGGCCCGGTACCGTAGTCGGTAGTGTACGCTCGTACAGGACCTGAAATAAAGCGTTGACTGGTTCAAATCCCTCGCTCGGCGAATTTCTTTCTGAGGGCTGATGACAGTCATTGCTACATGATTTCATCCCTCTCTCACTACTGAGTATTATTTCGACGATGGTTACATGGGCAAAGCAGCCAGTGGTTTGGGAAAAATACCGTGCAAAGTAGTGGTAAACGAAATCTTGGAAAGCATAGACAGGTTCACCGGCCGGTATATTATTCGTTATAAACCCTACACACAAACAACGCTAGATGAAGTAAACTTGTTTGCAGAGGGTAATGACTTTATGCTGGAGTTCAAAATCTTGAATCTTACTTAAACTTCAAAACTTTGATGCTAAGCAGATCTCTACCTATTATATTCTACTTTATCAATTAGATGGTAGGTTTTAATGTATGTAGCTTGTTTGGATCTATCCTTTCCTTCTCACACTAAACAAAGAATTTATTTTGTTTTTGGCAGAATAGACTAAGATTAGACTGCTTTTATGTGCAGAGAGTCACGTTAATTCTTTGTGTTTTCTATATTTTCCATCTATGTTTTAACCCTTCAGCTGCTAAGCGCGACTCGCTTACCTTATGCGGACAGTGTAGATCAAGATCAGACTGCACAGAACGTGCAGTCTGATCTTGGATCTACACTGTCCGATAAGAAAATCATTTTTCGTTCAAAAATAAATTTGAAATTACAACATTTAGGTTTTTACTATCCACTTAAAAGTTTCATGTTAGTTATTCAGTAGGATAAGAGTAAATTGTAAAGCTATTTTGCAGTCGGATGGAAATTAGCCGCATCTATTAAGATTTTTTTATCAATCCTTATGCTACTAAGCGTGACTCCATGGGTTTTATAAATAGTGTAGACCAAGATCAGACAGCACAGAATGCGCAGTCTGATCTTGGATCGCCATTGTCCGATACGGTGATACAATCTAGAAAAAAAAACAGAACTTTGAGACGCAAAATTTGGGGTTTCACAGTTGGCTTAAAGCTTTAAAAATGACCCATGCTCTGGGAAAAGTGAGTTTAATGCATCTCTGTGATATACCAACAAAGTCATCATATAATCATGGATCTATAACAATATTATCTATTAAGAGGTAGAATGGTCTTTGTACATGCAAAAAAATAAATCAATAGCAAAAAGTATCGACCCAGGTCATCCACCGCTGACTGTTTTGGCTGACCTTGGCTGATAATTTTTGCAGATTCTTTAAATCCCCCTTTTTCCAGAGCATGGTACATTTATTTAGGGGTTGTGTTGTTTCGGAAAGCTATGAGGTAAGAATATATTTCCCTGTTTATGTCATTGTTTGCAGCTGAGGATGGAAGACATGATACCAAAACGTTTCAACTTAATTAAGGTCCAAATCAAAGCGTTGAGAACGCTGAAGTGGTATTTGTCAAGGAAGCCATTGTGTGGAATTAATAATTTGAAAGAAAAAGAGAAGTATTATTCAAATATTTGCTTGAAAGTCAACCTACTAAGCAAATGAATACCTTTTTGGTTGAAGGGAGAGTACTCATGACAAAGTTAGGGTTATCTGTGTATTGGTGGTCTCCCTTTGATCATTAGGAGTCAGGAGAAACGTCCCTAGACAGTAGGATGCATGATGGATAGAGAGAGAAACCAAGTGAATATATCGAATAAAATTAAGTTTGTACCTGAAAACTATGATTTTGAAATATCTTTGGCCGTTAACATTTAATTCCCAACATTACAACCAATTATTTCGATCTATAAATATTCATGCCCAATCAAATGGAGTAGCGCGCAATCATGGGACGAACAAGCCATGGGACGAACTGGTTTTGGAACGAAAAAGCCCAGGACCAAGCGATCGGTAGACAAATCTTGTATCATTGCGCCAATAGACGGCTATGAGCGAGTGAGGCTATTTTCAATCAAAAATTAGTATTTCCAAGATCGATGACCTCAATCAGTGTATTTTAATATGCCATTTCCAATTACATATCTGAGTGCTACCGAAAAACTTATTTGCATGAGAAAAATTGAGTTTAATTGGGTTTATTTCCTTCGGTTTTGCACAAAATACGATACATGGTCTTCAAAATTCAATACTGAACTCATAATGGTATTGTCTTCGACAAATACCACAAAAATTGATATGAGCCATGCTCTGTGAAAAGGGGGCTTAATGCATATGCGAAAAGTATCGGCCCAGGTTAGCCTGCGCAGTCCGCGCAGGCTGACCTGGGCCGAAACTTTACGCTGTTGGTCAATTTTCTGCATGTACAAGGATAAGTCTACATATTGATTAAGTCGGTTGTTAAAAAAGTGGGTATTATGGATCCAAAATTATCTGATGGCTTGATTAGCATAATGCATCATGGACATACATTAATCCCCCTTTTTATAGAGCAAGGCTCATAATTATGTTTATATTAGATTGAAATTATGGTTTTCTTTTTTTCTGTAAACTCTACTGAAAATTATTTAGAAATTCTCAAGCTTTAAAAAATAAAGGAACAAGGCGGTAAGGCGACTGTGTTACTATCAATGCACATAACTGAATGTCCGGCAAAGGTCCTGTAAAGACAGGCAGGGTTTTTCTTTTTTACATTTATACCAAAACAGATCATTTCTCCTCCTATTTTGGACACTCGGTCCTGAACTCTTGGTAGAGGAAGAACCGCCAAAAGACCCCGCCCTGACACAAAAGGTTCCCTTTAATTTTCACCATATGAAAGCCCCTGCACTAATAAATACTGATACAGAGTTATTTAGAAGATACAATTTGAATTTATCAAAATGGGCCAAAAGTTAACATTTATTATCTCAACATCAAGCTGAACAATCAAATTTACCGGGCTGAAATTAACTTTCTCTGTCAAATGTCATCTACTAGCAATTAACGCAGCATCAACGTTCTTGTGTCTCTAAGGGCGATACTTAAATTTTTATAATCATTCAGTACATCAACAAAAACATTTTCTCACGACATCTTACACGGCAGTCGTTTGCAAAACAATGATAATACGAAAGAGAAGTGAAAAAAAAAAAAAGGGTATTTCCTTCCAGTGGTGTGTTTCCTCCGAAAGTATTTTAGAGCCAGAATTTTCCAAAGGCTTGTGGGTATGTCGCATGATCAATAACACGCGTCGGTTATGTGGGATCGTATTCAAATATGTGCAATGACGTCATAATCTGACCTCATAGAAATAGACGTAGTTTCCGATTTTTGAAACGACCATCCCGTTATTTCACCCTTTACCACACAATGCCGACCTTTAACGACCCTGAGGAAGGAGGCTTTTGAAAACGACCCTTAGGAAGGAGGCTTTTGAAAACATTTTGGGAAAAGGAGAAAATGCTGGTACCAGCATTTTCTCCTTTTCCCAAAATGTTTTCTACCCTTTCAAAAACAAATCTCATCATGTGAACCATGTTTAGTTTTTCGTCTTCAAATCCTTTCACTACAGAAGGTTCAATCATTTTCTTCTGCGGTAGAGATTTAAACATCAAAATTCCACCTATTTTACTGAATTCAACCGTCTAGATTCTTCACGATTGCACTGAAAAAATATATTCAGTAGTATTTTTCGGCGTTATACAAGAAATCTTGTCTCGTGCAAAAAAAAACCTTAAAACGCCTCTTTAAACCAAAGAAAATAATACTAAAAGACGATTGTAGTAACAAAAACCGCTATGCTCTAAATATTTCTTGAAGGATCAGTAGTGAAAGGGACAATGTAAAAAATGTTATTTAAAGTCTCTACTCATAGACAAATTCAACAATTAATGCCACATTTACTAGTTTGTCTGCAACAACAATCCCATGAAACTCAGAAAGATTTTTTTTTTTTTTAATCTTACAGGCTTAACCGGAAAGGCGGGCGGTGTAGATCCAACATCACGCTGCATGTTCTGATCTTGGTCTAAATACTCTGTAAAAGCCCATGTTTTCACCTAAGGCTCTGAAAGGCTTTAATTCAATAAAAAACCTAACGAAGCCCGACTAACATTTTAATGGAAATATTCCGGGATAAAGAAACATAATTAAATCTATACTGGAACTACTTTTTCTCTTCATTTCCGACCTGGAACTACTTTCGAGGTCGCAGAGGTTAACCACATGAAATAAAGAAGTATAAGATCGGCTTACGTTCACATTTACATGTTAACATCTACAGATATATTCTTTCTTTATTGTAATTATGCCACCTTATCATACTGCGAGATTTTCATTGGCGATAAAATAACGATTAGTGGAAAGCATTAAAACTTCAACCGGAGGTCATGACCTCTTGAAATGTAAAAAACAAACACATCAAAACCGTGGCATAAAGAAATTAAATTTCTGTACACAGTGAGGCATTTCTCCTAAAATGAAAAGTGTAGATGCTCAAATTTCCATAGAGGGAAGGCTATCATTCAAATTTCAAGCTAGATTCGTTGAGAACTGTAGGAAAAGAGGACACAAAATATAGCCTACAGACGGACGATGGAAACTGAAATAGACCTGGTATACCCACTTAACTTTGTTGTATGTGTGTGTGTGTGGGGGGGGGGGGGGGGGGGGGGCTAGTGTTCAATGATGAGATGTTTACGATGCTTCTTTTCATGTTTCATATTTGGACATAGTGAATTTTCTGGTAGAAAAGCTACAGCGCTGTACTGACTTTTTCTTTCGTCTGTCTAACATGTTTTGTAGCGAAATGCAATTAATTTCTAGTGATACACATGACCAAGGACATTATATTAAACGTTTCATTGCCTATTTCAAACGCTTTTAGATGTTTTTTATTTCTAAATTGTGAGTCTCGAAAACACTAACGAAATTAATCGTGTATGGCAGCAATTTTGTGTCTATTTCAGGATAAGTAAACATCTTGAGTACAAGATGAATTTAACCGTTTCTTCTTACGTTCAGCGATAAAATTGAAACGTAGTTGTATTTGAAACGAAGGATTATTAAATACGCCAGCAATAGGTATTTTCAAATTCTAGTTTTGTCATCAATTTGTGAAAATAGAAGAGTTTCAAAGTGCGCACAAAATCTATTCGGAGATTTCTCCCTTCTTTTTTCGCGATCGTCTTTGTATCCGAATGCGACCCGTCAAAAGCTAAAGTTGCATTCGGGGACAGTTATCTGTACTGATCTGTACTGAAAGGGGAGTGTAACTTTATCAAGCGGAGTGTTAGGAATAAATCTTATCGCAATGTCTCAATCAATGTTCAGCAAGAACTGGAACTTATTACTCCTGGACTGCGCTACCAGCGATCTTTGTTACTCTATGACTACAGAGAAACAAAAATGCTATCAACCTGGAAACATTATGCTGACCCATTGTTTTACTGCAATCCAAAATGGCGTCAGCATATCTATTCACTGAAGCTTGGCTAACTTATGACGGTAACGTCACTGTTCTAGAAGAACATTTAGGGCTGATTATTGCATTCGGCTCATTAACCCGTGAAATGCTGAACTTAGATATTATGGGTTGTCGGGACAGTGTAGATCAAGATCAGACTTCACAGAACGTGCAGTCTGATCCTGAATCTACACTGTCTTTGAAACAGCTCTGAATTTGCATGATCTGTATCTGTAGTACTGATCCAAAAGTTCTGTTTCATTTATTTACTCCACAGGGGTTAAGGGAAAATTTACAAGCTCTTTGTGTAATTATAAAAAGCGGTTCACCAAAAGTTCAATCAGGGACTAGGAAATTTCTTCGTGTGGGGCAAAGCAATCTTAAAACTTTGGAGGCAACATTATATGATTTTATGAACAATTTAGAACAAGATCGGACCGTAGAAAAGTGCAATCAGAACTTTGATTTCCAGTATTCGATACGCCGAGAGACAAAGTCCATCATTTGTACCAATTTGTCCTCTGCAAAACCTTTCAGTATGGCAGAGTCTGTTTAGAGTGCAGGATCCCACTCGTCACAATTCGGCCGATTCCGTAACTAGATCTTATCTCGTCCATATCGTTTCGAAATACTGTCAGTCACGAGATCTTGATGGCGGCGCCTTTAACATTAACCAAGACAACAACAACCGCAGTGAAGCTGTCAACATGTTGGCTAAAACTGTCAACGAAATTTATAAACTACGTTCAAAATGAATTTACGAACTGTTTGTCAAAAGAAATGTATTTACAAAGATTTCGAAAGAAAATTCTGAATCGTTTTTGTACGAAAGATAAAGCGGTATATTTCCGGCGAAGAATCGTACTGTGTAGGTGCATATTCCCCTACGTAATACAGCCGTGGGATTTGATCAACAGATCACCCGAGGTTTGCCGAATGTGAAGGATCTCTCTCTCTCTCCTCTATGAGGTTCTGCGATATCATTGCTCATTAAATGTCCATTTGTTTACTAGGAAAAACCTTATCTTGTTTGACATGCGCGCGGCTCATCAAAATGGGATACAATAAATACGAATCAACATCATAAATATCACTAGAGCGTAATAAATACATTCCATACAATCTTAATTTCCATTCGGTGTGTTATTGCCTGGCAATAACGTTTGAGGCATGTATGGAAATAAGAGAGAGACAGACACTTAAAGGATCTTTTATAACATTTACACTGCAGCAAAACTATCAGGAGCATTGCATGCCGGTGCAAAAGCTCGGCTGAATTCGTTTCTTCAATGAAGATTTCATATAGAGAAAGGGAGCATAGCTGTTTAAAAAAGAATTAGGGTTTACCTGGCCTTTCGGTCAGGGTTTCCCTTTTCATAGTTAACAACTAACTGGAGTTTAAAGTAAATATCTTCAATATTAACAGAGATACAAAAAAATTGTCAAAGTTTTCATATGACTACAGCAACGCAGGTGTAGACAATAATAGGGCTTTGACGGTACCACGAAGTTTTCTTAGAAACAAGCTGAACTAAAACCGAAATAGTCTTGTCCGTTCAGTCAAAACTGCCGTACTATTGCAGTTTAACAGATGTTTGGAGAGAAAGTTCTGATAAATAGCTGACAATAGAGATACATGTAAAATCAGACTGGATGTTCTGTACAAACCGATCGTACCCTGCTGTCCGTAGTTTGCCAAAGTTTTACCCAGATCAACCTGCTCAAAAAGAGATCTATTCCATCGTCATCATCATTAGTTTGGACCATGTTTAACTAGCCGCCTGCAAAAGCTATCAATGTGAAAATTTGCCGTTTAGTAAAAAGTTAAGTCTTCCAGCGCTAAATGGCTTGCAACACGTGAAAAGGGGCATTCAGACATTTGCGTAAAGTGTCGTCTCGGATCAGCCTGCGCAGTCCGCGCAGGCTAATCCGAGACGGCACTTTACGACTACATTAGATTTTGTGCTACAGTAGACTTGTGCAAAACATAAAAAATACATAAAAACGGAAAGTGTCGTTTCGGATTAGCCTGCGCGGACTGCGCAGGCTGATCCGAGACGACAATTTACGCAAATGTCCGAATGCCCCTTTTTGCGTGTTGCAAGCCAAATGCATGAGCGATGCTCTCGCAAAAGGGGGTTTAACCCTTATCCTGCTGAATAAAAGAAATGAAACATTCAAGCCTATAGTAGAAATCCAAATATTGCTGTTCTGAAGGTATTTTTAGAGGAGTATAAATCTCCTTATCGGACAGTGTAGATCAAAGATCAGACTGCACGTTCTGTGCAGTCTGATCTTGATCTACGCTGTCCGCAAAAGGTCAGTGAGTCGCACTTAGCAGCCTAAGGGTTAATACATCCCTGTGATGCATGATACCAAGTAAGTCATCACATAATTATTATAAATCCATAAGATCCATTTTGTGTAAGAACAAATGAATCGAGAGATATACTGATCCTTTTAAAGTCTCAGTAAAGTCCAAATGTAAAAAGGCCTGTTAATAGAATAAAAGTAAATTTCATTTTTACCGTGTAAAAATATGGCGATTATTATGACTTGCACGATGTGTAAAGGTGCAGTTTGTAAAAGTTCCAGTCAATGGCAGAAAAAAGAATTTTGAAACTAGAACAGTTCCAACCATGCCGCATTATCTGTTTGTTTACATCGATGATCGCCGACGATTAGCCGATTTTTCGTCGTAAATCTCCGCAGTGACGTGTTAGTGACGTAAACACCACGTGATCATTCAAGGCGTCGAAACAAATCCTTCATTCACTTGATCGTTTAGTCCCCATTCTAGGCTTGAAAAACGTAAGTTTATCGACATTGTAAACAAAATGACGACGCAGACTGATAATCGCTTATTCAATTATCATCAATACAGGAAGAGTTTACTACATCTAAATAAGAAAACAGGTTCAGAATGAGCAATCTTACTCTCCGATGACATACTATTGGAAGTGTAAACAGTAGTCCTGTGTAGCACTAATGAGATGCAATGGTATCACGTGACGTTCTCGAAGGCCTAGTTCGAATATACACGAACGATAACAGAATAGAATACAGAATACAGAATACTTTATTATCATTTAAACTTGAACACATACGGTTCATCGTTACAAACATAGTTTTACTTAACAGTGAGTATTGAAATATAACAACAACATGAAAAATATCAGCAACAAAAAATGGTTGCAGGAAAAAAAAATCAATCAAAATTAAACTAAAATGCGGAAATAGTGTTACTATGGGAAATGTGTTTTAATTCCCAACATTATTTACTTCAATTTTTCTTTTTATGTTAGCTTTTTTGTAGAAAATGCCAATTCCATTAAGAATTCTATTGTTTGTAGAGTTCAAAAGTTCTACCAATTTAAACACGTTCGGTTTTTTGTGAAAATGTTTTTTAATGTAAATATTTCTTATTTCTTTATAAAACGGGCAAACTAGAAGAAAATGAAACTCGTCTTCAATTTCATTCAAATCGCAGAGTGTACATATTCTTTTGTTACGTTCTATATTTCTATGTCTCCCTGTTGCAATTAGTAATTGGTGTGATGAAAGACGTATTTTGGCAATTGCATTTCGATGCGTTGGAATGTTAATTTTAACTAGATAAGAGGACAGTTCAAAGGTATCCTTGACGTTCCTATACAAAGTTAATGATGTTTTATTGCTTATTTCATTGTAACAAACAAGGTATAACGAAGGTTGTCTCGATCAATGGCGTCCCTGAAACCAACAGGCTTCTCCATGCATTTTCGCACCCGTATTCCACGGCAACCAATGCAGTAACTGACTCGTTCGAGTTTTCTCCGATCTTATATATATATGTGTGTTGTGATGGGTAATTCGATATATTTTCGAGTTATAAACGATGAAAATTACCTGTGTTTGGACTTTACAGGGGCTTTAAATGCAGAAAATTGACCAATAGCAAAAAGTTTCCACGAAGGTCAGCCCTCGCGAACTGCGACCCCAAAAGCGCCTCGAGAATAGTGTTAAAAAAATACAGAAAACACTAGTATAGTCATCCGTCTCTTTTTTTTACTTTATTTTCTTCATATTTTTCATTTGGAATGTTTCAAACTTATGTATAGACCAACAAAAAAATCGGTTAATTCAGCATAAATCTTTATCATTACAGAGGTGTGAAAAACTAGTTTATTTCTCAAATGTCGACAGTTAACGTTTGATGTAAACTAAATGATTGCGTGCGTTCATACATTTATTGGTCACGTGATATTTCTGATAAATGTCACAGCGCTTTAACCCTTTACCAGAAGAAAAAAGTTTAGACTGGTCAATTTTTGAAGCATTTACAGACCACAATGTACATTTGGACTAGATTGTTAGATCTGTCTTAGTAATAGTAAAAAAGGAGGGAAAAAGAAACATTATAAGGAAAGGAGATATGTTGGTTTCTAGCGCTTTCTCCACTTCCAAAAATGTTTTTCAGAAGTCCTCATCCTCAGAGTCGTGTAAAGAATTAATAAGAAGTATCTCTGGAGCAGATAATTTATACTTGGATACAAAGCGTTTTATCTATTCTTGTCATATTATCAAGGTTCAGGAGACCATTACATGTATACCCTAGGTCTGAGGACCTACAGTAGCATCGAAATTTGGCCGGAGAAACATCTAAGTTATACTTCTTTTAGAAAACAAAACTTTAGACTCTTTAAAATCTAAAGACATTGTAAATACACGGGTTTATTTGGTAAAGGGTTAAAAAGTTCAACATCGTCCTGCGGGAGCGTGTTTTGCAGACTCGGGCATAGAATTTTCAAAAGAATTGCAAACACCAACCGATCTCTTACGTTTAAACGCTGTGCTTTGCTCATATTGGGAACTTAGACAAAAACATTTGAGCCATGCTCTGGCAAAAGGGGGCTTAATGCACCTCCGTGATGCAGTAGACCAAGCAAGCCATCACATTATTATAGATCCAAAGTAGCCACTTTTTTCAAGGACCGACTTGATCATGGGGTAGACTATTCCTTGGACATACAGAAAATTGACCAAAAGCGAAAAGTTTCGGCCCAGGTCAGCCTGCGCGGACTGCGCAGGCTGACCTGGGTCGATACTTTTCGCAGATGCATTAAGCCCCCTTTTCACAGAGCATGGCTCATTTATTCTGTAAGCTATCACAATATGACATTAATGCGGTAAATGAGACATTATTATTAACCACTATGGAAGGAAAATAATGCCTACGTATTCAAATGCATTTTTTGCCCTGCTCTGTAGTAAGGGGATTTAATGCATCTGAAAAAGTTATCGACTCAGGGCAGCCTACGCGGACCACGCAGAATGACCTGTCACGAAACCTTTTTGCTTTTAGTAAACTTCTGCATGTCCAAGTATCATTCTACCCCAAGATTCAGCCGATTGTTGGACAAAGTGGTTTTTATGGATCCATTATTATGCGATGACTTTCCTATTACAAAGCATTACGGAGATGCTTTAAACCCATGCCAGAGCTTATTTATAACCTGCCCAGAACTTCTGAGTTTTGATTCTCACAGGCTGCATTTGGTGTTGGTTGTGGTTTCCCTGGGCAAGACGCTGAAGAGTGCGCACATAGTCCTGGTGGAGAACTCTAAATGTCAAATCTGCCATTGTGATAATTATGCATTAAAGATTGTTTACTGTGCCGTAAACAACAGCAACAAAACAAGAATGTAAGGAAATGCTGTATTTTGGATGGTTTGAACGTTTTGCAAATTTCCTGTAGGGTTAAAACCTCATTAATGAATCATGTAAGAGGCAGTAAATTTTATTTCTACTTGTTAGCATGTAAAAAAATCCTCAGAAATGGTAAAATGATAGAATTGGTAGAAATGAAGTTTAAATTCATTATCTTAAAAAAAAAAACTAGTTCACAACAGACTACTCAGAAAAAAATAAAGCAATATGTAAGAATATGAAAAAGTTTATTTCGTGAACATTATCTCTAATGTCTGTCCCAAATCAGTACAGACTCAAGAGTGTTGTAGATAAAGTAGATAAAGTGATGATTTCTATCTTTGATGGGATTACGAGCATTTTCTCCTGTTTCCATAACGTTTTCAATAACCTTCCTGCTCAGGGTGTTTACATCTCGCGTTTATGTTGTGAAGAGCTAATGTTATTATTACTATTACTATATCTTTATTGCATTAAAACAAACATGTTTTATAGCAAACTTACAAAACAAAAATGATTGAAGCATTTCATAAATAAAAGTGATTTACATATTATCCGAGGTTGTGACTTGATGCAGGATCACGCAAGCAAACGATGTAACAATTACATTTAACAACAATTACATCAACAACATGCTGGGAAAAAGTAATTTATTATTTAATCATGTCCAGATTTGGAATATCTTCAACGTAGCTATATCTTTTCAATTAAATTTATAATTGAAGTCAAAACATCCAACCGCCGGAAATAATTGATATCGGATTATTTTGTCCCGCGCACAAACCTATTTCCGTCCCAGTAAAGGCACAAAAAGTTCAATGTATTTTCATCGGTATAGATCCAGTCTACTAGATCTATAACACCTAGTCAGAGTAACACAATTTCCGATTTACTAAACTAGAAGGTATAGTTAAACCAAAAGATTTAGCCAATCACATGTTGCATTATTTTGTAAATATAGAATTAGATTAAGAATGAAACTTAAGACGGCTGGTGATTACTTGTTAAGGACCGTGCTCAAATACCTTATAGTTTAAAAAATCATTTGGTGGAAATACCGGTTATTTCGAATGGGAAGAACAAATCTTTCGTAAAAAGTGTAGAACTTACTGATTGCTTACAGCTAGTTACATAAATAGTGCTTCGATTTTTAACCCTCAAACGACTAAATAAATTATATCAAAAACCTCAAAAGTAAAACCAAAATTCGAACATGACACGTAAGTCCGGCTCTATAAACTCTGTGCTCTACTAAAGCGTGGTAAAATCGACGTCATTCTATATGAAGTGACGTCATTCTATGTAAAAGTAAGTCGTCCATTCGGCATACCTCGGGTGCCATCATTAGATGTAGGTACGGAGTAGGCCGAGTTGTGACGAGTGTAAGTCGCCGTGGCTGTTTCATATCTCCGCCCTCCGATATTTTATCAATGAAACTCACTCAAGACGATTAAAAAATCGTCATTTTCTGCTACTCGACCAAGGAGAAAGGAAAAACTCAAGGATTTACCTATATTAAATGTCTTTGATAAAAATTGACATCGATGGAATTATCTGAAATATTACCAGTAAACATATATAAATCAGGTGTCTTTTCATATTAAAGGTCAGTTCAAAATTCGCCGGTATTGCATTGGAAATGGGAATGGGAGTATATGAAGTAATATTCAGAGCATTCGAGGCGAATGTGACTCTAATGCTGGACGATACATTCATTCTTCTTTGTCATTTGATTGATTGATTGATTGTATTGTATTTAACGCCTTTTTCAACATTATTTCAGTTATATCGCGCCCTCGACCTCCTATTCTTAAGCCCTGTACGCTATCGACTGCGTTATCGGGGCTCGGCTCTTTGTTATTTGAAGGGAGGAAATAAAATAGTAAAACGAGGTGGTTTTCATGTTGTGTTCGATGCTTAAGGGCTTAACATGTTAGAATCGAAATAATCTTTCTACAGCGGTTTATCGTTCATTCTAACATGATACGTGAATTCGGCTCTATAAACACAGTGCAACGAAAGCGTTGTAAAAGCGAGTGATTTGTCGACTGACTGATGTATAAATTCCCTAGTTCAATATGTCAGTTGAGTTTTTCCCTCCATAAATCTATACTTTCATTACTGGAAATATCCATTTCACCTTTTCACTTATTTACTCATTCACTTATTTAAGGTTTCATAAGAGATTATTTGGAATTGTAAACATATGTAGTAAGTAATCGCGTGACTAAATGCATTTATTTTCGAACTTATATATCTGCTTTCAAACGTCTTGCAGAGTACTTATGCTTTCATTTTATGCCTTCACACAACTTTAGTTTTGTAAAAGAACGTGATTCACCTATTTTGATTGAAGTCTGTCAAAAAAAAACGTTATTCTATTGAATACAAAACCGAAAGTAGGTTCAACCATCGACTTGTTTACCTGCGCTGAATACGATCTGTTCTTTATTGTGGCGTATGCATAGTCACATATCATTCTCTGATCGATTACTGAAATTTTCAAATCGCTCAGACTTTTAAGAGCTGGCTTAATCCCCCGTAATTGCTTCGTGTGTCTCTCTCCACACTGTGATGAAAAGGAGGTATATTTATGGTAGATCCCAGAAGTGATGAACTCTCGCGGTAACGTGACGAGAAATACAGACCCTATAGAATATAATCTGCATCCGCATTTTTACTCTAAGTATGAACTTGTTTTCCTTTCATTAAGAGTTGGTCATGATAGAATCGAAATAACCTTCTTTATTTCATGCTTTCCGGTAGGTTATCGAGAAATATCGGTGAAATATTTTTCGATATTTCATAGTTACGACCAGTGAAAATACCGATTTTTATATTCTAACTCTTCAATTGAAGGCGGAAACAGTTGTTCCCGCGCACTAGTAACCTAGGTAAAATGCGCATGCCTCACAACCAGATTGAAATATGACGTAATTTACCTTACATTTCTCACGCATGACGTAATATCGTATTGCGTTGCTATGCGGAGGGGGTACGCCACGGGGAATAACCGAAAAGAACTGTTATGAATTTTGATCAAGTTCCCCCCCAGAAAGAGTTAAAAGCATGAAATAAATAGAGGATATTTGTTTTTTTCGGTGAAAGATCGAAATTTATTTCATCTCGTGAACATCATCGGTAATATTTTCACGAGTGGCCTCGCCAAAAATATTACCGATGATGTTCACTCGATGAAATAAATTTTGATCTTTCACCGTAAAAAACAAATATCCTCTATTTCTATCGTGGTTTATCGTTCAATAAACCACGTTGTGAGTTATGAGGCGCAATGAATAAACCACTCGGGCTATTGCCCTCGTGGATTCTTTATTGTGCCTCATAATTCACAACTGTGGTTTATTGAACGAAAAACCACGATAGAAAGAAGATTATTTCTTTAATAAACCACGTTTGGAGCATGAGGCGCAATAAATAAACTACTCGGGCTATCCCCCCTCGTGGATTATTTATTGTGAACATAACTTACAACCGTGGTTAATTGGACGACAAACCGCGGCCGAAAGCACTTTATTTCTTAAATATTCGATTTTAAAGTTTCTTTAACTAAGTCATGTATCCTTTAGAGACTTATACCAAGAAGTAGGTTAAAAGCCTGCTTATACAGTTACGCATAAAAGGATTACCCAACCTTGAAAATTTTGTGCATGACGAAATATTTGACACCACTGCTAACGAAGATCATTACAATTCCAGCCGACATACAAGGTTTTTACTCGAGAAATAATGAAGGCAAGCTGATTGCGACAAGACGAAATGAAGAAATGAGGTGATTACAAATGACCCCCTATTGAATTCACTAATGCCTATAGTACTAGATCTGCTCTCGAAATCCAATTATGGAGCGGACAAGCTTTTTTCTAAGCCATGAAAAATCTATTCTTTTCGCATAGCGAGGTAGCATGAATAGGTGCCGCTACATAAATCAAAATAATATTGAAAACGGTGTAAAGCAGCAATAAATCATTCAATCGATTGATCCATCCATCAATCGATCAATCAATCGATCAGGTTTTGTTTTTTATCTTCATTACGTCTCCTACAAAAAATGTTTATGTTTATATAAAAATTAGTATTTACTTCAAGCAAGTGCTAGTTTTGTCAAACAATGAGTAAACCCATTCAAAAAGGCCTCGTAAATATTCTGGCCCTTTTTCTGGCGTAGAATTTTCACTGAAAAAGCAGTTGCAAGCCTTGGCACCGTCATGCGGCGTTTTGTTTTTCAAAGGTATATCCAGTTCATCAAATGTGTTGTAGTAGCGAATAAATATGTACTCGTATTAAACTATTTCGTATAATCTAATCTTTGATATAAATGTATTTGCGAAAGAAAAAAAAAAATCTGTTTAGATAGTAGAATAAATGACATATTGATGGAATGATAGGTGGCAGATTTCCTGACTTTAAGATGAACTGTCATAAGAGATACGTCCAGGACATATTTCCAGTTATTTGATAGATATTCCGCTGACAGAAATTAGGATTCGATTCCTTTGAACTTTATATTTGATGGCAATTCGAGTGCTACTAAGCTCTGAAAGGTCCCCTTTGTCCTGTCTTTCATAATTTGAACCTTACAGGGTTGCCACCTTTTTTTTATCTTTACTTCATCATTAATGCAAAAACCTTTGTTGTGGCTAGCATAATCATTCCCTTTAATTACTGCATATAAAATGGGCTGAGCATTGTGTTTAGATAACTGTGTATGTATATCATCTCTCCATACTTGATGCCATTACGAATGCAACTGATCTGGGAAAGGGTTCTGTTGACCGCTCTTGAACTCCCCAGGATTTACTTTTATGATGATCGCTCAAATAATGGAATTTGTCATAGAAGTCAGTCTGAGAAAAGGGAGAAAATGCTAGATTCTACTTCTACTGAAATTGTTTCAAAATCTTTCTCTCTCACGATTATTGAAACATGGGTAGTTCGGTAAAGGTTTAGAAAGAAGTATTTAGATTTTTGTAATGACAAAGATATACATAAATGGTTCACCACTGAATGTTGTAACACAAAAGTAAGAACATCATCAATAAATTGGAAAGAGATGCGTTGAGGACAAAAAAATGTCATGGTGTTTCTGTTAATGGGATACTGAGCTTCTTAGAAGAATATTTATAGATCTCGAGCTAGAATTTAAAAGGTTTGAAGGAATGTCACATCATCAATAGCATACGTCGTATGCACGGTGTAGGACCGGAAGTGTGCATTGTATTGGATTCTGTACAGTGACGGGCTTGTGTTTTGATAGTTATTATAAAATATTCATATCCAGTTATTTCTTTGTTAAGTATAGACGATATCAGGAACACTTATTTGCGCTGTGAACCTTCCTAAGAGTAATGGGGACGCTTGGCCAGTTGACCTTGCTACAGATACAGATGATATTTGTCTCAAAACGATGTTTTTTATGTTCCCCGAAGGCGGAGCATATAGTCGCCGCTTCGTCCGTCTGTCCGTCTGTCCGTCCGTCCGTCCGTCCGTCCGTCCGTCTGTCCGTCCGTCCATCCAAAGCCATTTCTTCACAACCCCTGGACCGAATTGGATGAAACTTCATATATGAACTCTTTAGGATATTGCGCCGACAGCCTTCACTTTCCTAGAGAAAGACCTGTTCGGGGAGCATAATCCGTCTCCGAAGGCTCTTGTTTTATTTGATAACTCAATATTAAAAACCTTTTTTTCCACGGAAAATATATAAATAATTTCTTTATTCATATTTTTGTGAATACATGTCAATGTTTGGTAAGAAAGTCGACTACAATCTTCATTACCCGTCATTTGAAATGGCACATTGAGAAATTTTTGGTTATACTGTCACCTAAGATCTACTAACCGCTTACAAATTACTGTACAAATTTCTTTCTCAACATTCCGTTGTAACTAAAGGATAAGGAATATTGCAGTAGACTTTCTTACCAAACTTTGACACGTTTAAAAAAAAAAGAATAAAGAAACTGTTTATACATTTTCCGTTGATAAAACAGGTTTTTAACGTGGGGTAATCGAGTAAAAGTAGAATTGTTTTGGGACAATATCATCTGTATTTTTAGCAAGGTCAAATGATTAAGGCATCCCCATTGCTCTAAGGAAGGCTCATATAAGCTCACATTTCTGGTTCTACAATGTGGTATGGGACCATATTGAAGTTAGTGCAATGACGTCATTTCTGATATCATAAAATTAGACACGGTTACTCACTACCCTCCTATTATTTAAACACGAGAAATGCGCCTATTTACAGAATTTAAACGTCGTACAACTTTAAAATGCGTGGAAAAAATATATATATACCTAGTAGTATATGTCAGTGTTATATAGCAAATTTTTGGATCACGACACAGAGACTCTTATTATTCCCCTTAAAAAAGTTCGTCTAAGACACAAAATTATACATTTGACAAAAAGTGCACTTGCCGACCCCTGTCAATGCCGTCACGATATGATACAAATAGGTTCTTCCCTTACTACATTTGTCAAAACGCTTTATCTGGGATGGGCGTATTATTACTCAGACCTTCTTCTTGAAAGGATAGGATCATCAAGAATCGATTGGGCCAATCTGTTAACCCTTAGCACCTAATAATGCATCTATACAAATGTCCAGCCAATGGTAGAAAAATCCAAATATTCCGATTATAAGCTTCTTTTTGTTGGAAATTTCTCTCCCTATCGGAAAGTGAAGTCCAATCTTGATCTGCACTGTCCGCGAAAGTGGATCTAGTCGCGTTTCGCGATTGAGAGTTAACTTTTCGATCACAATAAATCAGATGGGTGAAGGAGCTGATAGCATGATGCGGTTGAATGTCAAAACTGAAAACATTGTTCATCTATTGTCTATTATTCTATTTATGTGAATTCATTTATTTGTTTACTTCTTGTTTTGCGCTTTTTTCAACATTGTTCCAGTCTTATATATTCAGGAAGCCAGTGCACCTATTTATATATTTCTAAAGTTATTTACAATAACCTTACAAAGGTCTTTCCAGGCCACTGCTGCTTTTAGGTTTCTTTAGCTTCCTTTATAACATTTTCAGAACAGGATACATTTTTATTCACCCCTCGCACGGTAAGTAAAAAAAAAAAGCTTGAAGATAAACATTTCCCTTTGGTATTTAATCATCATGGTGTGCATATATGCATTAAATAGAGTTTGGCCATTCATTAATAGGGTGGGGATTGACAGACGAAACACTCCTTATTGAAGAATTCTATCTTCTAAAACTCAGTGTACACCAATATGACCTCCACACTATACTATAAGCAACATTTCAACACGCTAGGCCTTTAAGGTTCAGCCGCTTGCAATAGCACAGTCGATTTTCCTTATATGACTGAGTGCAAAACCGATGAGCCCCGGGGTGGAGCTATCTTTTACCCCAGGGTCACAATTTGAACAACTCTGATAAAAGAGAATATCCTTAAAAATTTATGCTTTATATCAGGTTTCAAACAAGATCTCTACAGGTATTCTGATTTAATGTACAGAAGAGGAAAGCCGAAATTTGGCCTGTCCTAAACTAGGTCGAAGGTCAACTTATGATAAATATTTAATCCTTCACCACACGATTCTGAAGTTTAATGACCCTTTAGAAAAAGGCTTTTGAAAACATTGTGGAAAAAGAAGAAAGTGCTGGTAGCCAGCACTATCTCATTTTCGAATACTGTTTTCAACCCTTCCAAGGACAAATTTAAATTTTTAAGTCACATTTATTTTGTCATTCGCAAATGCTTTCATTTCAGACTATTCTAATTTTTTCGTCTGATAAAGAGTCAAATAAAACTATTTTTAATGCCCATGCCAGTTGTCAAAACCTTCTGACATTTGTTTCAAAACAAATTAAATCCAAATTTGACCTCTTATTAATAGGTCAAACTTACAAATAGATTGCTAATGTGTTTTGGTCAGTTTCCGATCAGCTGCAACTGACTTGTCAACGATAGGTCAGTGATTGAGTCACTGACTGGTCGCTGAGCAGTTAAAAGTAGATGTGAGCATGTTATCCATCCCTATACCGAGGTTACGAATCGATTATAACATGTCGCTATATAGCATATCCCTGATTTGATTGCAACTATCGGCGATTGTATTTTATTATAAAGAGCAGCAATAATGATTGTTGTGGTAGCCAGTTTAGCTAGAAATTATACCGTTAACCATTTCAGCGCAATTATACTCGTATATGAGCTGTTCTCTATGAAGAAGGACGTAATGCATTTAATGCATTTTTAAAAGAAAAGTACCGACCCGTATCGCGCAGGCTGACAAGGATCGAAAAATTTTCCCACTTATAAATTTTCTGCATGTCCAATGACCATTCTACCTAATGATTCAATTATACAAAAATGGATCCATAACTATGTTTTGATTTGCTTCGTATACTGAATCACGAGGATACATTAAAACCCCCTTTTTCCAGAGCGGCACTTATATAAATTCGAACTCTTTAGTCTACTGAAAAAGACACTGAAAATACAATTCACACTTAAAATACAATTCATTAAAACTTGGTCAAGACAAGAAAATCGTCTACATCAGATCTGTGTAGTCTTTTCAAAGGTAAACAACAAGAAATATGGAGTTATAACAAGCATCGTCTTCAGTTTTCAATCTACCCCTGAAATGCCAAATCCCATCATTTTAGTTACATTCATCTTGTCGTATTAGAGTGCTTTCATTTTGGCCAAGTCTAAAATTTCGTCGTCGATAAAAGATTTAATAGCGTTGATAACGGCGTTAATTTAACACTTATCCCGCTATATAAAAGAAATGAAAACGGTAAAATCCCAAATTTCCTATTCTAAAGACTTTTTTTTTTTTTTGGAGGGGGGGCAGTGTGTCCTTATCGGTTATCGGACAGTGTAGCTCAAGATTCTAGATCTACGCTTTCCTCAAAAGGTTAATGAGTCGCGCTTAGTAGCTTAAGAGTTCAACGCCTAATAAACAAATTTATAGTTTTAAAACATTATTTGGTTTTGGACCGGTTATTGAGTTCATGCAGTGACGGATGAGTAATGCCCAGACATTGGTGTATGTAATTTTCTTTCTTTCACTTTCTAATTCTACGACTAATTGTATTGCTTTGCCATATATGAAGAAAAAGGGAATGTAACTCAAAACTTATCTCATTTATAGATGGGTAATTATCTCCCTTTAGGTTTGTGGCCGTCAAAGACTAAACCCGACCTTGACAAGTCACAACACGAGTTAACGACACTGAGGAAGAAGGTCTTTGATACAATGTTTTCGAAGACCCTCTTCTTCATGGGTGTTAAAACTCGGGAGTTGCTGGGTAGAAATTTGCTGGGAGGGAAAAATGGATAATTGTATGGTATGAATCGATGGTTTTCTATATCACCAACCATAACTTAAAAAACTGTATCTCCTCAGACTTCGGAAAATGACGTCTGGAGGCGAACTTTTCCTTCCAAGGGCTTGCTCTACTTGCTACTATCTCACATAAAAGGGTTCCATTCTATTTTGAGAGAGGGGTAAGGCTAAACAACTTTCAACAAGACTTACGGCCATTTGACTGCGTTGGAATTTCGCAACCTCAAAATATTCAATGAAATTATCTATAAGAGATGATTGTACAGACTACTCACATCATGGTGTTTAGTGGAGGAAATACTGTTTGTGGGATTTGAATGTCTCCAATCAGGTGCATTTCTATCAGAATCGTCGAAGGTATAGGTAATCGAAGAATTACTGCATACTTTACTACTTTAAGGATAAAGGTGTCACACCACTGCAAGACTGCTTCCGGGTCGTAGTATCAAAAGTGTGAAATTTTGCAGTAGCACTTTAGTTGCACTGTTTCATGGAGCTAAGAGGGCATGGTGATAAATGATTTAGATTTGCTTCAAATTTAGGCAGTGTGGGGGGGGGGGGGGGGAAAGACCACTTAGATGTGTTTTTATTGTATATTGAGTGGACGTAATGATATATATTTTAGATTTGCTTCAAATGTAGGCAGTGGTAGACTACTTAGATGTGTTTTTATTGTATATTGAGTGGACTATTTTGTGTCATTGAAGGAACAAAAAAAAAATGGGTCATGGCGGTGAACAGGTGTTTTTGAGAGGAAAAATCTTAGGTTGCCTGTTTTTGTTGGGATTTAGTGAAAAACGCAATCGGTTGATGTTGTTTTTATTGCCTTTTTTTTAAGGACTAAGGACGTACTTTAGAAAGCAAGGGCCGAAAAAGCCAAAAGTTTGCCATTAAGCAATCTGTGAAGCTTCGAAGATGGTCGATTTCACTCTATTTTTACCTTTTCCGTATTAATCTGAAAGAAAGTTTTGTTAATGATGATAGAAAATGTTGTTTTGACAGGGGCCTTTGTATTGGCTGTGTAAATCCATTGCGGCAAAAGGAGCCAGACGGCCTGTTGGACTTTAGGGGCTGTAAATACCATTTAATACATGTACCTTTAATCCTCTTTGCAAATTTTTCCCTTTCCATTGTTTGTCCAGCTGTCTGTACTATACCCAAACCTCCGTTTGTCTGCTAACCCCCCTTTTTATGAAAACATCGTGGAAGAAGGAGTCAGAATTATGTACAAGGACTCTTCCCCGAATTAATTGCTTCCTCTGCCTTTCAAACCTTGCACTACCTATCTTTCTAATTCTCTCTCTCTCTCTCTCTCTTTCTCTCTGTCTCTCTCTCTGTCTCTCTCTCTCTCTCTCTCCTGTTTTCTTCCCATGAAAATATTGCAGCAGCATTACTTAATCACATATAGGACCCCCCTCCCCGAACTTCTCTCTTTCTTACAGAGTTACTCCCCCTGTTCTCTTTTATTTCTTGTTTACTTCCTTATTTATCTTATTTCTGTCTAGGGTAAAGAGTTACTTATTTTGGTCTCCAGGCATATGTCTGAACGTTCTGGTCCAAGAGCCCTTTTACATAGTCATGTTCTGGATAGCCCCTTTCGTGCATCATGATGTGCTCATGTTTAAGTCTTGCTTGGACAGCATGCCTCTTTTTCTTTTTGCAGTTCATCTTTATCAGCATTTTATTATCTAATGCCCTTCTTGAGATGTGTTGTAACTCTTTTTGTACACAGTTGCACCATGAGATTAGTATTGATAGATGCTTGCATTGTTTTGGGTATTTCATCATACATAGTCATATTCTTAGATTCATATCTACATGTCCTGCAGTGAAATTGTAACTTCATAGCAGGACCATTATTATTTTCAGTCTTGTAGGGAAAATCAACCATCCCACAGTTTGTGCAGAAATACTCTTTAATAAGATTGTTGATGGTTTCTAGCATTTCCCCATGTTGATGATGCAATTCCGTGTAAAATAATTCTCTGTCTTTTCAGACTCTGTGACCGAAGATCGAACGGCTTCGCTCTGGCAGCGAAATCATAAAAAGTTTGGCAAGCTGTCAGTGACTGGAGATGTTACACGACTTTCATGTGGAGACGTTACACTGTTTTCATGTTGTGAATACTCACACCTGGTAATTTCTTTTTTGTGGGTGAAATAAGTTCCCTCTCTTGAAGAAGCTTAAGATTAATGACTTCTTATTCTTTGTCGTCTTCACTGTTCATTTGCCACCTATATTCTATCCGTATCTGGCCGATTCCATTGCTCTGTTTTCTCCTTTCATGATGGGTGAATCTGGATAATTATACTTTTCTTTCTCTCACATTCTGTTTTTATTCAAATCTATCAACCCAATGAACAACTTATTAAATACACTAATCTGATTGGACAGGTACCGATAAGCCCAGCTGGGCCTATGTAACGAATTCCAGCTGTCTGGATGTTTGAAAAGGGCCTGCTACTATATCAGAGTTTTGAGCTGGTCTGGTCTGTAGAAAGTAATCATCTTTTGTCATAGATGAAAACATTGTGACAAAAGGAGCCATGTGTACTTACATTTTGCAGTACTGGTATTTCATAAAGATTAAGGTTCTTGTCCGTCATCTTCTATAAAAGGCCATCTCCTTTCCTTTTTTTCATATATTCCACCCTCTTTGACTGATTATGCTTGACTTTAGAATAAAAAGCTAAGAATGTGCATTTGGCTGGTCACATAGAAGAATATACAGAAAAAAAAGGAATGCCTAAATTTTAGCTCTCAGAATGTTTTTTTTTGTTTTTTTTTTTTTGTTGTTGTTGTTGTCAAAAGGCTGAAAATGGGTTAAAAAGAGCTACAAAAGGATCCAGAACAGTATACTTTTTATTTCATGTAAATCACTTGCGTTATGACTGAGATATGCTTGATTTTGAAGGAGTAGTCACTGGGCTTAAAATTTCCATTTTTCAGGTCTTGGCAGAAAAAACATTCATGTTAAACAAAATAGGATTTCTCCTTGAAAATGGCCTTGATTTCTTTTTGTCTACTTTTTCCTTGTTTCATTTAGCGGATTCAAGCAAAGGCTAAAACAACCTGACTTTAAAGTGAAGTTCTATTTATAGAATAATGAATAGGTGTCGCACTGCTTCCGGGTCGTAGTAGTCAAAAGTAGTCCCATGTGAATTTTATATAATAAGATTTTTTTTTAAAATCATGTCTTTAACAAATTTCAGTAAGGCAGTGGAAGATCCCTTAGATGTCTTTTTATTCTATATTGAGTGGACCATTTTTTTTTTTCACTGGAGGAACAAAAAACTGGGGTCATGGCGGACAAATTATAAGTTGTCTGTTTTTGTTGGGATTTAGTAAAAAACGCAATCGGTTGACATGTTGTTTTAGACCATTTTTTAAAAAATGACAAAGTATGTACTTTAGAAAGCAAAAGACGGAAAAGCCAAAAGTTTGCCATTAAAGCATCTGTGAAGTTTCGAAGATGGTCGATTTCACTCTATTTTCAAAAAAAAAAAAAATCCAGTGGTGTGACACCTGAACATAAATGTTGTTTACCTGCACAAGAGATTAGTCCTAGCTCTTGGCCTGTTTCCACCAACCACATCTAATAACTTTCTTTGTCTTACTCTCAAAAAATCTCAAAATGTCAAAGTAACGCAATTTTTGACTGGCTAAATCGTTTGTTTTAGCCATTCGAAAACTGTATTACTGTATAAATTTAGATTTAGACTACGAACTTATTGGGAACGAAAGGTGAATATAGGAAAATATTACTCTCTCGTTAAGGGGACATGGCTGATTCAAACGACATGCTCGAACTTTATAATAGGCGTATTTTATTATCTTTATGTGTGAGATAACATACGTATTTGATAATTCAAAGTGTTTTAAAGAGATAAGTGCCTTCATCTTTCATAAAGACCTATTTCCTCCTCACATGTATCATTCATTCTAGTGAATGCCTGCGGTTAAAGCTTATAGGGACTTTTCGGTTGTAATTATTTCACCAAACTTCCAAAATGATTCGTCATTGAATCAAGTACGTAAGTAAATCGACAGCACACAAAACATCAGTTAAAAAGACAGACAAATATAAGAAAAATATTTTTCAGTTGTATTTTCATGATGGGGCTACTAAGCCTAATTGGCTGCGAAAACATCTAAAGGCCCCTTTAACCCTTTACTACTAAATCCCGACTTTTATCGACTCTGAGAAAGAAGCCTTTTGAAACCATTGTGGGAAAAAAGAAAATGCTGGTAACCAGCATTTCCCCCCTTTTTCCCACAATGTTTTCTGCCCTATGAAATTTTGTCATTAGAGCCACCTTTAATTTGCCTTCTGGAAATACTTTAAACTTTAACTAGTCTAAAATTTTGTAATTCGAACTAGGCTTAAATTTTGTCGTTTTGTAAAGAGTAAACGGGTGGGGGCTATTTAGATTTTAGCCGTTAATCAAAGTATTAAACATCGATAAATACTACAAACTATAGGGTTTTTTTCCTGTAAGCCTACTGAAATTCTACGGCCGAGTACAGTAAAACGGTGCAATTTTGGCGTGTGAACGACGGGATGGTGATATTTGCAACCAGGAACTTTTTTTTGGAGACCTGATATGGTCACTCGTCACAACTTGGCCGATTCCGTACCTGCATCAGAGATCGGAGATGTTTCTGTGCAGGCTGATCTTGATCTATGTCGTCTAAAAAGTCTTCTGTTGTCTCCTATTGAGCTAAAAGGGTTAATTTTTGATAGAGACGTTCCTTTATCTGCTTTGAACTATGCCCAAACACCGTGTCGACGTATCTTCAAGTCTCCCTCCCTCATTCCATTCTTTATTTTTAGAAAAAAAATATCGAATCTAAGAAAAAGAAAAGAAAGATTACCTCGTCACAAACGAACAATTTGAAATGAAATTAATGGGATACATTTCTTGAAAATAATGAAACATTTCTTTTATTAATCTTAGTAATTTTCCAAAAAATATTTCCCAACAAAGAAAATTGAGCCGTGTATGCCCGTAGTTTGGGGATAAGGGTGGACAAGTATACATGTAAATGCATTACACAATTATCATTTCCGTATCAGGAGGTAAGGTCATCGACCATTTGAGCTAACGTCAGACTAGTATAGAGACATATCTCCGGAAAGAAATCTACACAAGAAGACAAAAAAAAATGAAGGTTCTACTTCTATTCTTGTTTGCTGGCGTCTGTGCTGCAGGTACGTTATTTATTATATCTCACTGATTTAACTTATTAGTCTATATTCATTTATTATTTGTTCAGTTGTGATTTTTATTTTTCATTTCTATATCAACATTACACTGTCATTATTCATATTATTTTTCACATTAATCATACTGCCGTCAATTATCAATTTTGCTATCATAAGGATAATGGAACAAGTAGCCTTGTCATCCCGTTTTCCACAGTTGCTGTTCTGCAACCAATTTTGAAACGACTGAGCTGCGCTCTGGCAAATGGGGGTTTAATGATGATGGTTTAATGATGATGCCAAGCAAAACCACCGTATGCGTATGAATCCATAAAGTCCCTTTTGTCTGACAATTAACTGGTTCATAAGATAGAATTGTCCTTTGACATGTAGAAAATTGAGGAAAAAGTAAAACAGTTTCGACTCATGTCAGCCTGCGCGAATTGCGCAGGCTGACATGTATCGATACTTTTGTAAATGCATTGAACCCCTTTTTTTACAGAGCATGACTCATATATTTCACTTTTCAAAGCACGAGAGATTTGATAAAGATGTATAAGATAATAGGATGACTTGGTTTTTTTTTTCTAATTTGGGACAATTTGGTAATCTTTTCAAATTAGTTCGTAGCAGCATCATGATTGAACTAAAGGGCGCTGAATTATTTCCTTGAACAACCAAATTACATGCACATTATTTCCCACTTCATTCTTTTTTTATTTTTTTCGCTCAGACTTGTGATCGGGAAATTCTGGTTCGCTTCTGGCTCATGGCACTAATAACATAAGGCATCCGTGAGCAAGTCATTCCAGAGTAGTGTTAGTAATTAAATTTATCACACCGCCGTCAATTCAGCTATCAATAGGATAGTGGAACAAGTGGTGTTGTCATCCCCGTTTTTCACAATGGCTGCTCTATCCGCAAGTAGTCTCAATAATCAGACATTTACGGTGCTTGTTTTCATATTTGGACATTTACTGTTCACCGGAGGCAACCAGTCGAAACTAAAATCCATTAAATCCCTTTTGTCTAACAACCTACTGAATCATGAGGTAGAATGGTCCTTGGACATGCAGAAAATTTACAAATAGCAAAGTTTCGACCCATGTCAGCCTGCACGGACTGCCAAGGCTGAAAGGTGTCGATGCTTTTTGCAGATAAATAAAAATCCCTTTTTTCCAGAGCGTGACTCGTATATTTTCACTGTGGAAAAAAATAAAAGAGAGATATTTGATATACATTTGTAAGGTAGTGGGATAACTTAGTTTTCGTATAGTGTGGGACAGTTTGGTAATTTTTTCGAATGAATTCATAGTCAGCATAATGATTGAACTGAAAGGCACTGAATTATTTCTACGATTAAAATGATCCTAGCTCGTGGAACTGATTACGAAAAAGTATAAACAGTATCTGTCGGCATATCAATTCAGAGTTCTTAGTATTACTACATGCCAAACTTTACAATAACAAAGGAAAAAACAGATTTGTCGATATTACCTAAACTGCTTTAAGTAGCGTAATACACCAATCAAACTAGGTCATCTACAGGCGGACCATTTTTTTTTCCAGTTACATATCTGTCAATCAGTTACATTTACCAACTGTTTTTCTTTTCCCAATTCCCCAGGTTTTTGTTGGTGTTGCTGTTTCCTTGTCTCCCCTTTTATTTTCTCTTTTTTTCCTCGTTTCCATCCTTATTTCTTTTTTATTCATTCAGACTATGTGCAAACGATTCAACAAAACTACGAAGCCCTGGTCAACAGTAAAATTGTAAACCAGATAACTCACGAGCTACAGGCCAGCTATGTGTACGAAGCTTATGTACGTATAGGCAAATTTAAGATCGATTTTTCAAACACTCAATCGTTCGAATGTATCAGTTATTGAGATTTTTTTTTTTTTCCCTTCCTTTTAGCTCTCTACCGGATGACAAAATTTTACAATAGCCCATATCGAAAGCATTCACGGATGGCAAATTACATGCGGCTTATGTAATGGAATGTTCTTTTTTCCAGTCACTGGTTATCAGAGTTTTTCTCCAATGCTTTCAAGAGCTTTCACCCTCGAGTCGTTAAACCACGAAAGTGTCAGATCTGATAAATGGTGAAATCCAACGGGCAGCAGTATGGTATTTACTTTGAAAACAATGTAAGAGCACTCCAGCTCGTAGGCATGTAAACTGTCAGAATATCTCTTGCAGGGTTTTCAAATAAAGGGGAATGCTTTAAGTCGCTACCAGACTACAAAATTAGATGCAGCTGAAAGTTAAAACGATGAGTTACAGTATTTTCATGCCATTTTTCTCAGGGTTAAGAGAATACAGGACTGTTAGGTAAAGAGAGTAATTCCTGTTTGTTATGTAATTGATTTCAGAGCAATTATTTCGGTCGTGCAGATGTAGCCTTACCGGGATTCGCCAAATGGTTTGAGAAAGCTTCTAAAGAAGAAAGAGAACACGCCACTGGGCTGATAGAGTATGTCAACAAACGAGGTGGTTCTGTTTTTATTAATGACATTCAGGTGAGTTATCTGATATAGCTTTATAAGGTCTAACACCAGAACAGATGGCTTCCTGGTCGTAATAGCATCAGTAAGGAATGGTTCCAGGTTAAATTAATGTTGCGTCCAGTCCGCGCGATTTCGGGAATCCCCCATTTTTTTTCCTTATTCTGTCGCGCAAGTTCTCGAACGTGATGGGGGAGAAATCGCGCAAAAACGTTGTACCTCGCGCAAAAACAAGAAACCACTGCGCGCAAAAAAATATAATCGGGCCCTAGTCAGTCTATTGAAACAACGGCAAAGTCCGACGAAGCTTCTTTAAGCACCCGTCACACAAAACTAGTTCTTAGAACGTCTTACCCCATCCTGACATAATAAGAAAACGGTCCTGTGGTCGGGGTAGAACGTGTAATTTTGGCCTGATAATGCCTGTCGAAGCCCCTGTCTCACCAAACTAAGTTCTTAGAAAGTGTTACCCTGGTCAACAAAATCGTAAAACGAGCTGCGATCGGGATAGGACGTGCAATTTCGGTCAGTAAAATGCAAATGCACTGCAAATTGATGCCCGACTGCACCGCGTCTCTAATAAGATCGAAGTCCGGCAGTTCCGTTTGTAGTACGTCCAACCCGTTTTAAGTACGTTGTCACTCCAATCGATATTACACTCATCGCTATTTTTAGACTATTCGAGAACATTAATTCCAAATGGTGTCCGATCTCCATATTGAAAATTATGTAATAAGCAAGAAACCACTATTCTCTACACATGCACAGTGAATGTGTAATTACACGTGTTTCCGGTTTAAAAAATAGTACAGTATTTTCGTGCGGCGACTTATAAGCGTGTTAAACATTCTGACTGTTGTGTTAAAGCAGGATTAAATATGCCACCGAAACGAATTACGAACGTTTTAGCTCACCTGAGCATGAAGTGCCAGGTGAGGTATTGTGATCGGTCGTTGTCTGGCGTCCATCTGTCCATAATTCCTTTAAACATCTTCTCCTCCTAAACCGGCGGGCCAATCATGTTGAAACTTGGCAGGCATATTCTTTGGGTGAAGCTCTACCAAAGTTGTTAAAAGTACTGAATTAACCCATTAACCCTGGTTGCCACGGCAACAAAAAAGGGAACATTTACAACACCTTTAAAAATCTTCTTGTCTGAAACCAGAAAGCCCAGAGCTTTGATATTTGGTATGTAGTATCTTCTAGTAGTCCTCTACCAAGTTTGTTCAAATGATGGCCCTGGGTCAAAATTGGCCCCGCCCAAGGGGTCACAGATTTGGGCAAAATCGTCTATAGAGCAAACTTTGAAAATCTTGTCTGAAACTAGAAGGCTTAGAGTTTTTCTTGGATCAGTTTGCAAATGGGTCATGTCGGGTCAAAAACTAGGTCACTTGGTCAAATCTTACAAAACCTTGTGTACCCTCTAGAGGCCACATTTTAAGTCAAATATTCATGAAAGTTGGTCAGAATATTTGTCATAATGATATCTTGAATGAGTCTGAAAATAGGTCACATCGGGTCAAAAACAAGGTTACCCGGTCACATGTTTAAAATAGCCTGTGTAGCTCTAGAGTCATCATTTTCTGTGCAATACTTATGAAAATTAGGCAGAATGTTTGTCTTGATGATTTCTTGGACCAGTTTGCAAATGGGTCATGTCGGGTCAAAAACAACGTCACTGTGTCAAATCTTACAAAAACCTTGTGTACCCTCTAGAGGCCACAATTTCGGTCAAATACTCATGAAAGTTGGTCAGAATGTTTGTCATGATATATCTTGAATGAGTTGGAAAATGGGCTATGTTTGGCTAAAGAGTAGGTCAATGAGAAAAATTCTAGAAAAAGCTTATGTACAAGCTGGAGGCCAAATTTTCAGTCCAATAATTTTGAAGGCTTGGTAGAATGTTTGTCATAATACCTCGAAAGAGATTGAAAATGGATCATGTTTGGTCAAAAGACTCAGGTGAGCGACTTCAGGGCCATCATGGTCCTCTTGTTTAAGGGATTTGTTTGATCAAAAGACGACACAACCCCTGGTGTTGGTAGATCGAGTGAAAACTGCGAGGATCGAATTGAACGTCATTCGGAAAGCACCTCGGTCAAGTAAGGATGATTCGTTTGAACTGTAAATCAGTTATTAATCATTCAAATTGAGGGACCATCATCATCATTGTTTGTTTATAAAACTTGAGTTATAGATCTAGTTTGGAGAAGGAAAAAGAATGGCGTCTTTTTCAGTATCACACCAGTGCATAAAACTAAGGTAGATCTATTTTTTTTTTAATTACTAAAGTTTTGTCATTTCCCCCCCCCCCCCCCACACACACACTTTTGCTAATTTTATGGGGGACCCCCCCTCCCCCTTTGGCAGAAATCCTTGATGCAACTCTTTCATAGTCAAAAAGTAGTCACACTTGAAAACTTCACATCAAGTACTTCTGTTACACTGACTTATCAGAAATGATGACAGAACATGTCTAAAATGACGTTGATTCGATCATTTCTTTATTAAGTGAGCGTTACTGTGCTTTTTCTTTGGGATCTATGTAGTGTCTGTAACCACCTGAAAAAACATGGTCTACAAATCGTAAAATCTTTTTTACTCTTTTTTTTTTTCAAGGGAAGTTGTGTTATGGGAAATTTGCAAAAGAGTTCATTGCCCACAAGGTAACTTTCCTAACCCCTTGGTAAAGGTCGCTAGACAATATTGTCTAGAGAAATGAACAGCGAACCAACATTTTCTTCGCTTCTCACTGTGTTTTCTGTCTTGTCACAGATAAATATTATTATTTGCACGAAAGTTTAATTGTCATCTACATATACTTTCAAATTCGAAAATGTCGTCTAAGGGAGAGCTAAATGATGGAATGTTGGTCGATATGACGTCACATTTTGACATCGCGGTTGACATAGCAAAATTCAGAATACCGAAATGCATCAAGACAGAAGAATTCGATCAGAGTGAAACCATTTAAATGAAAATAAAATAGGTAACATATATATGTAGACTATAACAGTGTATCACAACGTTATCAGGATAGGCACTTCTTGTAAAAATAATCTAAACTTTTCGGTCTGAAGTAGGCTAAACTGTTTTCACAGATTACAATATTTCGATCTTTACATCTAGGCCAATACTTATAACTCTTAGTTCTTTCTCCTGGACTCTGCTAAAACGTATAAATAGATGCACACTCAAGGTAGAAAATACGAGTGATAAAATAACCATAATTTTATAATAATAAAAAAAGAATGGGGATATTAGAATACTAATATTTATTTCAAAAAGGGAAAAACACTCTCCGTTCAGGTCAGCAAGAAAAAAAAAAATCATAAGCATTGGCTAGAGTCATAACAAATATTGATGTCTCGCTGATTTACTTACTTAAGGTCCAATCTCGTTTCCTCGAAGACGACGACTTGACCGATACTTTTGCTGATAGTCTATCATTTTTCATTTTGAAAGTCACTTTCCAGTGATGGCTATGAACAGTATCAAAAGGCAATCATATCAATAAAACATTGGCAAACTGATTTTGTCAAAGGTTTTCGGATCAATATATCAATAAATAAGCCAAGCTCTGACAAGAAGGAGCTTAATGCATCTCCGTAATGCATGATATCAAGCAAGTCGTCGTATAATTTTAGACCCGTAAAACCCATTTTGTCTCACAAGTCTCACAACCGACTGAATAATGAGGTAGACTTGTCCTTTGACAAGCGGAAATTTACCAATTTTTGCGGACTCCGCAGGTTGAACGGGGTCTATACTTTTTGCAGATGCATTAAGCCCCCTTTTCATAAAGATTGACCCATTAATGCAGATCTCTGTGATGTAGTTAATGTCAGCTGATGCCTGAGAAATTAGTTAACGTCCGAGCACCAGACAACAGCCAACAATTTCTGAGAGGCCATTTAGTAAAGTAAAATTTAAGAGAAAAAACCTGCATCCGTCTTTACGGATATGTCTTAAAATGAGTGCAGCCTGATTCTCAGAAGAGAAAACTTGATTTGACGTAATGTTATATTTTTAATATGTCACATTAAGCCCCGACAAGTTTTCTGTCTGTACGATATTGCACTGACCTATGTAGTGAGATATTGCATCGGGCTACAAGCACATGAAAGTTTGATCTACAAACACAATTACCCAGCTGGGCGGGCGGGATAGAAATAGTTCAGCTGTTGCACTACAGAAAGGGTAAGACCCCTTCACTATTCCTACCTGCTTGCCGTAGGCTACAACTCGTGTCATTTGATAACAGGATCCTGGTAGCTAAGTGGATTCCAGGTATGGCCATTTTATCGCTCTGTTTTCACTACACACTATTTTGACCTTGAATTGGGATAAACGAGGGGTCAGGAGGGCCCATCCTGATCAATCGGCTGGTCATGCCTAGCTGTAGGACATTTGGATAGTTCTCGTTGACTGTACTCTATCAGTCTTTCAATCAGGCCTATGTTTGTGTTAACTGTTCTAATTCCCTAATGTTCTAGAAAGCGATGGCTCATGGGCTAATAACGTGAAAGATATGAGTTTGTTTGAAATTTGTAACTCGTAATGATTGTCTGATCTGGTAGGACTTTCGACAGGAATACACTTGTCCAGTTTGACCCTTTCGCCTTAGTATATTACTGATGTATGTCTGTCATGGTCTGTGACAGATTTTCCCGGACAATGACCCCTTCTTGGGCTCCGAGGCGGGCGGAGAGCATCGGTGATGAAACGTTCATCACCACAATGACAAAAAAAAAAAACAAGCGGACACTCTCATACAGCGACTGCGATACTTTTTCTCCTTCTGAACTAGATCTACTATCCAATTCAACAACTCATCAGGCTGCTCACTTCCCTCGGTTTTTGGTCATTGAATCAAAAGACATCCTAAAACCTGTTACAGAGCTTTCTCTTTTTGTTATAGAGAAAAACTTATCTAGGTGCCTAGGAACAACTAGTAAAGAAACTGAAAAATGATATTTTTTTCTGTCGAATACCTTTCCAAACAAAAAACAACTTCGAACTCGATGCAGCATAACACCTTCTTTGACATTCCTGTAACTGAATGAATGAAGGAATGAATGTTGTGTTATGGCGCATCGACAACTTTGGTCATTCAGCGCGCATATCTGTGTTAAAAGATGATTGATGTGGATTTTTTAAACTGAAAAAGATTTGAACAAAATGTCGACAGTAAAACGGTTGAATTAAGAAGGATGATATTTGATCTTAAGATGAGATCAAATTCAATCTCTCTAATCACAGTCTGTCTCAGACGTCAAAAGGATTCAGGTTTTTCGAAATGGTGTACGAAGAGATACAGACACACACATACTTACCTTTTCATCTCCAAATTTACCCTCTTCAATTAAGATAGGCTTCCAATCAGTAAAGGTTGAAGTCTGTGTTCCAAATCCTCTGCGTTGCTTCAGATGTCAAAGATATGGGCACCATGAATCTAAACGCAACCAAATTTGTCCTAAATGCGCATTTGAAGGCCCTGACCATGATCCAGCAAGTGTGAAAATCCCGTGTCACGTTTTCACAGCAAAAGTCCTCACCTTACATATTCCAAGGAATGTAGAGTATGGAAGATGAAAAGGAAATTCTCTCTTTCAAGTACAAGGAAAACCTAACCTTTCTTGACGCAAGGAAAATACCTCAGCAACGTAGGAAGGATGAAGAGCGCCTATCCTGCACAACAAGCTATGCAAATGTTGCATCTGTTCACAAAAAGACTGCCCAAACTCTAATCTCCTCACAAAATTATTTCTGACCAAATTCAAAGAGATGGCTGAGGAGATCAAAGCCTTAACATCAAAAAAGCCCGCAGCACCTACTCAGTCTGTATCTTCAGTATCAAGTAGATCCGCACCGACAACACAACCCTCTTTTAAACCCCAACAGAGTCCTTCTTCTCCTCTTCCTAATTCCAAAAGAACACTCACATCATCTTGAAAACCTAAAAAAGAAACCAATCTGTCTTCTAAAGCAGCTGATACAATGTGTCGTCCAACATCAGAAGCACCTAAAAGAACAGCTGAGCCATTATCATCTTCATCCTCACCCTCATTGTCAACTTGGAAACAACATTCTTCTACACCTATAGAAAATAAAGTAGAAAAAACAATCCTCTCAAAAGGAAACAAAAAAGGTCAGAGAAGGAGGAAGAATAAGTCTGATGAACTACGTTTTGAAGAAGGGCTGAACCAGCAGTTATCAGATCACAGTCCAGCAAAGGTTGCTCATGTGTCTAATCCGAAAGCAAGCAACTCTCATGTGGACACCTCCAATAGATTTGAGACCTTGGAGGATATAGACACAGGGGAGATACTGGAGGGGGACAACATTTCCCTGCTACACAGTAATACATTTTATCCACATGAAGAACATAATCCTTCTTCATTTAAAGACTTTTTTACTGTGAATTCAACGTTTTGTTCCAATCCTTTGACTATAGTCTTAACTTTACCATTTGCCATGTCACTCGATAATGTATTTTATGCATATCGAGATTACACATAATCCTTCATAATTCAACTCTTTTTATCGTTATCATTTTGTTCAAACCTTTTTCAGCTAAAAAATCACTTCAATTATCATTTAATACAGATATGCGCGCTGAATGACCAAAGCTGTCGATGCGCCATAAAATAACATTCATTCATTCAATACAAACACAATTTTAGATGGGTGTGCATATGACATAACAAAGTGACGTGCGCATATTTAAATTTTTCTGTGTCCCATTTACGGTAATTCAGAGCATAATGGAGGCAAGTCCTTTGTTATTACGTAATTATGGATCCATAAGA